>JANCMC010033613.1:43769207-43816943 GCA_024363005.1 Charaxes varanes
TTTAAACGTTGAAGGCGTGGCATTGCGATACGATGACAGATAACCGGGAAGCCAAAGAATCCGGTATTTCGGCACAATTACGTTCAATTTAAGCCGAACGGAATGCCATTAACAAAATAGCTATTGTTAACAAGTATATTATCTAAATATTGAGGTATATATTAATTGACTTGTTAAGAAATCCCACATTCCAATGATATAAAATACCAGCTATTTCCTGCGACTACGTCCACATAGAATTGGGAGAGCCTAGAATTCCTTAACCTGGTTCGCGAAAATCTATGTCTATTAACTACCTCCTTGCCAAATTTCATCGTTTTCAAGATTTCGTGATAGATGACTTTTCCCTATACATAAATATATCCAATACAGAGAAAATAGACTTCAATTTACGTATATACGAACTCTATTTATATTGAAATAAAAAGAAAAATGATCTGTATGATAATATGATTTTAGCCAACGTTATAAATGTAAAAGATGTGTATTACCAATACCTGTGACTATAATTAAATGTAAATATTTTAAAATGCATTTAATATATACATTTGGTTTATTAATATAAATGTTCTTGATTATGAGATTGAACGTTTAAAAGGTTATTCTCGATTAAACGATTAAAAGGGTTTACAAGGTTTTACAAAGATCTGGTCGTTAAAGCCAATTATTTATCACTTAGATAAAGTTAAGCCGATAACTGTATTGTTAACGATATTATTAACATTAAACTTGCTCTATCGAATTATGTCTGGGAGGTTTGTTACCAGTGGTAACCGTATCTTATTACAAAATTAACCACAGACACTTTGGGATTTCAATATCACACCAAAACCGCAGCCTTTTACATTTAAAGGGCGATTTACACACAAAAAGTTGTAAGTAGCAAGTGAATGTGATTCTAGTCGTTAATAGAGACTGTCTATCTAGACGGTTAAAATTATTCTAATTTTTGACGGTATAATACGAAATATAAAACATTTAAAATTTCACTTATATTCACAGATCGACAATTTTGATCGAGAAATCTATAGTAATACAAGCTTAATAGTTTGTTTGTTTGCGTGCTTGAATGCGCTAATCTCTAGTATTACTTTTCTAATTTGAAAAATTCTTTCCGTGTTAGATAGCCCATTTATCGATGAAAGCTATATATCATCAGGCTAAAATTGAACTTAATTTTACATGAAAGAAATTGCGGGCACTGCTAGTTATTTTACAAGAACATACAATCTATTTCACAGACGGCTATGCTACACACGTAACTGTAATTTTTTCGTTATTACCACTAGCGTATACAAAAAGCTTTTAAAATATAGAACTAAAACTATCAATATGTATTAACCTCAAACTCTGTAGAGTATTTCTTACGCCAAATATCAGATTTTTGAACTCGCTCGTGTACTAGTTGGAGTGTAAACTGGCCTTAGCGTTATTGATACGCTTCGTTAATGTTTCGTGTTAAAAACATACATGCACAAATTAACAAACGGGTCACCTTATCTCATTTGATCGTGTTCATTCATGTCAGTGATAAATCTAATGATTTAAATATAAACAATAAACAAGAATATAAACTGTATTGTTCTATATGTAATATTATATAATTCCTCAATAAGTTTGCCCTAAATTTTTAGCTACAATTTTGTATAGACGTCGAAGAATACCGATTGCGGCGGTGCGAATCGGTAATAGCAAATCGAAAGTACCTACCACAAACGCCGCATCGTTCGTCTGCCAATCAGTTAAAAGTAGATTACTGCACGCGAAAAGGCTATATAGTCTCTTTCTATATTTGTATATAAAAGCGAAAGGTCACCTTATACGAAATCTCGAAAACTACGGGACGTACAAAGATGAAATTTGACAGGGAGGTAGTTTATAATTAGCTGACATCCGCTAACGAATATTTCGATAGGGCGAGATTAAGAAGGTCCAAGGGTTGTCGCAAGTTCACGCGGACAAAGTCGCGGGAGACATCTAGCTAGTATGGTATATTACCGTTAATATTACTAAGGCAATTATAATTTTTAACTGAGTGACTTTAAAAGAGCTTTAATATTACATATTATACTTTATTTTGCACAGCTTCCCATTTTATCTTAAAATTAATAATGATTCTATTAATTACTGTTTTAAAGAAGAAAAACGCAGGTGCAGGAATATAAAATCGAAAGTCTTTTATAAAACCGTTCTTCATTTTACCCACTTGGCCATACAATTTAAAAATTCTTTCATGGATTCTTGAAATTAAACGGACTTTGCAATTGACAATATTTACGGTTTAGACAATGAGAAAATATCCATCAGGCAAGAATAAAAAATATGACATCACTTTATTACCATTACGCATATTCGTAAATGTAGCAATGAAAGTTAACTTCAACATTGCCAAATATTTCACACGAAATTAAACTAAGTTAACTGCTCAGAATTGACTGCACACAAGTGATTATATTTTTTTTACACTCATAATTAAAAATTTAAATTAAAAAAAAATTGCGCCACTTCGCATTAACGGCTCTAGTGTAAATCGTAACACGCTATAAAAAGAGAAACTTATCTATAATTATATTCTGCAATGATATAATCTGTAAAACTTTATAAACAGTTTTCTACTTTATCTATGGATCGCATATACAAACTAATTTGCAATTATTTATTCGTTTAATTATTTACTCTTTGGTACACACACTTTCTGGTACAGAAATTAGTATTGAAATTGAAAGTGTCTTTGTTCAATTGAATGATGTGTCTAAATTGTATTTAAATTTGTAGATAGTTCATAAGTAAATATATAAAACGGAAGAATTAAGTTTTGCTCTTTTTCAATAGATCAAATTTTTGTTTGCACTTCAAATAACCTGACACAACCAACAGTAGAATTATTTTATAAGAGTGGGTTGAATAGACAACCTAGGAAAGGCCAAAAACAAAAAAAAATACAATTTTTTTCTGACCTACAGTCAGGGAATCTAACTTCTCATCTGAAAACTTTTTCAGCGGTGAGATTAGGCTCAACTTTTTTGAAGCTATTGGGCTTTATTTTATTTAAAAAAAAACAAGACCGATCCCATGTGAATTGCGGTAGACTGATGTGAAATATCACTAGCCATGGTCAAGCTAAAGGTCGATTTGATACCCTTTGTGCCTTAGTATTCCGAAAAGATCCTTTGACATTTGAAAATGCTACAAATTCACATTATATGGTCACCTTGGCACTTTACATTTGTCTGGGTGATCAGATCTCTGTAATTACAATCAGTACGTTTGTCGGTAGTTTTATAAATTTTAGACGTACATTAACTCAACTTTTGACTATAGATTTGATATGTCCTCGTAATTCAGTTACATAATGTTTATTATAATGAATTAAAATTTTCAATTAAGAGTAGTTCAGACTTTTTCATCACTATTTAACATAACAAGAAAAAAGACTATATTGTTCTATAGAAATTTTGATTAAAATTGTTCACTAACAGTGAAAGTTTTATCTATGATGGACTCTTTAATAGTCAAATTAGGAACCTGTCTTTGGCAGTCGTTTAATTGCATGTCGGGATTGGCCAAATAATGCTTTCAAACTAGGCGAGACATAGCATGTTCGAAAAACAATTACACCGTTCCATGGGCAACACAAAGCCTATAATTTGAAGGCGTGGACCTCATATCGACTCGCCTTTTGCATTCTGTTGCAAGCGCCTCATTTTGCAATGCTTCAGAATTATCATTTAGTGAACTGGTGCACAACCAGTTGCATTGCTTAAGAAAGGAAGTGGGCGTAAGGAAGTGTTATAGTTTGCTGAAGGTCATGTATACTTTTCAAATATTCTTTTTTTTTAACTCGCCTGACTGCAATGACTCGCTTATTTTTCGCTACACGTATCTGCTTTGGAATTTACATCTAATAAGCATTAATGCTAGGTAAGTCAAATTTAGTTTAAAAGACATATATAGCTTATATTTAATAAGCTAGTATGTTGATTTTATTAAATCATTATATAGATTATCTCAAATCTTTTTCTGTTTTTAATAGAGTAGGGAGCATTTTTAAAATCTGGCTCGTATTAAGACAAAATAAGGTTTTATTAGACTAAGGATAAATGTCATTTAAACTTCTTAAATTTCACGGAACAAGAAAATGCTTGTACACATTCTTAAGCTTTCTTGTACTTCAAAAACTAATTATGTATGTACCAACATCCTTCCGTTTACCGACTCCTGAATATTTTATAGTTAATAGCTATGTTTCCAGGTCGTACCAGTTGTCCGAAGGTCATAAGTAAAATTTCGCATTGGAAATTATTATTGCCTGCGTCACGCTCAAACGAGTGTGTTCGAGTTGCGGTCAATTGCATGATTGGAGAAAGTCGACAGATCTGGGTGCTTAGCTCGATATTGCTTCTACTAAGATTAACAATAAAGATTTTTTAGTCTTTTTTTCCATATTATCAATGTATACTTGCAAAGACATAAACGATAAAACTGCCCACCCAAAAATTGCGTCTACTGAAGCGTGAAGATGGAACGCCCGCCCACAGCTTATGCAACATCGGTCAAGTAATTTCTTTTACATTTTTATTTCTGTAATCAAAATTTCGCCGTTGACCTCATTTTTTACGCATTCTTATTTATCTCAAATTGTAATAACAATTTCTGGTTTTATAAAATACAAATTTAGACTTAGCATTTTAAAGTCTTAACTACAGAAACAAAGCGGTTATGTGCCACATATTTACGATAAATTAAATTTGAAAAGGACTTAAAATGTATGTCCTTATTCAACATAACATTTTGATTGCAAAGTTATACAGAATTAAGATTCGTATGGCCAGAATAGTTATCTCCTAGACAAGCTCGCTCTGTCCTAAGTTTCATTATTGTCTTCAATGAGGCATGTGTATTGGCATGCGTATATAATAAATAAAAGGTATACAAAACTAAGACTCTCTAGTTTTAATCAATAATAATGAATAAATACTCAGATAACAAAATCATAATATTCTAAAGTATTTCAACATTATAAGTATCTATCTTTACAATCCATTCCATTCAACTGTTATAACCACAATAATTACATGAGTTATGGTATTTAAGATATTTTATTTATTCTTATCTATTTCTATCTATTCGTATCTAAGAACACAACGCTTAATTTGTAGCTTATAAAGTATGACGATGTGTTTTAGAAGTAGCGACGTTATTGGCTTATAAACATCAGTGTTAAATAGCCCATTTATCGAAGAAGGGCCATCCATATAGGCCATCATCACGCTGAATATATACACGCATATACACGCATAATACGAACACTAAATATTTTCTAACCAAATTTTATATATAAAATATATGAGTTATTAATAATGATATAAATAATTGGTGACCAACGTTCCTTGGGTAGTGTAATGTATGGTATAGAGTTTATTGGGAGAATAATAAACACTTTAAAATTTATCACAGTGGAATTTCATGCCACTAAGAGGCATGGCTGCAAACTACAAAACCGTATCCATCCCTAAAAATGTCTAAGAAAATATACGTACATCTGTAAGCGATAATTACAATAGAATATATTTAATTACACTATTACTCTTTCATATTCAAATGTGTCACAATTTGCATACAAATTTATTCACTCAAATTAAATTTAAATGAAGTGATACTTACAAGTTATTTATGAACGCTTCAAACATCACATCTCGGAGTTTCTACTTATTAGAAATTTTATCAAAAGTATTTAATATCTAAGGTTTTTCTATCAGTCAAAATCTATATTTCAATGTGGCTATTTCATAAACTCGTTTGAATAAATTATTGCTATTTTTCAATTTCTTCCGATATTAATCGCAAAACTTGAGTTTATTACTAATAGCCTCTTTAATATTTCCTTTAATTTTTTTGGTGTAGAAATAAAATCGTTAATTTAACGCCATATTATTTCTGCTGGTAGAGAGAGGTAGCGAGGCACTTCACTCCACTCTTTCGCTAAACTAAACGATCCTGCAATCTTTTACCGCCAAGTTTTTTAGCATTTCTGTTTCCGTCGTATTTTTTCCAACTAAGTAAAACTTGTGTTGAGTAATTCAGCGGGTTCGGGAATTGAACTGTGTATCTATATTATTAAATTTATAAGATTACATCTAAATAATTCAACCATCTTAAGATTTCTAAACAAGTGAACTACATACCTGTCGCGGAACTGCGAAGGGAGAGCCGACCCGTCCTTTCGGACGTCCAAGATTTCACATTCACTCTATCGCTTCAGCGCGGAAAACTCACAAACTATTCAAGAAAACCATAAAAAACTGCTCACAGCACTACTGTTTTATACACAGTTCACTCGGGTAAATGTAACAGATTTGTGTTTAAATTGAGGCGGTGAAAAGACTTGGTAAACAAATCGGTGTAGCCGCGGCGAGCTTGTGGAGCGTGGTGGCGGTAACACGCGACCTCTCGTGAAAGAGGCTGGTTATCAACTGCAGGTACGAGGTGCGACGAACGTCGGTGAGAGGCTGGGTGTGACATACAAGTATACAGCGGTCTAGGAGGAATTAAACATGCAGCTTGGGCGCAAATGAGAAAATCCCATCTTTATTCAACTTATAAAATTCGATCTAGAGATGAGATCCAGCGCTTTTTTGGACACCCATAACGAGCTACAAATATTAAATTACTTGCCAAGCCGTCAACACCGCCGTTATGGAGGATTTTCACAAACTCTACATAGAGTTTGTAGACCCTCTAACTAAATCTCCGGTTTCGAAACGCACAGAAAATCAGTGATTAGAAACTATTGCAAGCTTCCTTCCAAACATACGTCCAGCGTTTATTATAGTATCAAGTTTTATTTATTATACAATCAGTCTGTTTTCAACCGAAATCAAAAGAGATTCTCAATTCGACGGGTTTTTTTATGTTTGTTACATCAGAACTTTTGACTGGGTGAACCGATTTTGAAGGTTCTTTTTATATTTGAAAGCTGGCGCTTTTAAATAAAACATGTCACGTCCCGGTCCCGTTTCAATTTGGTTTAGTTTTGAGAAGTCGTTGAATAGGTTTTAAAAGACATAAAAAAAGTACTAAGTACTTAATATAATAAGTAATCACCGAAATGATTTGTAATTAAAAATTGATTTTCTCAAATTGACTGAAACTTTAAAGAACCACAGGTAGAATACTTAAACCTAGAGATTTTACGACTCGCGCAGGCACTGTTACATCTTCGAGAGAACCTACGAACGTGGTGCGGTCTCGAAACATCTCTCTATTATTGGAACCTTATTTCGAACTGATGAGAGTTCCTAATGGCGCAGTGGTGCGGTGGTGTCGCGCTAATGCCACGGTAGCCGGTTTTCCGTATGACCCGGAATTGGTCGCAGGTGTGCCGCATCACAACTAGACGGATTTCCATGATAAGAGACCGGGACGCGTTCATTAATACCCATTAGCGTGTGCTAATTGGGCCGTTTTCTTGAATAGTATTTAAGGTAGACGGCAAACACATCATGGTTAGCGTTTAAATATTCTACGATAGAACGTACATGCCTAGAATAAAACTAAATATATACCAGAGTTAAACCTAAAGGGAACAAAAATAACGCAAAATTTAAACTAAATACAATACGATGTACCTAATATTGCATTGCAATGCTCTACTACAATTTAATTAAAAAATTATGTACTTATACAGTTATAAAATTATAAATTATAAAACTGGATAATGTTTTCCCATAGTAAATATATGTATATATGACCCGTGATCGTATCTATATATTAATATTAACACGTGAAGCGAAAACATTCGTAACAGTTTACGAAAATAGCGTGGACGGAGTATGAAATTTGGAACAATCATATGTAGTGTATATAGAAATTGGTGCGCAAATATCAACATTTTTATAAAATATGCATTATTAAAACAAAACCTCACGCACACCAATGCCAAATATTGTACACGCTCTTGTTTACAATTTACTATAACATTATGTCAAAGCATAGTCCTAACTACCGTACGTAAGTATATTAATTGACAAATATAAAAATGTAATTAATCCCTCGACAGTAATAGCTCAGATATAAACACACCACACAAGAAAATGTTACTAAAGCTGTTTTGAAAGCCTTAATAATAAGAATATTTTTCAGAACATCATTGCTTATTTTGAACATAATGAGCAAAATGTATTGGTGTGAAGATTCAAAAGCTATTGGTGATTTGAGTGCTTTTAGTTTAGGACAACAAGATAACTGAGGTAGAGAATCCACAGATGAATGTACGCTTTCCAGAAATGCGAGATTTGAAAGTACCATTCAAATAATGGTGAGAAAAAAATTATTTACAGCTAGTCGATCGGAAGTACTCAGTACTACAGGCTTACGCCAATCTCGTTTGCCTAAGGAGAGCGGTGTAAAACCCTTATCAACTGTCACAACATCCCTATGCATATCCACATTAACCTTGAGAAAATATTCTCTGAGATTGTACACTTCGCGATTGTGTAGAGTTTTGGCACTTAAAAAGCCACGACCTCCACACTTTCGCGGAATGTACAATCTCATGACGGAAGAACGCGGATGATGCATACGGTATGTTGTTAACAGTTTACGAGTATTACGGTCCAAGGTGATAGTGATTTAGTTCCGTGTGATGGAACCATTTACTGTTTAATGCCTTGTCCCCGCGAGAGACGGCTATTATACTGATTACCTTTCATTTATAATCATGAAAAATTTTACAAACTTGATCCGCATCAAATAAGAAGGTGGAATTTTAATCAAATTAGCTTCCGAGTGGTAGTTCTCTGCCTGTATTTTTAAGGTCTAACTCAGACTAGTTTTGTGAAACTCTAGGTTTTGAAACAAACTTCAACTGTTCTCAAAGAATTAGAAACAACACGTCAGTATTTCTGTAATCTTAATATATATAAATTACGCGTCACGTTGTTTGTCCGCGATGGACTCCTAAAGTACTTAACCGATTTTAATCAAATTTGCACACTGTGTGCAATTTGATTCAACTTGAAAGATAGGGTAGCTGATATTTCAATTTATGTTCGCAAACAAAAATGAGTCGCTGAAATGTATGCACGTGCATAACTTAAGAAAGACTGTACCAAATTGGATAATTTCTTCTTTGTTGTGTTCGTTATTCTTAGGATAAGGTTTGATGAAAAAGGAATGGCAAAGCGAAAACAAAATTTGTACTAATTATTGCCTTTTCTAATTTTTGATCCCGTATTGCATGATGTACTTGCTTTAATATGTTTGTACATATATTACATTTTTTTATAAATGTCACTTAAGTTATTAAATGTATGTTACCAACACAAAAGAACACACATATAATCAAATAGGTAAATAAGCTTTTTAAGTTGAAGGCGTAATGTAACTTAAGAGTATGTAACTTAAGAAATTATAAATATGACTTGGATAGAAATTTCTCGGCTTCGCGCATTTTTTTATTTTTGCGTATGTTTAATGCCGAGAAAATCAGCGTTTGGATTAGTCTCTTCTTGGTGTTAATAGAAATGTTTCGATTCTGCCAAATACGTGTTAGTCTGCTCATAGCAGTTTTAGCCATTTGCGTCCTTCTTTTGATTTCTCCTTCACTTCCACCTTGATTGGAAAGCAATGATCCGAGGTAAATAAATTCGTCAACAAAATCCAAGGCTGCGAGTTCACCGGTTCTAGAGTATTGTCCGGCTCTATCAACAAGCATTATTTTTGTCTTAGACTTGTTAATAGTTAGTCCAACAAGTCCACTTTCATAGACAGATTGAGTAATTCTTTATTACATCTGTTTTGTTCAGTACAATTTATAATACCTTTTAGTACATTCCATAGTTTTTTGTTATCATTTTTTGCCATATTTATTTGTTCTTTGTCATAGCATCTTTTAATTTTCTTTAATAGGGCATTACAAAAGTTCCTATATCTTTTGTAAATAATTTCGTCTTCAGGAGAACGTCTGGCCCTCTTAAAGTAAAAAATCTGTTTTGATATCCTAATAAACGCGTATATATGTATATTACAATAGTCACAATGTGCACAAACGTCGTCTATACACAACTTTTATGTATTTTAAAATTATCTTGATAAAATTGACAATTAAATGAGTCAAATGATTTATTAAATGTTAATAAAAAATCTGCCGTCTCTTCGCATTCACGTGGTAATATTCCATGTTCTGAAAAAAAGTGATTTTATTTGTTATAGCAGTCTTTATGCACAGCAACTTTGCCTAATCTGTACTTTGTATAAAGTTGACTTGTCCCTGTTTTCGATAGTTCGAATAAATAGAAAAATCAACATTTTGATTTCTGTTACAAACACAATACGTGTTGAACTTTTAAAATCCAGCCGCATTGTTTCACGCCCAGACGTCTATCGAAAATAATGTCCTATTGTTTTTTTTTCTTTATTAGAATAATGAGGTTTCAGTTATTCTGCTTTTATTATCTTTTTAACATTGTATTCACATTTTCTTTATTCGTGAGAATGTCATAAAAAATGAAAAATATCAAAAGTCGTGGTCAAAAAATATAACGCTTTTGTGTGCTTACTTTGTAAGATCTTTGTTGATTCATAAATTTAAACTACTTATCGATAGACAGATATTTGTTACCTAGATAAATAGATAATCATTTATTGCATAAAATGCGGTAATAAATAGGTCTAAACAGCAAAAAGTATCAACAATATGCCACTTTAGGCGTGCATCACTTTCTGAGTTAACAAATTAATTATTGATGTCACAATACTTAATTAGTCTTTTTAAATGATCATTGATTGTATAAAAGCAGTGATCTAAATTATCTATTCAGTCCAAATCTCGCCAAAGCAAAAAATATACAACAGACATCTTTTACTAGCACTTAATTTTTTGAAAAAGAATCAACATAACATTTATAATCCTGTCTTTCTAATTAGAGGCAGTGCCATGCTTGTAGCCGAATTAGGCCGGAACGTCCGGGTACCAAGTACCTCTTTCTCACATGAGATCGGCGTGAAGTGGCAGCAATGTTGTCATGTGATGGTATTGTTGTCGCGTTTCGTTCGGTTTGTGAGACTTCCCGGTAGCCTAAACTCGTTATTAAAGGCCGGCAACATCTGCTTGACTTCTGGTCGTGCAGTTGTCCATGGGCGTCGGTAGGCAGTCTAGTAAGAACGTCATCTATTTGAAGTTGTTTGAAGTATCGAACGATTCTGCATTTTCTGATATTTTGAAATAATTTCTCCACTTTTCCTTTCTTATTCTTCTCTTAAGCCTTCCCTGAAGAAAGAGGTTTGACACAACTCAAACAGAATTTATATAGGTCTAGTTTTCGAGTTTTAGCGACACTGCTAACGAACAACGATTGATTCATATATTGGTAAATTCGTGATTGCCGTCCATCAACAATGACTACTATACGTGGATGTATTTGTATTTTCCATGCTGGATTAAAACATCTTGAGATTTTTCTTATAACTAATACTTATACGAGCCTATGACTGCCATATATTCACCAAAACGGATGAGGTATTTAGAGGCAAAAACAAATATTACAATACATATACACAGCGAAGTGAAGCCTTTTAATTTCTTACATTCGTAATGGTAGAATAAAGATTCGTATGATGGATAGGTAAATAGAAGCCGACACTAATTATGGACTTCATGAGTAGGTACTTACTTTGTTGCGCACGCTCGCGTATACAACACAATCAGTCTCACATACAAAAAAAAAAAACACTCGCGCGTGCGTAAAAATTTATAAGATTGGATCGAACGATTGTAAATGATCTTGATTTAGCTTGCATGGATAAATTCTAAGCCATGTGATGATCCGAAAGAATATTTATCCGTTAGAAAAGAATGAGTGTGGTACAGGCTAAACATTCTTAAGATCAATCCTCATCATACGAGAATTACAAAAATCCAAATCAGTGATTGTTTAAAACAATGTTCATTATTTTTTGTATTGTGTGAATAGATACAATTCAGGCATTAAAAAGCACACAAGGTTGAATAAGGCCTTTATTTCTTCCACGTGTTTAAATGTGCATCTAATTTTTAAGGACAATATCGATGTTCTAAACGAACTTATAACCGCTTGAAACTGGTTAGCAGAATACACATCGTTTATCACAAAGCATTTGCCGCATATTAACATAGATTACCGAACATCACGCGTCTAACTCGTGGCGATACTACAATGTTGAAAAAAAAATTGATAACATATTGTTCTGAAGTGGAAATTACCGGACTGTGACTATCGGTGTTGATCTTTAAATTTGAAGATCGTGATGTTTATATCAGGACACGCTAAGTATGCGAATTGTTAAATTCTGTAAATTAAATTATACCGCTTAACCCTGAACGTGTCGATAAACTATTGAGGAAAGTTATGAATGTCAAAATTATATTAACTGTATCTAATTTATACAAAATCTACTTATTAATATTATTAAAATAAGAATGATTTAGTACCTAAAGGTTCGAAAGTTAAGGGTTTCTTCTGAAAACTAAGTTGTTAGACTAATTAGCTTAGCGTTTTATATTGAATGAAACTTCAATCGACATTAACTGATAATGTGTACAATATTTCAATGTTATATAGTATTTGGTAGATTTATATTCAATCTCCTATTTTGCTTAAGCAGACGCTTTACGGCGTTACAAAATATCTTACCGACTACAGAAATCTAGATGTTTTGCTGACTTACATAAATTTTCTTTGTAGTTTTCTTACTTTACAAACTAGGTTGCTCTCTTTGCGAGGTGCGTAATATACGCTACATTGAACAGAATATAAATTAATTTTAAAAAATTACTTTTTTCAAATATACAAACTTCATCGTGCAGCTTAGGTAGAATGTAAGTACTACTTATACTAGATAATATTTTAAAAACCTTTTCAAAATTGCTTAGATATTTGTCCTTTAGTTGTTTCCTTGATATTTTTCATGGACGTCCACATAAACCAAGAATAAATGATGAGAGTATAATCGTGGACAAACTTAAGCAACATCCGAATGGTTCCTCTATTTTACATTAACAACTTTCATTGAATTGATTGCAGTAATCCACAGTATTGTCCTTGAGCTCCCATTGTAAAACGAAAACGCAACACCTAATAAATCACCTAAGCAGCATTTGGGCATTTTCTTAATGCATATTCCAGATTTTGCGTTGCTAGCAAAATGCAGCTACTTGTATCTGTAATTCTTATTTTAGTAGAAATCTCCAAGGTGAAGAATGTTAGTATACGGTGGCTTCATATTACAGTCTAAGTGCTCTAGTCACTGAATCATAACGACTAAATATTTAAACTAGTGAAATATATTTTTATAAAATGTTTACTGTGGTTAAATGCAATATCTCTTAATGGCTATGCATCACTTTGACATATTTTGTTTGCCAAGTTTTCCTTCACTTCGCGTAATGAAACGCCACCCCTTGATTTGAAATGTTTAGTTTTAAAAATAGTTCGCTTTTTTGTTAATAAAGTATAATGTATGTATGCAGATTTTTTTTTATAATTACAAGTTTACCTTTTTCTTAATATAATAAGGGGGAAACGGGCAGACGTGAACAGTTTAGGCAGTCAGGTTGACAATCGATACTTATGTATAGTCGATCAGGAAATTGGCTTCCCACGCTAAGGTCGAATGTCGTTTGTACGTCAATTAGTTAAAAGGTTCATATTTGCTTGTTATGCATTACGTTAATTTATAACAATAATCCTTAGCAAAATTTTCTTTAAGTAGAAACTGGTAAAGCACTTTCTTGGTTGACCATACTACTCGAATGCTAGCAGAAGCGAAAGAATAGAAATAAGTATGTTTTGAGCTCAGTAGTACTACAAGGAACCCTTATAGTTTCGTTCCTAAAGTACCTCGAGACTAATAGGGTTGAGAATTTGGTGGCAGAGTACCATGTCGAGAACGTCCGGAGCTTGGTGAGGGTTCGTGGGTATGTGGGTCGGCGCACAGAAATGTTTGCTCTTTTATCTGTGTTGTTCACTTTGTTATTTTCAGTATTCGCTACATGATGAAGATGTAAAAACTTTTTTATACCTAAGTAACGAATAGCCAGAGCATGAATGAAACCCCCATCTTAGATAACTTTCTACTTTTGTCTTTTGGGAATTTATACCAATTCGATTTTCCTTGTTCGAAATTCTTATTTCCATAAAATTTACTTAGAAGTATGCTTTATAGATCAATTTAGGTAATTCGTACTTGCGTTATATTTAAATAATATATTTGTTAAAAATAAATATTTATAGTATCTTAAACATGATGAAAGAGTCACACATCGTATTTTCTTTTTGAATAATGTGCTGTATTCTTTGTGCTTCTTTTTCTTCTCTAGCATACATGTAATGATTATAGAATTCATATGTATTGCAAATCTCTCTGGATACTTGTATAGACACCATCTAAACACGATTCAAGTACATATCAATAATAGGTATACATTAATTTAAAAAACCTTTCGTTACTGATTGATCTGACGAGTATTATCAGTTGTGTTATTAAAGCTGAACAATAATGTAATAGGACATATTGCATTGTTTAAAAATACATAATTCTTAGTTAAAGCCCAACTCTACGTGTGCACATGTTGAGTAAAAACTAATTTATAAGCTCTAATATTTTAACATACAAATTTTAGGTTTTTATAATAATTAAGAAAAACGTAATTAACGAAAAATTAAGGTATGTATATTATTTTTGAATTGATACAAATTACGGTCGAAAACGTCAATACTCTCTGTGTTGTTCGCAATTTTATTAAATGCACGGCACATCCGAAGAAGTGGATAATGTAAATAAGAAATATTAAATGGTTGGAAGAATGTGCAGTGCCCAGACAAGCCGTATGTATAGGCTTAAGGGCGCGAAGAAGTTTAATTTAAGTTTATTATTATAAATTGATGAATAAATAAATAAATAAATAAAATAAATAAATCTATTTCTTAAATCTATAAATGTAATCACTTTTAGCCTTATTTACCTGTTATTTTCTATATTTTAATGTTTTTTGTAACGCTGTTGATTACTAATAAATAAAATAAAAAAATTAGAATATATAAAACTATACCCTATTCATTTAGTCTTGAGTCGAAAATAGTTAGAAAGTAATAAAAAGTATGTAAGAAAAGTTAAATAGTAGTTATAAATATAAACATTTTACTGTATATAGACATACGTAACAATAAAGTAAATAACATAGTATCCAAGAAAAAACATTTTTTGTAAGCAAGGTCAAATAAAGGCTTTTTATTTTTAGTTTTTATTTTATTTTAATTGGCTAATAATTGTTTTTCCCCATCGTTATTCTCCTCGGCATGATGGATCGGATCGCTTATAGCACGACGGAGCGGTGTAAAGCGCGTGCCAAAATTTCACCGAAATATACCATGCAACTCTGTCTTTAAATAATGTGTATATCGTTGATGGCCTTATTAAATAAATAAATAAATAAATAAAAATAAATAAATGTATTATTGAGAGATGCTTATATATATATAAGCACATTCAAAAATCATATTGTTATATTAAAGAAAAAAAGACTTTTATGCTTTTATATAAAACAGCTATACTCTTTAAAAAGTTGTAACGTTCATATTCAAAGGATCTTAGAATTTTTCCATCGTTTGGCCACTAGGCATAAAAAGGATATACATGACATACATGACCTTTTTATATAGTTTAGTAAATAATTACACCGTTTTAAAAAGGTGGTCAAAATTTGAACCTTCTGATCAGTTGAGTACAGTACATTAAGCGGATGAAGACTATTTATTTCGTTTTTACTTCGACAAGAACTTTAAACGAATGTTTATGTAATAAGGAACTTCGTTCCTTTTTGGTGTTCCATAACACCACGCTTTATTATTATTTTTCAATTAATTAAAACAATGTTTAGCTTCATAAACCTTAATTAACAGGTTTATTTCACCAATATACCTGTAAATTAAGGTTCAGACGTCAGTGCGTCATATAATCCTATGTATTTAGGTAATTATTTACTTTCATACGTCATTTCACCGCTGGATTTAATTCCATAAATATAAAACCGTTATTCTATGAAAGGCTTTTTTATACTTATCATATGTTTAAAAATAATATAATAAAAAAAGTTTTTTTTTTATTTAATAAAAATATATTATAACAATTACATTTTTTATATGAAAAAAATTGACCACATTGTTGTAGCCACTAATAATTTTTAATTATTTCGTTTGAATTTTTTGTGACAGTTTAATAGTTTTATTAATTTCATTTGCAAATAGGTATTCTTAAAATAAAAATAGCTTATTAAAATAAAAGTTTGGACTTACCTCAAAATCAAACGCTTTAGCAAAATTAGCACAAGTGGACTTAATATAGCTGGCAAGGGCTTCATTGCTGACAGATCTTTTTGTTATTGCACTAGTCAAGGATTGACCATGAAGCCGAGATTTGCAGCGTTTTGTGCAATCAACCTCAACAGTCTTATTCATTTTGTTTCTCTCTTCTAAACTTATTCTAATACTCCAAGAACAAATTGTATCATAAACAAGTAGGAGATCAACCCTATGCTTAGCTTAAATCCCCTTGAACTGCGTATTTTCTTAGGATTGCGTAAAAATAGTAGGCTTATGCCAACAAAGGTTTCGTTCACCTTTGAATCACGTTTCTGCTGTTTTATTCTGCTTCAAATCTTTACTTTGTTTATTAAAATAGAGATTAATGTAAGAAGTTTTTCCAAAATAAAATAAAAAACGCTTGGACTAAGTTAAGTTCTCTTGTTACAGATTTTCGTAATATAAACACGTGATTCTTGTTAATAATTTTTTTGTATTTGACTTGTGATGATGGAATGGGATAGACGAAGCATCTCTAGTTATAACAACGCATGCTTCAATGGCGCACAATTTTCACATGCAACCTAGAATGAATTTAAATTAAATGAAATATAAATAGACAGAATTACGTCCCATTTGAAAAATTATTTCAGTGTTCGACAGCCCACTTATCGAGGGAGGCTATATATCATAACGCTAATTTTCTCGCTCGCTTTTTACCTAATTTTACGCGAACGAAGTTACGGGTAACGACTAGTAATATGATAAAATTCAATAATCTTTAGATTACATGTTACAATTAAAAAAAGATATTCGATCCGGAGCCATTCTTTGAAGCAAATGCAAACCGTTTCTCCTACTCGTACTGCATATAAACCAAATGAAATACACAAATAAATACAGCACTTTAGGGCAAGTAAAAAGAGAGAGAAAATGGTGTTATTCAAGTCGGATCCACATGGCTTAACTTACTGCGATTAAAATAATCACAGATTGCGGAGTATTTATTAAAGCAATATTTATAGACAATGCAAAAATCCAGGAAGCGGAGGCGCTCTCAGCGGGCCAATTTGAACAACTGGGACGGAAACAAAACGCGGAATGATACCATTAATTTAACGTGACAGCCATGGCCCATGGGGTGGATTTGTGTCGCTTTATTTATTTAAACGTTTTCATATTTACACCGCGTTCTGCGATCGTTCTACATCGGTACACATAAAACACGGGCTCCACTTTGAACTCTTTTCGGTCTAATTATTATTAAAAGCTTTCAAGGTATGTTTTTGCTAGGTATTTAACTTGCAACGTATGTGTTGAAGTCGGTACCAAGCCAAAAAGGTTTCCCGCTAAACCAATGCAGATGGTACCGACTTCAACACACGAGTAGGTGTCTACTAAGTAATCGTAAGAAAGTACCAATTATTTTTTGCTTTTTAGTTCCTTGATGTTTTTTCAAGGGAGTGTAGTTATTACTTAAAAATATTTTATTTTTAACCTTTTATTTGGAAAGTAGATGTACCTTCTTTGTCTATATATAATAGAGGTTAGGTCTATATATAATAGGACAATTAAACTCACTGCTCTAATGGTACGTGAGGTTTCGGAAATGAAAATATCATCGATGTACGAAAATGTGTGTAAATTTTAGTTTTGTTGATTTCTCAAAATCGCTGGGCCGATTTTGATATATTTATATGGGACCACCTCTGAAGCATAGTCTAGCAAATAGAAAAAGATTCAACAAAATGAGTTCACAAATGGCGGAGTAATCGTGAAACATACGTACAAAAAAAAAGAGATTTGCGGTATGCATATATACTTTTAATATTCATTTATTCAAGAAAAAGTTTCACTTTTAGTCACGAACAAACATCTCCTTATTGTGCCCTACTTCTGAGGTCAACACGCGATACACTATGTATTGCAGCTGTATCGACGGGAAGTAATATTGGACACTTCTACTAGGTAATAAGTCTGAAAATCAAATGGCTTGACTTGAGTAAGAGTTTAAAGCTGCAAAGCCACGACCGTGAACACCTCGTATGTATGTAAATATTAGTATGATTATGTCACTTTTTCTTGACACTTTCTTCAACGGTTAAGAGTCTAGGAGGAAAATATCAACCAAGCATTATATGCTAGTAAGTAGTTAACTATCTTTGAGTTTACTTTTTGTACACTCACCGGCAGAAATAGCGAAGCACAAAAAAGGGTGAATATAAAAATTAATATTTATGGATAAATCAAAAACTCAAAAAAATATTACAGTTTCCCAATTTGTTTTTGGGGAATGAAAATTATACAATAGTTAGCTATTTTTAAGCAAATAATATTTAAACATGAAACAACAATTAAATTAACATGTTTTGACGTTAATACGCCACAATATACTTAAAGGAAAAAAAGTAAGGTATATGCAATTTCAATATGCATTTTTCTTAAAACATTCGCAGCGTACCCTGAGGGATGGAAACTTTAATCGGGACACGGGGTATCACTCGATATAAAACATTCATTTAATTAATTGTAAACCGTCACAAAATCTAAAAAAATGCATTTTGTTTCGTTTAGGTTTTTTTCCCTTAAATATTAAGAATGGGTTTGAATATTAATGCTAAAGTATATTAATTTAATATTTAAATATTATTTAATAATAAAACTAACTATTTTATATTCTCCCCTTCTTTTATATGTTCCGCTAATTCTGCCGGTGTGTATATTTTTTTTTAAACTTGAAAAAAGTATATAATTTTCTCTTAACAAATCGTAGGCCGATGCTTCATCACCTTTTTAATGCAATTCTATTGTTTAAAGAAGCCTTCAGTTTAGAAAAAAGTACGCAAGTATTTCTTGGAGACTTTCTTTAGCAATACTGAAAAAAAATCCCTAATAAACAGATACATTTCTAAACACAAAAGCGGAAATTCCATTTTTCTCGAATCATAATTATAATTTTTAATTAAAGAATCCCCACAAAATGGAAGCAGAAAAACGGAATACATATTTTATCGAAATTACAAAATTTCTTCGAGTGATAGACCAGGCACCAGTTCGTTATGAGAAGAAATTAATTACAATAGAATAATTACTTCCGCCTGACAACTGTAACGGTAACAAAAGATGATATTAATAACCGGTAATATAAAACACTGTTCATTCGAGCGCTTGAAAATGTACAATTATTACGTGAAACTGGATTAAAGAATGCGCTAGTCGCCAGTAAACAATTTTGACTTTTGTGCGAACGTCGCACTTGGGGTGATTGTGTGGTCACTGGTTCTAGGTTATATTATAACCTACGACAAAGTGCACTGTATGTTGAAGTGTTTGATGGAATTGTATGTCGAACTTCGCGCAGGGTGATGGTAAGAGACAACCGAAAATTACACTAACCTGCTGATCCACATTCGTCCCGAATGTGTCGTATCGAAAATGGAGTCCGCAGGTGGCCGCCGTGGTCACAGCGCAATTCACAGTTATTACACTGCACGTACACAAATATTGCGTCGTAGAACGTCTACAGACGACAATAGGATGCTTTACACCAGGATTATTTTATATATGATCAACTAAATAAATCTTTAATTTATTAAGCGATACCCGAAAAGAGAAATTTGGAACACACTCAACTTATTCTTAAATCCCTCCATTATTTATTACTTTATGTAAAGTGCGTACGATGTTTTATTGAATAATTTTTGAGACAATCTGATGGATGTTTATTGGCCGTTCAAAGTAGCACACGTCATAAAAGCGATGTTCAGTAAGATTGACAATGTTGTACATAAGTGAACAACTTATTTCTAAGGGTGCACATGCACAATTATAAAATTCGGTTCAAATTCGTACATGAATAAGTAAACACTTAATGGAAAACAAGTGATACAATTTTAGTTGATTTTTGTAACACACACCTATGTGTGTGTTACAAAAATAAACAAAAATTACCTACCTATTACCTATAATTAAAAAAGAAACAATAATTACCTATGTAATTATTTTTTGTTTTTTATTAATATTTAAAATGTATTAATAATAGAAATTTAAAATAAATAAAATAAGTTTAATTAATTTTAGTTACTATTACAGTGACACAAAAAAGAAACAAATCCCATCATCAATTATTCCATTGCTAATTAGATTCTCTACGGTATGTTCAATCTTGTTTACAATATAATAATGTAAGATTTTCTTAATAGGTTTAATTTAAGTTGCAGATAAGTTCCAAATATAAGTATTATGTTTAAAGGAGTGAAACTGGCTAATGATTACAAAAATCTATATAAACTTACTCTTATTCATTCTTTTTCTTTTTTTTTTAAAAAAGAATATTTAGGAATACTTTTTAGGTATGTCTAATATTCCCTTTTCCCCTCCTACTAAGGTTAAATTAAAAGCTTGTATTAGGATAACACAATTATAAAAACAAGAAATGAATTTAATAAAATCTGTCATCGTATTTTATAATATTTAATACACAACGATTATTTATTAATTATATTTCACAACGATTATATGTTAATACTATTTGTCAATTTTCATATTAATTTTATGATTATAATGATGATTGTAAAATTCATATCAATTGGATTAATAATCACTTCGGATTAGCAAAAACTGGAAATCAATAATGAATTGCATTAACGAATTCCATTTATTATTAACAGTAATAATTTATAGTTAACAGCTATATATTTTTTTAAATAACCTTTTCAATGTTTCTTTTAAGGACCATGTTTTATGTTCTATTATTGTAGAGTGTTGTTCTACCTCGACGTTGGAGGACAGTCACAACAGCAGTACCAGATGTTCGTACTGCAGCAACTTGTCCTTTACTTACAAGGCAAGCTCTGCTTAGCTATGCGTCAAGTTGGAATCTTGTTCACTACAAATATAGTTGCTACTCTAGCTCTTATCTCAACTTGCCTAGGTAAGATGTTTTCCTCATTTATTTAAGCACAAAAGTGATCATATTAAATTTCCACTGTAGGCGTGTCAAAATTTGTGCAACTATTATATTCTTTGAAGCCAAATATTTTCGTGTATGCATTTAACTGAGCTAGTGAACTTAGCTCTGGGAATTAGCCGTGAAAGTAATTCAACAAATCCTGTTGACTCCGCTGAAATACTTGTTAGCGAGTAATTAGACCAAATTTGCTATACGTGTTTTTCGAATTACACTTGCGAGAGCACTTTATCTCATTGTTAATTTTCAAACTCGTGCAATTTAGAAACTTTGAATATTTAAAATAATGTTATAAATTTGATCATTCTAAACGCCACGATCAATCTGTTTGACGCATATTAATGTATATTTATTGCAAAGCAAATACAAAAATATTATTAAATGGCGTTAACAGATTCGTTTCCGTTCAATGTATTTTCTGTATAATTGCTAATCTTATTTTATTCCTTAACGTTTATAAACATTACAACTATGTAGTCACTATTTCCAGCCTTGGTCGATGCTTCCGTCCGATAATGCGTATAAACTATTTTTGCTAACATTACTAACATTAGTGCATTATTGCGTTGAGCAGATAATATGACTATGTCAACATTTTGTTGACGATTGCTTCCCAATGTTCACGATACATTGCACGCTCAAGAATGGGATGAGGATGGCAATAGCTGTAACCTCTACATTCCGAGATGAACGATTTTTGTGATTTTATTTAGGTCATTAAAATATAACAAGTAACAGGTTCATTCTAAATAAATCATTCTTAGGGATCATTTTGTGATAAATCGTCACTAGTCGCTGACGAGATAATTAGTTTGTGTTTGTGACATTTTTCTAATCGCGTTGTTTAATTAATTTCTTTTTGGTTAAATTATTACACCATCACTAGACGTGACAGCATTGCCGCCACTTCACGCCGATCTCATGTGAGAAAGAGGTACTGATACCCGGACATAGTACGCAAGTCAAAGTTTACTGAAGTGGCGACCAATTGTACATCTTTTAGTATTTTTAAAATAATCTTTTAACTTTTCCTCTCTTTCTTTTCTTTTGTACGTTCCCGAAAATAAGGGGAATAAATCGAAACAAAATATATTATTGGAAGAAAAAATATGAATTCTAAAAGGGATACTGTAATCCCCCCTATAACACGTCAGGATTATTGACACGCAGCGCTGATTTTCAGCTGCAGCCCTTTATTTTAAGTGACGTCACGGTTACACGAATATTACAAGAAGACAAGAATTGGTGGGCTAATTTTATAGAGGTTATATACTAATAGAGGTTGGAAAAGAATAAATAAATAATAAAATGCGAATCTTAAGGTTTGTATTTATTTGCTACGCCTTGTGACGTTCGTTACGCAGCTTTGCGCTAAATTTACTGTTTGAATTAATAAGAATTATTAACGTTATTTATATATTGTTAGATAAAAAGAAATGTATATCCTTCCCGACGGAATATCACTCAGTAGAGTGCAAATAACAACTCTGAGAAAAAAATATATGTATTTTTGAGAAAGTAACCAAACTGCATAATTACCACTAATTACAAGAATAAGAAATCTTTATTGGGAAAATAAAGGACTGCAGTCTTATTATATATGTAGCATAACGTAAACATCTAAATTAAACTCGAGACTTAAATCCATATTTAAAACGAAATATAAAAAATATTAAGCAATGCAATATACCTAAAAGGAAACTTACTCAGTAAGGTTACTAACTTTCAGTAGGTAACGTCATATTGAAATAAACAACAACAAGGATGTCTAAATATAGTTTAGAGAACAACTCTATATAAAATTACGGCCGAAATTAAAACATTTAATTGTAGGGAAGTTCGAATGACGCTGACCTTTCCGTTTTGCTTTGATAAGATACTGACGTTACGCAATTGGCTCACAGTTAATTAAAAGCACTGTTTTATAAGAAAGAACCAATGTTCTCTTTTTATTATTTTATTAAGGATATAGAAGTCAAATTCCAAAGTACTAGTTCCAACTGTGAATCCAAAACATTCCGGCGCTTACTCAATTGCAAACAAAATTTCACCGAATCACCAATTACAACGTGCTTACGTGCCTTCCGAAACACGAAACGGTCGGCTGTTTGAAAACCATTATTATAATGGATCACCCATCTACGGCCCGGGTCGCGGTATGAACTGCTTACCTAGCAATCGACTCAAATGCCGGCCACTGATTAAACTACGACCTCCCACTTCAATACACGTAAACATGACTTTCAAAATAATTTCACAAGTACGACCCAACACGCCTCTATCTAAATTTATCTTCACAGATATCTCAATCTTGTACGGCGGTACCCAATAAATATCTCATTTAATCAGCAGTTTATCGCTTGTAAAATTACAATATCGTGTAGCATTTCTTAACTCCATCAATCTGTGCCCCTCCCAGTGACCACGTGACCCGGGAAGTTGCACCCAAGATATTGTATGGGAAACAGCTGGGATCAAACTCTGCAGCTAGTAGTAATGTTACCAATAATAGATTGGGGTTGGTCTCCTTAATTCTATTAGAGGTCATCAGCTGGTAGGAATTCGCCCACAAATCTTTAGATTTACATACGATATGCTTATTTAATTTTTTCTACAACGTACAATCTTATATTTGTCAATTTATGTACGTACATACGGTCGTCTTGACTACTCATTCACTCCATCCTATAGTAAAATGTATACATGTGTGTGTAAATCGTTTGGCATTAGTGTGCGTGGGGTTTAATTTCATTAATTTAATGTATAAGTAATACATATTTTATAAAGGTATTATCATACACTCACTATCCTCTGTATAAACTATAACTGTATCAAATTTGAGTCTTATTTGTCCGCGCAATTTTCCTGAAATGGTACCGAAAATTTTCGCTTCACTTATTAATATGTAAAATTAATGATTTCTTTTTATTAGAAGTTTAATAATCTTTCACTTGTTAACGCTTATAGCGTTCGTCTTCAGTAAACGTCAGTAGAACAACTTACTCATGCTTCCGCCAAAAGCTGAGGGAATTGTCCTATATAGTATTACTAGTTGCTTCTCCCGACTGCGTCCGTGTAAATTCAGTTTTTTTCCTAGCTTTATCCCGTTCTAGTACCTAGGTCCGCTTAGATTGCATAGGATGTGGCTGTGAGGCGAGTTACGATGACCGATTGCCGTCTGAAGTCATCTTCGGAACCCTTACGATCTACGAACGTCACGACTAACATCACACAGTGACATTAATCGGGTCTCGCTGTTTTACGTGCCTTCCGAAACACGGAGGATGTTGGATATCAAATATAAACCAGTATTAGAATGGATCACCCACCTGACACTCGGTCGCATCAAAAGCTACTTAACGTAACGATCGACTAATTAAATACCGACCACTGATTAGGCCACGTCCTCCTCGTCCGCGTAAATTCAGCGATTTTGTTAAATTTTAGGGTTTCTATTTTTTGTGCGGAACCCCATTTATATTTTGAAAACTAAAAGGGGCTTTGTTACTTATAACATTAGCTATCTGCCGTCTATAGTCCAGACATTCAGACAGACACAAAAAATGATTTAACTTGCGCTTTTGTTATAGGTAACATATAGTATATAGTAAAAAATTATAACTTCGACGTTACAAACAAACAGACACTTCAATTTTATTAATATAGTGGTATAGATAAGTATTTTTTTTCTAATACGAATTATTTCACACGTATTATATGTATGGAACAATAACCTTTAAGCATTACACATTATCAACAAATGTTGATTCGATGTGAGATAAAAAATGTTAATAACTGATCTCTTATTAATAACAGCTTAAGGACCATTATCCCGGAGCAAAGAGAATTGCAATAACAGCGAAGCTACAAGAGACCCGTTAAATATTATTGCTATTATAGTAACGGCGATGACAATAACATTTCATACTATTTGCTTCTTGTCGTAGAAATTGGATTTAGCCACATCTTCGAGGAATGTTATTGTATAGTGCTAGCTGTTTTCCTCGACTACGTCTGCGTAAAATTAAACTTGCGAGAACCCTTAGCCCTCCTTAACCTGAGTGCTTAGTGCGAGTGTTTCTAATTTTACGCGTTGGTAAAGTTTACTTCGAGTTGTATTATTGTAGAACTATTTAATATAAACATTTCCTTCATACACTATGTACGTGTAACTCTAACGGTTTTTGCAGCGCACGCCAGAATAGCCCGCAGATGGTAGATGAAATTGGGCAAGGAGGTAGTTTATAGTAAACAGAGGTCTGCTAAGAACGGCTACAGGAGGTTCAAAGATGAAATTGGACAAGGAGGTAGTTTTACTTAGCAGGCGTCCGCTACGAACGACTACGGGAGGTACAAAGTTGAAATTGGGTAAGGAGGTAGTTTATAGTAAACATAGGTTCGCTAAGAACGACCACTCGAGGTAACAAGATGAAATTGGGCAAGGAGGTAGTTTATAGTAAACAGAGGTCTGCTAAGAACGGCTACAGGAGGTTCAAAGATGAAATTAAATAATTGTTTTAATTTTTTTGAATGTTCGTGGATATATTTTTTCTTTTGGATAATAAACGTTTTTCGATTTTTAAGGAGCGGCGGGAAGTTTAAATAAATATGACTATATTTTACCATTTAGTCACTTTTAGATGGTTTTTAATGTTTTTTTTTTCTTCTCTCTGTAAACATTCACCTTCTGTTGAATTTTAACAATTAAAATTGTCCATACAACTAGTAATATTTCTTTAGATGTATGTTTATAATTACTTAGTGTTCAAAATTCTATATTGCGCTATACTCGCAGGCATTAAGTTGTCTACCTTAGGAACAGACGTCCGTGTGTCATATAGTCCTGTATTTATTTATTTATTATTTATTTATTTATTAAAAAAAAAATATTCTTGCAGACTCGATCCTATTTCAATTAAAAAAATTCATAACCAGCTACAAAGTAACGTTAAAAATAACGTTCTCACAATAATTTAACCAAAAAAAATAATTTAACCAAAATAAACAACGCGGTTAGAAAAATGTCACAAACACAAATTAATTATCTCGTCAACGACTAGTGACGATTTATCACGAATTGACGTTCATAAGATAGAATATGAATAAACGATTTTGACTTTGACCAAGTGATATTAGTCGTGAGATTGCAGAGATATAGGTCTTTTTGTGTATTAACATCAAGTCGTAAGACCGTAGCAAACAAACAAACTTACATTCTTAATACAAGCTATTTATATGTAATATTTGTTTTACTTTTAGTTTTTATTTGATTAATTTGTAAGCTGGCTCTGAATTACATCTCTGTACTACTGTTATTCAATACAAAAACTAGCTTCTGACACTAATTGATACTTGAAACGTATTAAGTACAAACAATTTTACATACACACCGGCAGAATTAGCAGAACACAAAGAAACGGAGAATATAAAATAGTTAGTTTTATTTTTAAACAAATAATAATTCAACATCAAACAATAATTAGATCAACGTGTTTTGTTATTAATTTATAGACTTAAAGTTGAACGAAAAAGAAAACTAGACTAAACGAAAGGCATTTTTCTTAGATTCACATTATATATTTTTTGTGTTCCGCTAATTCTGCCGGTGTGGGTATTTATATATTTTTATTACAAATATCTTATGATGGTGAAAAACTGTACTTACATAACCCATAGTTATTAATAATAATGTTTTTTATGAAAATCGACCTTTAGACGAACAAGAAAATCAACCAACCTTGGTAAAGAGATGAGCAAAAAGTATCCATAACTGACAGGTGAATTCTGTTATAAATTATGAATTTATAAATTCAAATACAAATAATTATGCAATGTTTTTTTTTTGATAAGAATATAAGGAATACTTTTTAGGTATGTCCAATATTCCCTTTTCCCCCTCCTACTAAGCTTAAATTAAAAGCTTGTATTAGGAGTGGCAATTCTAAACGTTTCTAACTCTATAACGGCTAGAACAAAGGACTTTATGAAAGAGATTATTTTGGTCTTTGTTTCAATATCGAAACAGTATGAGGTTCATGTTCTAAAAAGATTGGATAGATTTATATACAATTTAATTCTAAACGATTCTTACTCTATAACAGCTAGAACAAAGGACTCTATGAAAAAAAAATTTGGACCTTTGTCCCACTATCGAAATAGTGTTATGTTCATGTTTGAAAAAATTTGGATAGATTTATATACAATTTAATTCTAAACGTTTCTACCTTTTACCTTTATTTATGTATAAAATATGTATATAGATAAAATGTTTAAAAGTTCATGACACTTTATTCCCATAAATAATGTTTAATTTGAATAGACTAAAATTTCTTAACGCCATAACGGCTTTCTGAGATATTATATGTAATTAGTCATCTTGTCAATTTGTTAATCCTTTTTGTAGTGTTTAAATATATCGACTCTAATCAAATCAATCTCAATTTAGATACGACAAATATCTATCGATATTTCTACTTTAGAATAGATAAAAATATCTTACAAGGACATAGGGGGTTCCGAGGATAACGTCAGATGGCAATCGGTTATCTTAACTCGCCCCACAGCCACATCCTCTACAATCTAAGCTAAATAGAATTAAAAAAATATGTGACAATAAATAAGGAATAGTGCCAGCAGATGAATACTATTAAGTTATTTGATTATATGATTATATTATATTATTTGATTTATTCAAATTATCATTTTTTTAGCTAAATAGACATTATTTATTTTTATTTTAATATCCTGACATACTATATGTATATTACAGCAATTTATAAAAACTCTTCCATGTAAAAGAACATTTGAAGAAAACTATTATTAAACATTCAACATTGGACCTGCCAGTTCGCGCACACGATGAAACCTCCAATGTGCGGCAAAAATGATTTTTGTAAAAGATCATTAACGAATACAACTCTATAATTGTATTCTTTTTTTTTTCGTTAATGATCTTTGCTTATGCATAATAAATGTTAAAAAATAATGTTTTCCTGATATTGCGAAAAGTATTTGGTAAAATACATTTTGAATGGAAAATGATAATTAAAAACAGAACAATGAACACCCAAAAAAAAAAAACCTCTTTGATGGCATATAATGATAGATATTAAACATGCAAGAGGCAATTTTGCTTTTATATATTAAAGCGAAGTGTTAGGTGACTAATAAAAAATCTCGAAAACCGCGGGACGTACAAAGAGAAAATGTAACAAGAATTCAGATTATAGTGGGCAGACTTGTTAAGAAAAAATTGAGAAGTTTTACGCGGACGAAGTTGCGGGAAAAAGCTAGTGCAAAATATTTACAAGAGGCATCCTTCTAACGCCAATCTGTTATAACCATAAAATACATACACACTCTAAGAATTGAATGTAATATATCTGTGGTATATCGCGATTATATAGAGTTCATACGAATAAATGCCCTTCGATATATCATCCGGAGGGACGCTATCAACAAGTGTCAGGATTTAAATAAATTCGACGGCGGCCAATCTTAATTCTTCCGTTACGGCGCCAAAGGGAAAAAGTTGGAGAATTCTTGACCCACTAGTGCCAATCGCGGTCGCCGTTTGTTATAACGGAGCCCTTTTTGAGATATCACACGGAATAAAATTTCTTTTTTTTTTACCTTTTATTGCATGACATAGTTGCGGGATGATTAGATAAGATAAGATAATTCTTTATTTCTTAAAGTTACACGTACATCACTGTGACGTTACATTGCATGTGTATATATCTAAGTTGCGTCGCTGATACTTAAAATAGGTAAAACCTATGCTATAAGTATTAGCAGCCTTCTATTTTGTCTATATATACATTAAATGCGTATATTATAGTATACTATATTATATAGTACATTTAGACGATTGTGTGTTAATTTAAATACTATTATTTTACTATATTTAAATATACTTGCTTTTTATATAACAAATGGTAAATAAATAGGCAGTCTAGCTGGCTAAGTATGACTCCCGATGCCCACGAAGAGTATAAAAGGTTTGCAGATGCGTTGACCAGCTTTGAGTGTGAAATGTAACCACTAGTATTATTAGTACGCTAGTAATTAGACAAAATATAAAAAAGTTAAGCTGTATTTTAAATTCGGAATACTAAAATATACCTACTATGATTACATAATAGACAACATTGAGGGTAAGGAAAATTACTACCCTCAACCAACTTTAGAACGAAACCCAAGGTCCTAGCACGAACATTTCGAACCGTTTGAATCGAAGAATCGTCTGTATGTGTAATGAAAATGTTCGTGCTACGGCCTCGGTTCTTCTTCTTCAATTGGTTCAAAAACTTATTCAGGGTAGTACTTTTCCATAACCTCAATTTTGCCTACTATATAATCATAGTGGGTATATTATAGTATTCTAAACTTAAAATACGGTGTTGAACTTAAAATGTTCGTACTAAAGCCTCCGTACAGATTGGTATATATGTTTTAGTCTAAAAATGATCACCCTCCACTAATTAATTCCAACCCTTGCCTGTATGTGTGTATCGTTTTATTGTAAACTCAAACACGCACTACATTCAATGATATTGACGAGCTTGCGTGTTTGCGTCTACAGTATTTTGCATGCAGAGGTGAACCTTTTAGAGTGGCGTGTATTTTAGAGCTGGCAAAGAAAGGCCTGTACAAAGAGAATAAAAACTATTTTAACTAGGCATATATAGTTAGCATGACCTTAACGCTGCTGCACAGAAGTAGCTCAAAGTAGTAGGTGTGTAACCATGTAAAGAAACAGAAATATAGGTTAACGACAAAATAATGCACGCGAGGTGCTTTGAGTTACGGCTTCATATGCCGCGTCATTTTCCGTAAGAATGCAAATGTGGGGTGGGTATTACGTTTGTCAATAGGATTTTATGAGGCCCACATTCTGCGAACATTATTGTGTGCACATAAGATGTTTTCGATAATGAGATACTTTCTTTTACGAAAATTATTATTATGTGAAGACTGAAAGGCCTGGGTAAGATGAGGTCATAGTTTAATCAGTGTCAGGTATTTGAGTCTATCGCTAGGTTGAGCAGCTATTTTCACGGCTGGGGATAAATTGTTGAGCAATTCTTATACCGCATTTCAAATATCCGACATCCTCCGTGTTTCGCAAGACACATAAAAGAGTACATCCCGATTAAGGTCACTGAGAAATATTAGTCGTGATTTGAAGATTGTGGGAATGCTGGGAATGACGTGAATGCGGGAATCGGTCATATTTTCTGCAATTTAATCGGATCCTAGTACTAGACTGGGATGGGATAACGCTAGGCAGAAGAAGGGAATGGCCTTGGTATATGAACTGAATTCATGAGCAACAGTAGGCCAATAGTAACCAGTGAAAATTCATCAATTCACCAAAGCTGTCACATGATCTATATAATTTTGCAAAGAAAATGCTAGCCCAGTTTGATGTCTAATAAGACGTAGGTCTGTTGATCTAAAAGTACCTATTACTAATTATAATAAAAAGGTAGTCAAGAGCGTATCAAGACACACTTATAGTCAGTTTTTAGCATGTTCCTTCAACATGGAAAATTTCAAGTCTTTAAATGTAATAGTTCGCAAATGCTAGGGAGAGGGAACCACCTTGCAGACAGACAGACAGACGGACGGACAGAAAGAAGCTATAAGGCTTCTTTGTACGACTACGGAACCTTGAAATGATAGCACCGGATTCTTAAACGCTATTAAGATATTCTGTTCGAATAAAGCTATCAGTGATAATCAGTGTTAAATTTTGTAATTGAGTTGTAAAAATGTACTATAATTTTGATTATTGTGAATTATGACACTTTCATAATATTTTAAACTCGTAAACATTTATGTAATTATAAAGGGGCGTTTTATTGCGAACCGTGAGAACCTTAATGTATCTGAAGGTATCTCGTTAACGCTTAATAAAGAATTCCGTAACGAGGTTTCATTGCTGTTATAAAAGATATCATAAGATAATATTTGAGTTTAAAAGGTTCTCCAAATGTATAGGAGTCGCTTGTAGTATCAACAGAACTTTTTTAATGGTTAAAACGAAATTAAATTCTTCGTCTTCTTCCTAGCGTTATCCCGGTTAAATACCAGGGTCCGCTTAGATTGTAAAGGATGTGGCTGTGGGGCGAGTTAATCTCTTGAAAAAAACAAAAAGGTTTTATATTTGATTCGTCACATACAATTTGAAGACAATTTTCTCCTCTACAATACGGTATTTTTATTTTTTTGAGACGTTGAGTTTAGGGAAAATGGCGACATTTATTGTTACCTAATCGATATTTGTTAACAGTTTTTTATCGATTAAAATTATTTAAACGAACTTTTGAATGGAACCATTTTAATATGTTGTTCAGAATACCTTTCAGGACACACTAGTATTTATTTTCAGATATTTGGGCCTATTTGTGTGTCAATAACTGTCACTAGTGTTTATTGCGTACCAAGTAAAAAGGACTAAAATAACATTTATAAAAGAATTTAAGCAGCGTGTACGCACAAACATTAAAGCGAACACGTCATGCAATACAAGATAAGTCAACAATAAGCGCAAATTAAATTAAGTCTTGCAATTTCAAATTCAACATAAACAATAAATAACATTGAAAAAATAAATTAAATCAGTAAAGGAAAAACTTATAAATTAGATTAATACATTCTAGAATAGATTAATTATAAATTACATAACAATGAGACATTACATAAATCGAATATTATGGTAGATAAAATCCGAGGATTTCACTAATTTGTAACGTGATGCTGTAACAAAACGTATTTTTGTACACTTACGTTGCATGTGCTGGCTAAATCTACGAGATAGATCAAAATAACGTACTGCGGAATAGTATACCTAAAAAAAATCAAACTGAACTGTTTTCTTTATTCCTCTTATTTTATTAATATTTAGTTTATTGTAATTAGTTTATTAATATTTGCGTTTCAATTATGCAATAGTGTGTAAAAATAATCAGGTTTATGTGTTTAAAAATATTCTTTAAATACATAACAAAGGGCAATCGAGCTGGTAAAAAACAAACGTGAAAGTAACGACGCCTATTACCTTTCCACGTCTAAACCAACTGAACCAATTTTAATGAATATCGGTAAAGAGATAGATTGGACGTTGGAGGACAAAATAGAATTAGAAATAGGGATTGAAAGTTTTTATGAAAATTGAAGAAATCAAGGCAGCCGAAGTCGCGGGTTAAAGCTAGTATGAATACAAAAAAAGGTACTTTCAAGGAAAGAGATTACTCATTTATCCAAGGCCAAACAGGATATAAACTTGCAAGGTGTTTCGATTATTCTGATGCCAAGTATATTTGAGCAAGCACTTATTAATCTATGAGGTGCTGTGCGGAAAAAAGTAAAGTTTATAACAGGTGATGTAACTACTTTTGAAATTGTAATGTGTGTGTTAAATAAATACATAAATGTAAATACTACAATCTCTACATTTTATATATATATTTTTAATGGTTATAAAAGCTGATAATAATGAAAAGTTGTAGCTATCTTATAATTTTACTAAAGGTTTAAAGATTTTCAAAAATGTATTTATAATATGCCTTATTTACCTGTTATTGTCTATATGTTAATGTTTTCTGTAACGCTGTTGATTACTAATAAATAAATAAATAAATGAATAAAGCTATTTTATTTCAATTTTAAATGCTATTATGTATGTACAATATATAAAAGATATATTAGAACCTTTTTTTAACCGCCACTCAATGGAATTTAGATTCAGTTTAAAATAAACAAATATACAGGATTATGTGACACATGGACGTCTGTTCCTAGGGTAGATAACTTACTGCCTGTGTTATAGGTAACAGACGACTGTTATACATATATAAAGCTGAAGAGTTTGTTTGTTTGAACGCGCTAATCTCAGGAAGTACATGTCCGATTTGAAAAATTCTTTTAATGTTAGATAGTTTATTTATGGAGGAAGGCTATAGGCTATATGCCATCACGCTAATTTTTTTTACCAAATTCTACGAGGATGAAGTCGCGTGCACGTCTTGTTATAAATGAGGCAAAATCGCGACATGAAACGGCTTTAAATAATCATAGTGAAAATTAAATATAACATAAGAAAGAATTGCAAAAGTTGAAAATTTATTACATGTGTTTTTGTTGTTTTATTTGACTTTTATTTATCGTTCATACTGTACGTGCACATGGAGCTTAAATTAATTTTAATTATCTTATACATTATCAGACTTATAGCTATTAAATTGTTATAACAGTACATTTACAAGAAAAATGCGATATAAGCAAAAATTAATAAATTAAAAAATAAAGATGGCAATTTTAGTTTAAGTAATTATTAAGTTGAAAAGAGTGGATTGGTTTAGCTCTAGATAGAGGAGAGTGATCTAAGAGTGGGGAGGCCTTTGCCCAGCAGTGGGACATTATGCTGAAGAGTTTGTTTGTTTGCTTGAACGTGCTAATCTTAGGAACTACTGGTTCGATCTGAATAATTTTCCAGTATTAGATAGCCCATTTATCGAGAAAGGCTATAGGCTATCTATTATCTTCACGCTAAAATTTAATCTATTTTTTTACCTTATTTTATGCGAACGAGGTCGCGGGCTCTGGTAGATTCTAATACGACGAATCGCTTACCTTTAAGCTTCCATAATCACTTTAATATGAGTTTTTATAGTCTGCTAAAACTTCATTTAACAGCTTCGCCTTTTTCAATATTGGTTTTTAATTTATTTAAGGACATCTCACGAATATCCCATGCGAGTTTATTGTATACAAAAATACATATACATAAATTAATACATTATACATATTCAATACATTTCTTAAATAATAACACATTATTTAGGAAATTTACTGAATTGTTTGGGACTTTGCATGCCTTATCATGGCGAAACATGTGAAACTTTTTCTATATGTTGTATATGCGTTTCGTGCAAATAAAGAATTGTCTTATCTATCTTATCTCTGAAGTGGACTTGATTATCCAAAGCATTGTACAACTTCGTCTGTAAATTCAATATTTCTGTTGAATTTCAATTTTTTTTAATGCCAAAATATTTTAATAAAACTCAATCACCTATGTTATTTCTTATATCAACAATTCTGTCAGTGGAAATTCAGTTTCAATAATAATAAATAAATAAAACAAGCTGACAAACAGAAATGTTGAAATAAATATAGTCTTTCCTATTAAAAAATCCAAATTTAATAATCTTGACTTTGACTTGAAATATTCTCGCTTAATATTTGATAGCGTAATTTGATAAAGAAACTTTGACTTAAAATACTCACTTTCAAGGGTTTTTAAATACAATATAATTTAATAAAGAAATTTTGACTTTAAATTGAAATTTTCACTGTCACGTGAGTAAATGCGGCCAAAATTAATGAAGAAATTTTGACTTTAACTATTTTCTCTCAAATGTGATTAAATACAGCCTAATTTAATAAAAAAATCATTGATTTTGAATTAAATATTCTCGTTGAAATGTGCTAAATACAGTCTAATTGAATAAAAACAATCAGATTTTTACTTAAAATATTTTTCGCTCAAATTTGCTTCCATAATGCATTAATGAAGAATTTTAGACTAGGACATTATCAGGAGTGATTCCACCATGGGCGTCAAATATGCTCACTGTGATTTTCAATGCAACATGAATTTTCACTACAATGAGACTAAATTTGGCCTGATTCAGTATTTTGAACACAAATTTTACTCCTACTGCTTGTTTTAGCTGAACATTGACTCCTTTTGTTTGTACTGCAACGTGATGCAAATGTCTAGAGAACTTTAATTAATTATCTTCACATCTCTCACAGTTCATAGTATTAGAAATAAATGAACATTCAGCCGTTTCAAGAATACAAAGGACTTTGCACGTACACGATGCTTACTAAATTATTAAAATTTATAATTCATCAAATCTGTATCTATACTGTGGTGTCCACTGATTGTAGGCACAAATAATACAAGTAAGTAAGTTCACAGCCCAAATGGCACGACTGCTTACCACCGATCACAGATCGTGAATGGCCACGCGCACCACTTGGTCTGTGTTTTATTGTAACATAAATCACATCTACTCGCAGTGTAATTATGCATCACATATACTAATATTTTAAAGCTGAAGAATTTGTTTCTTTGTTTGTCTGCTTGAAGGCGTTAATCCCAGGAACTACTGGTCCAATTGAAAAAAAATCTTTCAGTGTCACACGCTAAAATTTAATACATTTTTTTCCTAGTTTCACGCGGAAGAAGTCGTCGAGCACGGCTTGTAATAGAATTTATCCCAACACATTTGAATCATACATCGATTATAAATCGATATCTCAAACGCCTAAATGCAGACAGTTCGCTTTTTGCACCTGATTGTATCATTGATTTTCTGATAAATTTAGAAATATTTAAAAATTTGCACGATTTTTAGTATTCAAGCCTATTTTTCATTTTTATCATTTTTTATATCTACCCCATTCGAACTTTACATTTAATTCAATTTTCAATTATACGATAGACGTTGTCCTGCTCTAACATTGAAATTAAAAAAAAGAAACTCAACAGCTTTCAATTATAATGTTGTATTTTAGATTAAATTTGATAGCAGTGGCATCTGCTAGGTCCAATTTTAAATATTTATCCCCTTAGGAGTTCAGTGACACACAAACAAAAAAATATATATTTAACGACGTATAAAGCGTTTCAATTAAGAGCAATTTTCATTTTTTATTGCAAATGCTTGTCCCGAAGAAATTTTATAAAACCTTTTCCGGGAGCAATCAGAATGCGACTACGAACCAGACCATTTTTCTATTAAACGCTAGGGTTCCCACTTTTGGTATGGATTTGTATATTCCACCAACGACACCAACAAACAATGTCTTTCTTGAACCTAGAAATAAAGAAAATATAAACCATTCCAGGACAAACCCATGTACTGCAAAAAAAAATAACTTTTTAATTTTATTTTTAAACTAATAAAAAATAACGGAGATATATTAGCGTGGCCAGTACTTTTTGGGGAGAAAGGATAAGGCGCATAAGAAATTTTCCATTGGTATTCACTGTATCGTCTTCTCATACTTCAAACGTCTATCAGACTGCTGGTAATCAGGCAAGCCACCTATATGCCACATGACTTATATCAAAAATTACTCGGATTCTTACTATAAAAATCTTACTAAGAAAGTGACATTCTTATGTCTCAAACTCTATCTCTGCAAGTCTTTTGAAAGTGCAGTTCATAATAGACAAGGAGCCTCTGAGCAACCAGAGAGGCGTCGAGCCTCCTAACCAATGCACTCTTGAGTCTCACGGGCACTTCATACACGCTGTTAAAAAACGAGCGTTTAATTAACAGCAACGTCGCTTTGCTCCAGTTCCACTAAACACATAATTAGGGTAATGAACAAGTCGAAGCTTACTCAGTGGCTTGCATTTGAGTCTATCGCCAGTTTAAGTGGCTCTTACCGCGGCCGAATGATAGACGGGTGACGAATTCTAACACTAGAATTCAAATTCCGGCCTCCTCCGCGTTTCAGAAGGCACGTAAAATAGTGGGTCCTGATTAGGGTCGCTGAGTGATATTAGTCGTGAGATTGTGGGGATTCCGGGGATGATGTCAGACGGCAGTCGGTTATCATAATTCGCCCCATAGCCAAATCCTCTGCAATCTAAGCGAAACCTGGTACTAGACCGGGTTAACGCTAGGAAGGAGACATAGTTAAATTATTAATAATTAATGAGCAAAGTAATTATAGAGAATGCTAAAAATTAATGGTCCTTATAATTACGTTTTTTTAGTTTGACTTGTTGCGAAATTTCATGAAGAAAGAAAAAAGATCGATACAGATGAAAATAAAAGCGAAGGAAAACCTATGTGGTATGTTTAACATAGATTTTTAACAATATTTAATATAAAATTATAAGAAGAGCAATTCTCTCTCTCTACCTTTTACGTCACTTTTCTTCTCTCACCGTCAACGCAATAGACCCGGCACATACATATACAACGAATCCATGGAACATGAAATTTGTCACATAAGCATCTGCGTAAGGACTTCTACTTTATTTACTCAATTTTTTTCAACTAAATCAAATACAACAAAGAGCTATTTTATGCTGATGATGATATTGACATATCATCATCAGCATAAAATTATAATGATAAAGAAGTTGTCATAGGAACATAAACAAAAGCAGTAATTATTATTCTGTTTGTCATTTACATGTAACATTTTTTATACATTTTTAAAAGAAAATTATGTTTAATGAAGAATTTATTTTATTACTAGCAGTTTTTGCCACAATTTTTTTTTTAACTAAATTTGACATTTAATTTCCGACCAAGAAATTGGTTTGCGACGCTAAGGTCGAATGTCGTTTGCACGTCAATTAGTTAAAAGGCTCATTTTTGCATGTTATGCATAATGTTAACTTCTAACAATAGCCCTAAGTAAAATTTTCTTTAAACTGTTATCTAAAATGGTAAAGCACTTTCTTGCTCGACTTCGGGGAAGTTTTATTTTCGTATTCTACCCGAAAGTACAGTTGTATTGTACATAATAAAATATAATAAATATGCAGGACATTATGACTCTTATTCTATAAATTATCGTTTATGAGGATAGATACTTGAAATTTTCTATTTTTAAAGAACATGTTAAAAACTTATGATGAAAATTATTCTGAACGAAATCGGTCAACTTTTGAAGTTATTTAACATATACGTTTATAGCGTATCAGATACGGAACCTTTTTATATAAGCGTATTTTGACACGCTTTTGGCCATTTTATTAAACGTTTTTTTTGTAGATTGTATATTGTTTTGAAAACAGTCACTGATTAAATTTTGTTGTGTTACGATATTGTAAACGTGCTCCAGCGATGCAAAGGGTTACCATAAAAGAGCATTATCAATTAACTACTACGTGAGATTAAGAGAAAGTTAACTAATTAATTACGGAACGCATGGACGTGCTGGCGTGGATGCACAATGATGGTCCGTTTTCCCTTAACACTTCAGTCCTGGCTTAGGAAAGGCAAAAATACCTATTTCACTCATCATCTATTTGTTTAATAAGTATGGCCAAACATTTAACTGAATTATTAATATTATTTATTATTGCTGACTGACAGTCGTCATTAAATATTTTTTATGACTGTCTGATTTCATTACGCTGGAAAATGCATTTACGAACTTACACGTTTGAAACAAGTTAAAATATATCAAATTAAATTGTATTCTTTTTATTTTTTTATATTACTAACAGTTACATGCACAGATCATAGAAATAGTCGCAACGTCATCCCTGTAGATTTTATGTGAAACTAATAGCTTATTCGCAGAAACATAATTATTTATATAGAATTATATTAGACTATGTTATCTATATATATAAAAATGAAACGCAAAATGTGTTGGTAAGCGCATAACTCAACAACGCCTGGACCAATTTTACCAATTCTTTTTTTTAATGTTCGTTGACTTATTACTTCAGGCAATGCTTAAATGAACCTTTGAAACGAAAAGGAATAATAAAGAAGAAACAAAATTTTAAATGGTCTGTAAGTGATCGCTTTAAGCGATAAGACCGCCCTTGCGCAACTTTATTAGTTTTTAAATTATTGTTTGTCATTATTGTGTCTCTTTATTGTGTGCAATAAGTTTTAAATAAATAAATAAAAATAAATTGCAATTTTTGTAGTAGTGTCTGAGGTTGTTTTAATGAAAGTTTTTTGAATTATTACAATTATGTATAATTTTTAATTTTTTATGTCGCATTCCCTATACCAGTACATTCGAAACGGAAATCAAAACCTATAAGGTACTTCCCGATGTCCCAGAACTATGAAATTTGGCAATACGTTAAATCTTGTAACACAAATATAGGAAAAAATCCGAAAACTGCAAATTTATTCTTGCATAAATGTCTGTTCGTCTATCTATCTGTTTGTAAGTCAAGGCCCTTTTTCTGAGGCACGCGTTGAAATATAAAGTTAAAATTTGTAGTAAATATTGAGATCTACGGTTTCTTAAGGCTGTGAAAAAATCTATCTAATTAAGACAACGCTTAGTTTTATAGATCATGTAAAAGTTATTTTAAGGCTTAATTAGTGTATGTCTTGTTGATGTAAAAATAAATAAAAATAAAATAAAATCTTCGCTACTTTTTGGCGGATTTACCAAAGTTAGATTTTGGCATTTTTATTTTTATATGCAACATAAATACTGAAGGACTTTTTCCCCTAATACATATTAAATTTTGGTCGAGCTAAGTTCTGCTTACTGCATTTTTTTATCGTGCACATAAATTCTTTATTAATTTTGTATTTGCCTAAAAACGTTTTTCGTAAATTCAAACAATTTTTTTACGGGAGAATATAAATAAAATCTATGACTTTATTTATATTCTTTCTTTAAAAAAAAATGATTTCAAATTTTCAGAACTGGACTGAATTTATATGGGACTACGAGGGAAGCAGTGGCTTTCAAATAAAAAAAAATCATCGAAATCGGTTCAGTCAGGCCAAAATTTTGAGTTGACGAACAAAAAAAATATGATAGAATATATTTTATTTTAATTTTAGAAAATCACTGAATTCACGCGGGCGAAGTCGCGAATTACGTTAGAATCAGGCGTTACTTTGCGGAAATCCATGACATGCATGAAAAACTAAACTACTTTGCTATAATCCGCGAATGATTCATTCGCGGATTGAAGCAATATCCTAAAATCTATCTCCTAATTTATTCATCCCTAGTGAATTCGGCAGACGTTGTCTTGCCCAAATGTAGTCTAGTAGTGTAGTCTTATTAGCCTGTAGGGGAAAATTTACTTGTTTTAGTGGACTGTATAAGTGGTGAAAGGTCGCTGATGAGGCGCGAACGAAATAGTCCAATTTGTAGCTGGAAAGTTTGCGATAACAATTCCATAAGAGTTTCGGTTTTTATTTATATATTTTTATATTTATACGTGAAGCGAAAAACTTTAGGTACCATTTTACGAAAATAACGCGAACGGAGTGGTATGAAATTTGGCACAATTTTGGTTCATATAGAGGAAGGTGTGCGAATGCTAATATTTTTTGTGTAATGTATTAATTATTTAAAAGAAAACCACACGCACACTAACGCCAAATAAATTATACGATTTACACACACATGTATTGGATGACGTCAAAGCGTAATCGTGACAACCGTATGTTATATTAATGTTCAAAGTTTATTTTTCTGTAATAGAACAATATTTGATGTACGCAAGTAGGTTTGTGGGCGAATTTCGACCATGCGGCGATCTTTAGCTTTTATAAAACCATCACAGAGGCATATATAATAATCTTTATTATGAAATTAGAGCCTCAATAGCTCAACGGTATAAGGTATGAACTGAAATCTGCAAAGTACCCGGCTTAAAACCCACCGCCGTTGGGGTATTGTCGCATGAACTTCTAATACAAGTTTTTAATTTAAACTTAGAAGGAGGGGAAATAAAAGGGAATACTAGACCTACCTAAAAAGTATTCCTAATATTCTTTTCAAAAATAAAAAAAAATAATATTAAAAAAAAAAACGAGACACAACTAACAAAAATTACAATATAAGTTTATTTTATGCAAAAAACGCAACATGATGATTTTATCGTTATTTTTTGTCAGTCGGTTAAAAAAGCAATTCATGCGTTTCAACCACCGAGCCCCTACGGACCGTCGAGAACATTTATTTTTATGGCATAATTCGCAAGAAACAAGTCCCAAAAATGTTAAAATCCTTAACATTTATGGGAACATTCGAAATCGGGCCTCGCTCTCATGTTAATGTCGACCATGCATCATGTTGGGTACAGCCGTTATCTGCCAACGCATTCTATTCCATAACCACATTGCCTTAAGGGTGAGGATTCTTCCCCGCTAGAAATACGCCATATTTTACCCGCTCGTTACGTTTTCGGGTGTAATTACCGTTATGGTTGAAAATTAAGTTAAAATGGCTTTGTTGTTGTGCGAGCTTTTGGTATTTTTCGACTAGGTTCCGTACAAACCTATGTATAACATACTACCGACCCACCCCGGCTTCGCACAGGTAATGAAGCCGTATTATAAATATAAACTTTCCTCATAAATCACTCTGTTGTGTGTGTGAAAATCGCATTACATGACATCCGTTGCGTACCTTAAACGATCTAAGCGTTCAAGAATGGGAAACGACTTTGTTTGACAGTTTATTAAGAAGCATTGACGGCAAATAGTCCACTTAAATACAGTTTGAATAAGAAAAAGTACACTTTAAGAAAATGACAGTAATCAAAGGAAAATATGGAAAATCTTTGAGTATAAATATCATTATTTTTATTAGCGTCACAAGCATCGGCAGACCATCAGCACGATGGAGTGACGACATCGTAAACGCAGCGGGCAAGAAATGGATACACTTGGCAAACAGCAGAAGTAAATAGCGTGCTCATGAAGAGGCCCTAGTCCAGCAGTTGACTGAATGGTGCTGAGGATGATGATTTTTATTGACCATCACACAATGACCAGATGGGTCATGACATAATATCTTAAGCAGGTCGAACCTGGTCCAGATTGGATCAAGACCCTAAGGAGTGGTACAGGCGGGAAAAGGTCTTTGCCCAGCAGTGGGAGAGAAAAGGCTGTGGATGATGATGAGTACACAATCGGGGGAAAATGCGGTACCAACTTGTGTAGTTAAAGTTATTATAATTTCCATTTAGTTATTTACGTGTTACCTATCCTTATTTGATATTAAAGTATTAACCCAGAAAAATGTACCTACGGAACCCCAAAAAGGTAAAATCTGCAGATGACGTTAATCAAGGCTAATAGCTTCTCCGGGGTTCACCTGCCTGCCATCAACGAGATTTCGAAGCTGCACATCTTTCGAAACTTGTAAAAGTAAAGATGACAGTATATCCAATATAGGGACATTTTTTTTAATGTTACAAGGGGCAAACGAGTTGGCGGTCCACCTAAGTGACTACCATCGCCCGCGGATATTTGATCGACTAGAAGGCTAGCAGATGCATTGGCGGCCTTTAATGACAGATTAGGCTACCGGAAAGTCTTCCAAAGCTAACGAAACGCGACAACATCACTTGACGTGACAGCTTTTGTAGTTGAAAGGTATTTTTTTTTATTTCACAACAACACTAGTAGTAACTTCTTGGAATTTCATTTTATAATAGCTGGTAGCGTGACCCATCATAGTAACAGCAAAAATCCTCATTTTTGGCAACAAGCACTGTTACACGAGAATTCTATATCTAAATCTATACTAATATATAAAGCTGAAGAGCTTGTTTGTTAGCTTGAACGCGCTAATCTCAGAAACTTCTGGTACGATTTGAAAAATTCTTTCAGTGTTACATAGCCCATTGGTTGAGAATGGCTATTGACTATATATCATCACGCTAGAATTTTTCACCTAATTTTACTTGGACAAAGATGCGGGTAACAACTAAAAATACATACAGCAGAAGAGTTTATTTGTTTGCGTTTAACTTTATTGCTTTTCAATAGAATTTTCTCAAAAATCCAATCTAAGCTTTTAAGCCGAATTTACTTCAGCGGCTCAGAGAGGCCAAAGAGGAATTCAAGATAAAACAAGATAAGAACAAGAACAAGAAAAGGAAGATACCTTTTAACTTGTGTATATTTCTCGAATAGAGGAATATCACGACAGTTCCTATAAATTTGATACAAAACAGTGGTCTCTATGCGGTGGGGTTTGTATATTTTTAAGAGCGAAGAAGCACCTGGCCTGCACTTGAAATATACCCTTATTTGCATGCGCCGGTGGTGTGCCAAGAGTTATGGAATTGACCTCATGACCGGTGCTATAGGGCACAACCACATTTTACCTCATTTATTTCTTTCTTTCTTTCTTAAAAACACATTACAACTGCTATTACAGGCTACGCCCAATGCAACAGTGTAGTTAACTTAAATAACACAATATGTTAAAGCTGTATTTGGTTCAGGACAGTCTATAATAGTAGAAAAATCAATATTGTTTATGTCTACATATGTTTTTTCCATGTCAATTTTTTTTAATAAAAGTTTGAGAGTACTGGGTTAAACATCCTGTTCAGTCGCTCGCCGACGTCCGACCTGTGCGGACGTCTGCTTACATGAGCTTGAGTGCCACGCTCGCTCCGCCCGATCCACGCGCCATTTTGTGTTCGCGCTGTGAAGTGCCCGTGCCCGACGAACATTGGACCCAGTGAAGTGTTAGGTGTAGTGCTATGACGTCTGTGAAGTCGTGACAGTGCTTGATGATATTTATACATTTAAAAGTATTTTGTACATTTTGTCAGTTTAAGTTTATCTGACGAAAGAAAATGGAAATAATCAAGATACGAATTTTATTACTAATGATATTTAAGTGTGAGCAAAGTCCTGAAATGAACCAAACCTCAATGATTTACTTTAATAATATTTAATAATACTGTTTTTGAGTATCACAATAAGCAAATATGTTTTGAAAATAGGTTTTGATATATTTTAAGATTTTCTGGCGGCAGTAGACGAATTGCCAAAAGATCCTTCGATCCGTCCTATGCAAACGAAAAGGGCATTACCTCGCAAAAGAAGGTCTTTTGATTGTTCATGTCTACAAAAGTGAACTTGAATTTATTGATTCAGCTTATATAATATTGAACTGATTTTTTTAAATGTAACTAATATTTAAGACATAATTAAATTAAATAAATAAACTTTAAATTGCTTACCCTTACTGTTTTAAGTAAGGGCAAGCAATTTAATATTTATAATGTAAACTTATGCTAACTCGCTTCCATATTTTTTTTTACATAAACAAGCTTTTAATTTAAGCTTAGTAGGAGGGGAAAAGGGGAATATTAGACATACCTAAAAAGTATTCCTAATATTCTGTTTTTTTTTAAAAGAAAAAAGAAACTTTTTTAGCCTCATCTATATGTATCTATGTATATAAATACGTCGCAGGCAGATAGCCGTTCGATTAAAAATAAGATCAGTAAACGTAAGTCGAAAGTAAGGAGGGAAGCCATTTGATTGAATGTTCGCCTTAACCGATCACACTTTTAGTAACACTTTTAAGTCAAGAGAACGTGAAGAAGTTACACAGGCATTAAGTTGTCTACCTTAGGAACAGACGTCCGTGTGTCATATAGTCCTGTATATATTTATTATTTATATCATGTATATTCAAGAAAGGTATCGCTTTAAATCGTGTATTATTTACATATACTTAAGCACTATTTTTTATTACTGTGTAGTAACAGACAGTAAAAACTGACTTTAATATGGAAGTTATAAAGTAAGAGAACTCACCGAAAATCCACGGCGTCGTCTCCGGCTGCGCTGGGCTATTAAGGCTCTAATGACTGTTAGGCGAATACTTCACTATTAAACATAGAAACTAAAATTGACACTTGGAGTGTCTTCCCCTACCTGTCAACCAGCCCCCTCATGCTGATGAGCTCCGCTTCGAGCTCCTGACATTTTTCCGCTTTCTCGCGTAACTTCTCTTTCAGCTCGCTCACATTGGACTCTTCTCGTAACCTGACGAAGTGGTAGATTTATTGATTAATAGGCTGTTTTACTAATATTATCAATTGTCTTAATTAATTTCGGCTTTCCCTTCCAATATCTCAGAGTAAAGAGATAATATCATTGGCATGAAATTAACCATAATAAAAAAAAAATCCTAAAAAAGTAACGCAGTTGTTTAATTTTTCGACACCTTGATATATTATATGCCACAAATATAGTTAAATCAATAAAACTAACGTTGAAAATATAGACATACTATAAATCGAACTACAACAAATCTATATCTGCATAATAATAATAATAATAATAATAAATCTTTTATTCCTCTTACTAAGCCTAAATACAACTTTAACTTAAATTAAGTTAACATAGATGGTCCAGCAAGAAGAAATGGTTGCAACCTCAGCGTTAATTGCCGGCGTACAAACAAAAAAACTCTTCAACTTTATATGTTAGTATAGATATTTATAGATAAGGTAATTTAAACTAAATAGAGTACAGTGGGAAGCAGTCAAATAAATGTTTTCTCTCTTTCTACTTATGTTTATCTTGAAATACGTTGTCTTTATATCCCTCGTTGTTTAAAAGAACTGAAATATTAATAAAGCAGACAGATACCGTGACAAGAACATAGTATCCATCACCTTCGACATAAACAGCGCGTAACGTAACGCGTGTGACAATATTTGGCCGTTATGAAACAAAGCGCTAACTAGTGAGTCCTAAAAAAACATTCTGAACAACATACCAAAATGTGTCAATTCAGAAGTCTTTTAAATTATTTTATTTATTAAAAACTATAAACAAATATTGATTTGCATAAAAAAAATAACTTATTATATTAACCACCAGTGAACCCCGAGTCGTTTAACTTATGCCTTTCATGTTTTTAATTAATCAATATTCATATTTCTATTAAACACTTTTTTAAATGGAACAATTAATTCATCAAAATAATACTAATGTTAGCATTATGTTATGTTTTCATATGTTGTTCAAATTTTAAATACAAATTCAGTTTAGTTCAATATGAATTACAAACAATTATGGGAAACACCTTGAATTCAAGTATCCCTGGATATCTCAATAGGATAACGTGTGCTGAGATATCCAGTGGGACCCGCAACTTCGTACAATACGTTTAATTTAGTTTTAAATTTTGAAAAAATATCTTTATATTAAAAAAAATAATAATAATAATACAGTAATAAATAATAAATAAATATATAGGACTATATGACACACGGACGTCTGTTCCTAAGGTAGACAACTTAATGCCTGTGAGTACAGCAATTTACTAAACTGACTGTAATTTGCGTAGGACAAAAACGAAAGCTGTATATATGAATATAGCTACGTAAACAAATTGTGAGAAGTGGTCTCTACATTATATAACATGTAAGTAAGAATATGGTTTGCAATGGAAGATTCTACTCCGTTTTGTTAGCGTTCCGTAGTCCTGCAAGAAACTCTTATATTTCGTTTTAACCGTCCTTCCGTCCGTCTCTCCACCCGCAAGGTAGTCCATCTAGGGTTTCCAAACTATTAGATGTAGAGATTAAAATTCAAGTGAATTATCCGTGTTACATGTTAAAGTCGTTAGAATTTTTTTAACGAAATCGGACAACAAATATTTTGTAGTTATTTAACAAATTCCATATATAGAAGGGCGTATCGCGTATCCGATACCAGGTACGTCCACAAAACAAGCGTGTCTCGACACCGCTCTTATATCCTTTTTTTATTTAAGTGAAATGGTAAACAAGCAGAGGACCTGCCCGTAAATAACTTAAAACTATATTAGTTAGGTAACTAAATTATTTTGTAGAGCTGTTCTACTGATAATAATATTGCTTCAGCTGCGAAACGTGCATTGAGTGCGTACAAAAAACATCCGTATAATGATACGGTATGCTTTAGTAGCGTTATAGATAGAGTATATTCTCATAAAAAGCATAGCATATGTTTTTATTAACACGCGATTTCAAACAAAGTAACTTAGACATTTTTATACAAATCGGTATCTCGTATTTTTACATCGTAATGCTTGACTTAGGCTTATCCAGAACTATCATAAGTTCTTTAATAGAAAGGACATCTAAAGCCGCACTAGTAGGATGATGCTTGCCTAGGCACGGGAGGGAACATTGGCAGTGAAGGTGAGTGTTAGCTGCCAGTATAAAGACTACTCTTAAACCTATACCTGGGTCACAAGTCCCAGGCTCTGATGTCGTTCCTTCCTCTGCAACGCGATTTACCAGGCACCCTCACGGTGAATCAATAGAATTAAAAAAAAAAATTATTGTCTCAAAAGTGGGAATGCTACGATATTAGTCTCTCTAATATTAAATAAATAAATAAATAATAGTAATGTTAACATTCTAGAAGTAAAGATACTCAGTTTTGGTAGTAAAACATAATTCTGTCATGGCAAAACCTTGCTGCATTTCAGATGTTGTTTGGCTTGGCTCCGTACTACAGATTTGCATAAATTTTCTGTAAATGCAGATTTATGCGAATCCTCGAATTCCGTAACTATTTGATTAACATCCTTGATTTAGGAGACGTCGTTTTGCCCCAACGTTGGCTAGCTTGCTATTCAGAAAACTTTTTTTACTGATATCTCAAAAATTGGGGAATTAAATAGTGCGGAGTTTGTATACGAACATGAGAAAATTATTATTTTAATGAAAATTGCATGTCCAAGTATCGATTTCATTAAAAATAAAAGTTTTGTATTATTACATAGGAATGCAAGTTTGATTGTATTAAGTGTGTTTATTTGTGTGTGCGTATGTATTTGAAACTAAACGAGTGTAATGAATTTACTATTTAATTGTCAAAAGTTCTTCCGTTTGGTCACATTTGA
>JANCMC010033613.1:43817043-44003189 GCA_024363005.1 Charaxes varanes
GTATGTATTTGAAACTAAACGAGTGTAATGAATTTACTATTTAATTGTCAAAAGTTCTTCCGTTTGGTCACATTTGATGTTAAAACCAAGTTACTTTCCAACCGACTTCAAAAAAGGGGCAGGTTCTCAATTCGACTGGTTTTTTTGTACCTCAAAACTTACGACTAGTTAAATCCATTTGATGATTCTTTTTTATTTGAAAGCTGGTGCTTTCCGTGCTGTCCCAGTGCAATCGGTCCAGTTCTGACAATTTAAAGACGGTTTATTTTTTAAATGTTATATAGAAGACGACAGAATGTGTGATTCCGCAATTACTACTGGAAGTCACTGGAACATCGCAATCTCTGTTAATGGTTCTTAATTTGCGTTCACGAGCGAAACCGGCTCCGCTCGCTATCGTCTCACATATCGGGAACACGAGGGAGTTTCGAAACAGTTGCATTATGGTGAGTTCTCACGGCGGCACACGTGTGACTCGCACAATGAGATCTTGCGTAAGGCTATTATATTTGTTTCTTTAAAGGTTTGCTATTGCCATGAGTAAATATAGCCTCAAGAAAAGAAAATCTAACACTGAAAGAATTTTTCAAATTGGACCCGTAGATCCTGCGATCAGCGCGTTCAAGGAAACAAAGAAACAAACGTTTCAGCTTTATATATTAGTATAGAATTATGATAGTGTATAAGTATGTAAATATAAGAACCCAACGAACGGTAGATGACGAAAAACACGTATTCTCTACCCCTTATACGAGTTACGTAACTACCACATATACGGATGCAATTAAGACACATTAATTTCTTAACTCCGAGTGCAGCTCTTAGTGCAAGTTTTGATAGTTCACGTCATAACGTTGTCTAAGAGCTTCTTCAGAAATTAACTAGCATCGTTCCTTATATCAACGCCGTTTATACCTAGGAACATTTTCGTATATGTATATATTCAGTGGCGTAGCTTATCTTAGAGGTGCTCAATATCAAAATGTAATTGGGGGCCCCAAAACTTGCCCCCCTGCCTCCCTCTTACTCCGAAAAAAATAATTCTGACTTTTGCAAATTATCTAATAATTAATCTTTTTATTTGGTATTATGTGATTTTTCAATAAAATTGTTGAGTAGTTTTCTCAAAAATGTTAATAATGTATAAAAGATTATCTTTAATATTTTAGAAATTTTTACAAATACAATTGGGGGGCTTGTAGCCCGGGGGCCCCGGATAATTGACACGGCTGATACAGCGGTAGCTACGCCCTTGCATATACTAGTTGTGTTCCCCGAGACCGATTGAAAATAGAATAATAGTGTAAATACATAGTTTGGCATTGTTGTGTGTGGTTTAATTTTTTATAAGATAAGATAAGATAATTTATTTCTCCATGGACACCTTAGCAACAGAAGTCTCGCAAGGGACCAGTCTTTTAAAAAGCACACTTATATGTTTAAAATACTATATTAAGTCCTTAAATTTCACAAGACACAATTTTTCTACTTTAATTTATTGATACATAATTTAAGCTAAATTACAATATGATTATCTGAGCTACAAAATTCTAAAGTTTTGATTAAATGTTAGGGATTGCATTTTGAAAAATCCTTTCATAGTGAGTCAAGGTAAAATGAAATATCTTTCGGCTTTCTAGACTTTAAAGTCGCTGAGAAACATGATCATTATGCGACAACTCTAATCGACTTATACAGGCTTTATAGGATCTTAACAGTATATAGACACGGCGTAGAGAATATTAAGAACTACCTCATTGATACCCGTGGTTTTGTCCTCGATATATTTTAGAACCAACCTTTAATTTAAGGAAATATTCGTTTTATATTTTATTATAAATTTAAAGAAATATTTTGGAACCAATATATTTTTGAGGAGGTCGTGGCCTAATCAGTGGTCGACATTTGAGTTGATCGCTAAGTTAAGTTGCTCTGGCTGCGACCGGACCCAAGACTACTGTAGCGGTAGGCAGAATCTCCGCCAATTGGGCCAATAGACCAGTCAAGTACTTTAATTTTTTAAAAGAAGAATATTACTATAAAATACTTTTAGGTATGTCTTATGCTGTAATCCCTCCTATAACACGGTACTCTTATAACGCTTTAATATTATTGTAGAATATATAAAATTATAACATATATAGTATTATATTAAACGCATTCGGGGCAGTAGAAGCGCGTTATACGAGAATACCCCTACAACTCGTTTTCATATAACGTGGAATAAATCTATCAAACAATGAGTATCAAAGCGACCCGAACCGGTTGAAAGGCAACCATATAGCGTCAATCCCCGCTTTCAGCACTTCTGAAAATAAGCGAGTAGGCTATCTATACAAGTCTATAAAATTAAAATATATCTTTGTAAAAAATAAATTTTTCTATTTTTACATTTTTTTTTTGTTTTAATAAACGTTACCCAGATAAATTCATTTTAAAACATTTTTTCTGAGTGTCTGCGACTGATCTCCCATTTTGACAAGATTTTTACAAATAAATAAAATTTTATTAGAGTTCTGACCATTTTTCGCTTTATTAATAGATTTTTAGGAACATTTCAAATACCTATACCTAGTATATATTGTTCTCTAGTTATTTGCCTACATTAATTTAGGTTGAATTTCATTGCCATTTGGCCGAAATCGGAACTACTTTTCGACAGTTTACAACTCCTTTTGGCACCTTTTTATTTTGTTCTAATATTAAAGAAAGATAGTTTGTATTGTGTTTTTTTTTAATATCATACGCTATTCTAAAGATTTGCGTCAGAATTTCGACCAGCGGGCGATCTCAAGTAATTGTTTTAACAGATAGTGCTAATGGTTAAGATAAATCGAGATATATAAGCATAATGTCAAAGGTGAGTTTGATTATGGTTTTTTAATTTATATTTCGGCCGTAACTTCAATTTTTTTATTATAATATAGCTGATCCGAAATTGATCCAAATTTCAATTGTCATAGTTTTCTGTCATTTATTAGCGATGGCATTTTATACAAAGCAAGTAGATATTTCCCGGCTGGTCGAAATTTGGACGAAAATTTTTAAATTTTTATACTATATGCTTATTTAAAGGTATCATACAAAATTAATTTCAACTTGCACCGAGGGTCCTCAGAAGGAGGCTTTGTATAAAAGCTCTTTCGTGCCTCTTTACAGAAAAAGTACACTTGAATCAAGGTGAAAGCTCTCAGCAGTAGGGTGGCCTTTATTTAGGAATTTATCCCTTATAAGGTAACCACGCTTACAACGTGATAAAATAAATAGAAATAAACAACTACTTAGTACATGTTTTTTTAGTGTTTATAAGTTCCTAGAATTTAGGAACACAAAATTAGGAACTGATAATTTTTGCTCGAATTTTCACAAAATCCATAAAGTAGGAAGCTATGAATGAAAAACGTAAATATAATAATTATTTAACAGTTATCTTTGATTATAGCACAAAATTAGAATTCATCAGCAAAAAAACCACCATATTAAAATTCATGTCATTTAAATAATTATTCAAAAAATAAATTGTTCTTATCTAGTTATGAAACATTTTAACGTAAGCGTGCGCATATTAATTATCACGTGAGTAACTTTTTTCGCCTAGCTGGAAGCACCTAAGATTATAAAGTTTTAATCTTTTATAAATTTGGTATAAAGTTATCCGCATGTTAATAATCAATTCAAGAATTCTTATTTTATTTCATTTACTAATTCCTCTAATGACATAACAATTACGATTGACAGTCCCTCCGGCAATCACTTGCTTAAGCATGTCGTTCTAGTAGAAATATAAAGAAAATTTCAGAAGATGTAAGAAATAAACAATTTTTCAACTCCTTTATATCTTCTTTTCGTTCTTAATTGACTTTTTATATGTTTTTTTTTTTTGATTTTAGCTACATATTATGAATTTATTAATTGAATTTGAAGTTTAATCTATACCTATACTTACATTCATTATCCATTCAGTAGTTACTCATACAGATATACATTTTCCGAATAAGGTTTAATTAATATGTAACCAAAAAATTCGCCTAAACCAGTGTTTCCCAACCTTTTTAGGCCTTGCCCAATCTTAACATTTTTAAAGTTATTAATTAAAAAGATTAACGTAGGATATTTGTGGCACAATTTTATCACCAAATTATTAAATAATATTATAAATATGACATTCATAAGTGCTTATAAAAAAAGTCTATATGAATAAACGATTTTGAGTTTGACAAGAATTAGGTTAAAATAAAGTCCCGTCTAAATCAGTCCAACCGTTTCGGAGACTACCCGGAACAAAAGGACAGACGGATAAAAATGTTAATACTTGCGTTTTTGCCCATCGTATATATAGTCAAATGCAATAAGTAGAAAAAATAGTTTCGACGTTATATATAACACACGTAATTATATAGAAAAACTTACGAAAATAATTAAAAATTAATAAAGATATACGTCACTACGAGGGTCAGCGAATAATTTGCTTTAGACAAAGATACAATCTTTAAACCCTGCCGGGCTATCGTTTAAACCACCTTTACACAAACTTTTAAAAAACTTGTGGTAGAAGTGATAACGATAATATATAAGACTTGTCCGAAAATACAAGACTTTTCTCAAAAAGTAAGACTTGTCTCAAAATATAAGACTTCTCAAAATATAAGACTTCTCAAAATATAAGACTTCTCAAAATATAAGACTTGTCTCAAACTATAAGACGTTTCAAAATATAAGACTAGTCTCCAAATATAAAACTTGTCTCAAAATATAAGACTTGTCTCCAAACATAAGACTTGTCTCCAAATATAAGACTTGTCTCAAATACAAAACTTATCTCAAAATATTCTTAATGTCTCTTATTAATAAAACATTAAAACAAAACTGTACGAATTTATATTAAATAAGCTATCTGTTATACCTGGTTCCGATTAGCGGGTTGGTCCTTCAAGATGATACTGACACTTAAGTCGCAGGGCCATTCGAGAAGGGGATCGTAAGGTCCCGCTACGAGGCGAACTGTGCTAGTTATGTGACGGCCTTTCCATTTACCGATTCCGTTTAAATTAACTTCCGCCTGAAAATACAGAATTTTATTCTTCGTCTATCTAGCGTAAACCCTGTCTAGTACCAGGGTCCGCTTAAATATCAAAGAATGTGACTGTGTGGCGAGTTAAGATGACCGACTGCCCTTCGACGTCATCCCCGGAACCCCACAATCTCACGACTAATGTTACTCAATGACTTCAATCGGGCCCCACTGTTTTACGTGCCTTACGAAACCCGGAGGAGGGCGGATATTGGAAAAACCAGTGTTAGAATGGATCACCCGTCTATCAGCCTGGCGCGGTAAGGACTGCTTAACCTAACGATCAACTCTCAATGACCTGGCCACTGGCTAATTTACAACCACTACAATTTAGTTGTTGTTTAATTTTAGAACTCTTCAAAATCCTCAGATAGGAATTTAATATGAAAGCGTAATTTGAAAAATGGGTACCGTTATACAGAAGGAAATAAGTTTAAGATATTAGGTTAGGTCAAGGTTTTCAAAGGTTCTAGAACCTCTAATCCATGACCTAAATTTGTATTACTTCCTCATTACAATAAACATAGTTATGTTAATTCAAACTATCAGTTATAAATATCAACAGCCAAGTGTGAATTGGTTCTAAAGACGACAGTTCCATAGACAATGTAAAAAAACACATTGAACAAAGATAAGTTTTTCTTTTGCTCGTCCTTGTATTTTTTATTCATTTGGGATTCTCAGTGATTTATAATAGCCGGTTTGTATGTTGAAGTTCACATCATAATTACATCGCATTTTTAAAACTAATGGGTACGCCGTAGGATTATGGTAGAGCAAAAAAAATTAAAAAAAACGTATTAATTTTTTCCTTCCTTCCCGCTTGCCTAAACTCGTCATTAAGGCCGGCAAGGCATCTCCTTGGCTCCTGGTCGTCCAGATGTCTATGGGCATCAGTAGGCACTTAGCTGCCTGCTAGTTTGCCCCTTGCAACATAAAAAAATTATAGCTAGTAATATTATGTTATATTTTTGACCAGGTACCTATACACTACTCGGCTCTCACCGGACAAGGCTAAATACTTCTTCCCGTGCTTCGACAATCCTCAATTTGAAACGGTGTACAAATTTAAGATCTTCGAGATGCCTCCGCATCCAGGGCTGCAGTACACTAACACGAGCATTGTCATCTCTAAGGAACTAAAACAACAGAGGTAAGTTAAATACATGTTAATACTAATACAATATTGTAAATATTTATAATGTAATTCAATTTACGGCGATCGCGCAGCGGCGGCTTCTAATCTATCCGTAACAGAGTTACGTTTCGCGCAGCGTCCGCTTCTAATCTATTCGTAACAGAGTTACGTTTCGCGCAGCGTTCGCTTCTAATCTATCCGTAACATAGTTACGTTTCGCGCAGCGTCCGCTTCTAATCTATCCGTAATAGAGCTTCGTTTCGCGCAGCGATCGCCCTGGTCACTGCACGGCTATTTTTTATTTTATTTTTTGTTTTTATACAGAAATGCTTGTATTTGTGTGTGTATAATGTTAACATTAACGTCGAAAAGCTCCAAAATGTCCTATTTTAGCATTCCTAACTCCAAAAAAAATTTTAGCCTCCCCCGACGAAATATCATTAGAATGCAAAAAACAAGTTAGAGAAGAAAAAAAAATTACGTGCATTTTTGGGGAAAAGTAACCAAACTGCATAATTACACAAAATTTTTTTAGAAATTATGCACTTAGAAATAAGTTAAAACTTTACACTTGTCTAGAAATCAGACTTGAGAGAATTGTAAGAAAGCCTATGCGAATAAAGATATTTTTGGTTTTTTTTTAAACTTAGAAGCTTTAATTATACTTTCTATGTTTTGTAGAGGAGGGAGTTTTTATATAATGCACAAAAATAACTGTATGACACATGGACGTCTGTTCCTAAGTAGACAATTTAATGCCTGTGTCATACGTAACAGCCGCTTGTTATATATTATATTACAAATATTATTAAAATTAAAAATATTTTTTTAGAGATATATAAATACATACATATGGATAATACACCCAGTCTCGAGGTGGGCAATTCGGTTGCAGAGCAAAAGGGCTGCAAACGTGGCGATACCTCTCATTACATAAATAGATAGGAGTAGAGGAAGGGATGAAGTAAAAGGATATAAAGGTTGACGGAAAGGAGGAAAAGGATGCGGATACTACTGTCACGGACGATATAGATAGAGTGACAATAGCAGCTAGGGTAGACCAGGGTCTTGTACCCGTAGTGGATCTTTGATGTGCTGAAGTCGGCGCCATCTGTATCAATTCAGCGGAGCACCTATTTTGCTTGGTACCGACTTCAGCACATTAGTAAGTGTCTACTAAATCGTATGAAAGTACTATTTATTTTTTGCTTTTTCGTTCCTCGTTTTTCTGTATTTGAAGGCGGTTTTCTTTTTATTTAAAAATAATTTATATTTGGCTTCTATCGAGATTGGTTTGTGTTCATTTAGTACTACTGTTTGTAAAAATTGCGACAGCAGCAACTGCTCATATTTACAATCGCGATTCGAGATTCTGTCCCAATGCGATTTTAAATCAGAAACAAATTTCTTCAATATTTTTACATCAAACCGCAATGTAAATAAAACTTACAATTTTTTCGATCATATGTTTTTACATTTCGTCGCGGCGTCATCAAAGGAGCCGCGAAGTGCGTAAGCTTCGCGCCCGTCAGAATAAGTCACGTCGTTTTCCTTTGACTTCGCCGCGAGTGTCATAAGATTAAGCAATCTAACAGAGCCGTCATTAGGCAATTAACCAATAAAGTATTTTACTATTTCGATTTTTAAACTGGCATATGCCTGTTGTTATTGCTACAGTAAGTATTCCAACAGATTTTAATTTAAGTTATAATGTATCTTGAATAATTTATTATCCGTAATATTTGAACCCTTTTCAAATATAATTTTGACAGGATTAGACTAATTGATATTTAATGTATGAATGATATTGATTTCAACACAGTTGAAGTAGTTTTTTTTTCTATCTAATATATAAAATTCTCGTGTCGGGTGCGTTGCCAAACTCCTCCGAAACGGCTCGACCGATTTTCATGAAATTTTGCGTGCATATTGGCTAGGGTTGAGCTCTCTCACATTCTTAGTAAGTTCGTCGTATAAGGGAGTTAATAAGATGCGTACATAAGCCTAAAATGTGTTATTATGTACTTTAATACCCGTGTTATAGGTAACAGATCATGATGGTCATTAAAGTATTTAACAGCGCTTGTTTAAAAGCAAGATTTTTCGACCTTTCGCGAAAAAACTTATTGCGAGGTTTTTTATATTACCATCGATATCGCAAACATTTTTATTTATTTCGTTTAAAGAATAAAATTTACATATACTTTGTACATTAAACTTAACATATTGATAATGGTAACAATGTGAGCCTCACTGAACCAAAATTATTTATGTTATTATGTTATTGAGCGGCGTGTTTGCTATTTTTTGATAAATTTATGATTTTCTTTTCCTACGATAAGTCATTTATTTCTTTGGCGTGTTTTCTTTACTTTTTTCTAGTTTGTATTGAGTTAATTATTTCTTTTTTCAAATTGTAATAAAAACTTGTAATTTTGAACCTTATATATGGGGGATTGCAAAAGTTATAACTTATACGACGTCCTTCGATTCTGCATGAAAAACTAAACCACTTTGATCCGGTTTGGCTCGCTGCGCCATCATAAGTAAGTAAGTATGGAAACAAACAAATGCAATTACAATCATAAATTTACAAAGATAATAAAATTACGACAATAATATTTAGAGCAATTTAGTTTTTTAAATGAAGTGAGTAAATGAATTTGACACAAACATTAACTAAAATTTTAAAAAAGGCCTTAAAAATATGATTAACTTCAGACATTCTTAATTTTATTCTTAAAACTATTAAGGTAGAGACGAAATATATCTAAGTTAGAGAACAGTTTATTATTTTGAATAGGCTGTTACCTATAACACAGGCGTTAAGTTGTCTACTGAACAGACGCCCATGTGTCATATATATTTATTTATTATTATTTGTTATTACGTTTTTCTTTTAATAGTTTGAAACTATATATATTTATTTTATTTATCATATTTATTTTATCACTCTTCAAAACAGAGATGTGTAAGCTGTGATGATTATAATTTTTTAGATATTTTCTTCAATATTTTTTTCCGCCTCCAGGAGTCTCACTTACGAATATTATTGCCATGCCATTGTATCTTCGACTTATTTGAATATTATTTTGTTTTTAATTTTTACCTTTTCAAGTTTATTCGCATAAAGTGAATAATAAGTTTGATTTATGGAGGTCTTTTTTTTCTCCACATTTGTGCAGCGCTTAGTTCTTCACTCTGATAAAGTTTCTTAGTTTTTCTACTGTATAGTTTATATTAATGATGTTCTCTTTTTTTTTGGAACTTTATTTTGTTTTTAATTTTTACCGTTTAAAGTTTATTCGCATAAAGTGAATAATAAGTTTGATTTATGGAGGTCTTTTCTTTCTCTAAATTTCCACAGTGCTTAGTTGTACAGTCTGCGAGAAGAATATTGAACAGTTGGTGTTTTATTGATCCCCATCAATAACTCCCGGAAAAGACACCATCGTGTCCGTTACAGCTACACTGACTCTTTCAAGACCAAATTTGATGAGCAGTCAACATGCGTTAATTGCGCGACAAGAATTTTGCTTGCCTTGCTTTTTGTTTACAGCATTGCACAATATTTGTTTCTACTTTACTCACGGTTTTATGTAAAGTTTTCTTGCTTATCGTCGAGACGATGGATTCTATCAAGTATTTATAAACTTTGCTTAATTACCTTCTATAAAGTCATACTTAGAGTAATAACAGCATTAATTAAGTAGCCACTAGTCAAATAACCTTCTATACAGTCATACTCAAAGTTAGAGTGGTAATTAATTACCTTCTATAAAGTCATAGTTAGAGTAATAATAGCATTAATTAAGTAGCCACTAGTCAAATAACCTTCTATAAAGACATAGTTAAAGTAATAACAGCATTAAGTAACCACTAGTCAAATAACCTTCTATACAGTTATACTCAAAGTTATATTTAGACTGATTATTATTTACCTTCTTAATAGATAAATCATTCCCTAATATGGTTGATGTTTCCAGGTTCAGAAGCGAAAATTGTTGTGGTCGAATAAAGAAAAAGGTGCTGCCGAAGCGGAGGCAGCTAAGTGGAGCGGAGCGCGGTTCGCGCAGGACTCGGACGGCAAGCAGGTCTCCAAGTTTATGCGACTCATGGGCATCAAAGATCCTGGTAATTTCCTTTAAAACAATCACATGTTACAACCTTAAGTAACATAATGTTCATTATACTAGAGAGAGAGAGACCAATTTCTTAGCATTGCATGGATTCATCGTGCGGGTGCTGGTTCCATTACGTTGCAGAAAAAGGTACCACATCAGTGCCCAGGACTAGTGACCCAAGTGTATAGTGGCCATTAACACTTAGCTTCACTGCCAGTGTTCCCTGCTCTGTCTAGCCAAATCTGATATGATCCTACTGGTGCGGCTGTAGATGTCCTTTCTAATAATGAACTTATGATAGTTCTTGCAAGTCAAGATTTCACTGGTATACCCCTTGCACCCACCTCTACCGCATATACGCTGGTGTTGTCACCATTTTGGTGAGCTCATTGGTTAAGTCAAAGTACTTGTTCGTATTTATCAGATGGTCTTTAGGAATATTGGTCTCCTATGGAACTAATGTAAGCTTCACAAGTACTACTCGCTTTAATGTCTTTGAGTAAATTTTAAGAAATAGAAGCCAAATTTAAATTGTCAGAACTAGACTAAATAGAAATGGGACTACATAGAAGCACCAGCTTTTAAGTGAAGAAACAATTATCGTAATAGGTTCATCCAGTCGAATGCTCTGAGGCTAAGAACATTTTTTTAAAAATGCAGTCAGATTAAGAACCCCTCCTTTTTTGTAGTCAGTCGATAATATTTTCAGGCAATCTTAATATTGCCCAAAAGACAAACTATACTTTTTCGTTATTTATGTATTTTCTGCCAGTAATTTGTGTGCTTAATTTGAAAATCTAGTTAGAAAGTCTGCACTCACTCATCTTTTACGGCGAGTTTAAATACGAAAGACCTGTAACATCTTCAAGGAAAAACCTAAAAAATGTACTTGTGCAAAGTTGGTAAAATATCATAAATTTCTTACAGCCGCTGTCAAAGCAGAAACACCTGACGCAACTCAAGATCCCATCAAGAAGCAAGAAGAACTGTTTCACAGAAAACTTTGATAAGGATCATTGCTAGAAACTAACGTAATGCATAAGAACCAAAAATGCATCTTTTAACTAATTGACGTGCAAACGACATTCGACCTTAGGGTGGCAAACGAATTTCTTGGGCGACTGTTCAAAAAATGGAAAAATTGAATTATCGCCTTTTCAGAATTTCCTGTCTGCCTCGCATAGAGGCTAGGCAAGTAATTCCTTACGAATCGATAGAATTCGAAACAGATTAAGCGGTCGTCAGACAATATGTACTACCACAGAGGCACCCTCATTTTAAACGGGGTTTAATTTAAAACTCTGTCTCCCATTCGGCTTGATGGATCGCTCACTCGTTGCAATTTATAGACACGGTAGAAAAGGGACAAATTATCTGTAATTTTCTAAAAATGTTCTGTGGACAATCATTATGCGTATGCATTGATATGTCTCGATTGATTAATCAACGTAGAGCCTAGACTGTTGACGCTATAAAGTTGTCATTTTTGCCTTACATTTAAAAGAAAAAAAATTTCAACATGGCATTAAGAACCATATTTAGGTGATTTTATTATTATACTAGCGGACCCGGCAGATTATGTTCTGCCTCTTATTATTTACTTCCATTATTCAATATCATCCCCGTTCCCGTTCCCGTTGCCGTTCCCGTTGCCGTTCCTGTTGCCGTTCCCGTTTCCGTTCCCATTCCCGTCCCCGTATAACTTCAAATTGACTCTGCATTTTATATATAAAACGTTGGTAAGGGAAAAAGAAAAGGGCTGTTTTTAGGATTTTCCCTGTAATTATTCGATTTTTTCTCGTCGTAAAAACCATCCTTGGATTTCAACGAACATTTTAAAAAAAGAATTGGTTAAATTGGTCCAGGCGTTCGATTCGATTCCCACCTCGAGTCTGGGTGTATTATCCATACACCCAGACTCGAGGTGGGAATCGAATCCACGACCCCCGGAGTAGAAAGCAAGGTCACTGCCCACTGCGCCAACGGGCCAGCCAAGTATAAAAAAATACCATAGTATATTACAAAAAAAAATATTATTTAATGTTTTGTATTAAGTAAATAATATCGGAGTGCTTAAAATGTTGTGTCGTGTTAAGATGTGCATAATTCCGAGTTGGGCTTAATTTAAAACAGATGATTGATCGCTCTATCCTGAATACTAGATTTACCTTTAGTGCTGAGTAAACTCTATGTAAAAAAATGGTCTTGGTAAGACAGTAGATAAGATAGTATACGATTATATAAGGTACTGTAATAAGTATATTCCTTGTGTGCATAAAAATGTTATGTCAAGTGTGTATGTGTGCGTGATTCCGAGCGGGGCTTAATTTAAAACACTTGATTGATCGCCCGCGCCTCGTAATTTATCGTCGGCGGTGAAAACGCGACAAATTATGAATAATGCGATTACGCGACTCCGTTTATTGCACTATTCACATGATTTTGATGGATGGTCAGATTATGGGGGCTTATTGGCTACTCGCTTGTCTATTTTTTGTATAAATAAGCGATGTTTTCATTGCGTATACAATTTTTTTTGTTATCGTCGATGCGGCCCAAACAGCGGCCAAGCTCAAGTACGATTGGGCTGGACATGTCTGCCGCATGTCAGATGATCTTTGGGCCAAAATCTCCACTTAATATACCCCAGATCAGAAATGACATCGTGGCAGGTCAAGAATGAGATGGAGGTATGACTCGGATCGTTCCAACAGAGATTGGCAACACATAGCCTTAGACGAAACCATATGGAAAGAGGTTAGGGAGGCCTTTGCCCTGCAGTGGGATAAAAATAGTCTCTAAATAACACTGAAGGACCGACAGCAAATTCAATCGAGTGGAATATTTAAAACTAGAAGCTGATATTTTCACTATTGCAAACTGGCGTCTGTTACCTATAACACAGGCATTAAGTTGTCTACCTTAGGAACAGACGTCCGTGTGTAATATAGTCCTGTATATATTATATATCTTTATTTAAAACAAGCTAATGTTCGTGGATTTGGCTGCACGGCTTAATAACAGCTAGAGATTGCCTAGTGGTCGAAATTCGGAAACAAATATTTATTTTTGCGTACTTTATACCTAGAAATATACATATGGATAATACACCCAGACTCGAGGTGGGAATGGAACCCACGACCCCCGGAGCAGAAGGCAGGGTCACTGCCAAACAAGCGTGACACTTGTCAAGCAAAGCACGTGAGTTTGAGAAGTGTCACTCAAACTGTGAATAGAAATCTATGATCTCTGAAGTTACAGAATGTGTCCAAACATGTAAAACTGGCAGTAATTAAGTTTTGATTACAACGAAAGCTAAATTTGTAAGTGTAAAGATTACAAGTGAAAGTGTTCTGTAACAATTGAGTTAATTCGCATTATAGTCTAGTGACAAAAGTATTTAATATTGTAAACACTTTGGTTGTCTTCAAAGTGAAATAGTCCCATCTTTAAACTACATGACTGGGATAACGCTAGGAAGAAGAAGGCATTGATAGAACAAATAAGTGACAACAATCACGTTAGTTAGGGGTAGTTTTACAAGGAACCCTTAAAATTTCGCTCCTTCCGTCCGTCTGTCTCCCCATAAGGTGGTCTGCCTCTAGCATATCCAAACTATTAGACGTAGAGACTATATTCTATACGTATTAGAAATTTATATCGTTATACGTATTATCTATACGTATTAGAAATTTTCCATGTTGATAGAACATGCTAAAAACTCACTAGGAAAATTATTTTTGTGTATATATCTTGCGAAACGAAAGGTTGGAATATATTAATATTCTATGACTGGGCGTGAAGCAAAATGTAAATGACGAAACTAATACATAATTCTTCAAAACTTTTTTATTATAGCCGTATGCATTTAGTAAAATAATTATGTTTACTTCGAAGTCGTTAACAAACTCTACAATTGTATGCTACTAAACAACTTTAATTTAACTTTAAACTACTTTAACTTTTAAAGTAGTTTAGTTTTTAATGCATGTCAAGTATAATCACAGTATAAGTAACGCTTGAATTTCAACATTTTGTTGACGATTGCTTCCCAATGTTCACGATACATTGCGCGCTCAAGAATGGGATGAGGATGGCAATATCCGTAACCTCTCATTTCTGAGATAAATGATTTTATTTAGGACATTAAATGTAGCCTTATCACAAAGTTTGCGATACGATGTCTTTTACACCCAGTATAATTCGCAGGCGAGCATAAACTTTATATACAAAGATAAAGAATTGATTAGAATTCTATCCAACAAATAGTAGCGATTAATTTACTAATTAATTGTTTATTTGTTTTTATGTAGCGCCGTCTCTTTCTAACAAGACGTGCCTATCTCGCTCGCTATGTTACGTACTAGTGCCAGTCAGGATCAGTCTGTCCAACGGTGTCCACGATCGAAGACGCCGCCATACCGTTCCTGTATCATCTGTCCGTAACACTCCCTATTTAAAAAACTTTAATTCCTTATTTATTTGAAGTGTGGGAAGAGCGAGTCCATCTGGAACAGGTTTGTAAACTTAATAGAAGGTCTCCGCCCTTGTGAATATTGTAAAAATTTAAACAAATAAATTTTCATTTCATTTCATTTCCACAAAACACTCGTTCAAGTTAACCATTTTATAAGTAATATTTCTTATTGTTAACTCTACATAATAATTTAATCACATGGATACGAGAGCAGACTCGGCCAAAAGCCATTTACTCTGTAGTATCAATGACTCTATCCAGAGGCACTAGCACAAACATTTCGAACTGTTCGAAGTCGACGAGTCGACTGTATCTAGGACGGAAATGTTCATGCTAGGCCCACAAAAGGCAAGTCTTTATCATGTCACGCTTTTAATCAATGCTGATGCAACCCGTGTTGACACTAAGATTTCTGTATAGAGATAGATTTTATCTTAGAACTTAAGTCTTTAAGGTTACTTTTGCCACGAAATCCATAACACATCCATAACACATCATCCACAAATCCATAACCGTACTAATAATAATTTATACTTACTAATATTTAAAAAAAAAAAAGTAACTATGTCTGTTACGTTTTCATTCCTGAACCGCTGAACCGATTTAGATGAATTTCCGTATAGAGATAGATTTTATCTTAGAACTTAAGTCTTTAAGGTTACTTTTGCCACGAAATCCATAACACATCATCCACTGTGTGTTTGTTAATGTTGTATGTTCGTGTGTGTGCGTGTATGTATAATTATACATATCGATTTGTCAATCAAATATTACATATAACAAAATTAAATTTACGGAACCTCATTTGAAATGATTACAAATCAACACTGAAATTTATAAAAGAATAGTTTTCTTTAAAGAATTTTACCCTGAAAAGCCTGTTTCTTAGTTTTGAGTCTTTCATATATTATACTACTATTTGGTAGTGTGTGTGGTATTATTTAATAGCTAATTAATAGCTGCTTTTAGGTTACCAACTGCATGACATGGAATTCCGCAAAGTAACGCCTGATTCTATCAGTTATCGTCAAATTCGTTGGACGTAACTTAAGTTTGACCACTAAGAAATATTTTACTCTATTGGAAATGGCTATTTTGGAATTTTTGGAAGTTTTTTTTTAACTATTATGACTGTTGCATTAGTATTGAAAATACTGTAAGATAATAAGTCAAGCTAATTAAAAAAAACCATAAGGATATTAATGACTTCAAATCTTGTCTAGACGTTTCATTTCACCAAAGAATTAATTAAATGAATTATTACTTTACAGTTCTGACATTAAAACGCCAAAAAGCAGATTTAAAATAATCAAGAAGTTATTGTAAATATCGGAATATATTATTGTAGAGCGAAGAAGCGCTTTTACTGTCTTTGCCCACAGATATGTTTTTCGTTTTAACTCAAAAAACGGCTGGGCCTATTTGACTCCCGTGTGTTTTGTTGTATTCGTATTATTTCTAAGAAGGTTTAAGAAGTAATTTCTTACTTCTTAAACCTTCTCTCGGAAAACTCAAAAGAATATTTAAATATACTAAAATATGCAGAGTTGGTCGCATCTTCGGAATAGTTACCTTCCAATAGCTGGCGTTCATACTGAATCTTTTGTTACCATAAATCGGACCAGACCATTGGACGCACCATATCAAATGGATTTTATTTACAACGCGTCCACAATATCAGCAGCGATCCTATTGCCGAAACCACCTATTGAGATTTCCATGCCGTATGACGTCATCGGTGCGCATCGCAACATCGGCATTGCCGATGGGTACATTTTGGGCAATCCATAAGGTGTGGATAAGTAGACGCATCTTTGTGGCTTTTCGTACAAAGAATACTACAATCTCTTTGATCCCTGCTTATAAGCGTCACTTGCCTTCACCGCTGAAGTAGACAGCGACGTAACAAGAGACGATTCTAGACTTTAATATAATCTGAGTTAAATGTCTATCAGTATTGCCACTATAATAATCATGACAAGACGAATGTTCTTGGCCGGTCGCAAAGTCGGCATACAGTGACATATCGCGATAGCAGTGCTACAATCTTCGATAACAGAATTTTTATTAGTGATTGTTATGGCGGCATTATTGTAGAAGTAGTGACTATTTAAGAAATGTGTGAAATATATCTAGGCCTATTCACTAAGGTCCCTGAGACCAATAAAGATGAAAGCTCATCCACTTGAGTCGTATTATTTCTATCACTCACAAAAGTTGTTTAGTTTTTCGTGCTTAAAAAGGAGGCACCTCTAACAGTGCTAGTCTTGCGACCTGGGCATAGGATAGGTGGAGGAATATCTCTACAATATATATATATATATAAAAATAACGATATATGTATATATTCTAGTTTACATAGCACTGTTTACATTAAAATGATAATTTACTTAATGCAAACTGAATAATCCGATGGCGGCGTCACCGATGCGACTGTGACCACGAAACCACTTTGTTGTCAGCAAATTAACGCTTATTGTCGCCTACGAGTCGATTTTAATTTTGCCACACTGAATGTATCTATTTGATATCGCTAGCTTTTTGTTTGCCGTGTGAGTCTGGAGCAAATATTGCTATTTTTTTCTTTTTTATTAAATTCAATGTGGCACGTATGGTGATCCAAAATTTCCTCTTTATAAAATTATACGTGATATAGGCATCATCTATTTTTTCATATTATAATTTATATATCTATAAATATAGAAAAGCGAAAAGTCACATATCACGAAATCTAGAAAACGGCAGGACGTAGAGAGACGAAATTTGGCATATAGATTAAAGTTAGTTGACATTCGCTAAGGACTGGGACACGGAAGATATCGCAGGAAACAGCTAGTAGATGTCTTATAAGGATACGTTAAATAAAAGACATAAATTCATAACATACCTATGTATGAAAATGTATACACAAACTCAAAGTATAGCAGATATCGTTATCATTCACTCGAACTTCCCCGCATTCGGCCATTACTCGGTTCAACCAAGTATAAAGTAGCATGCACAATGTTTTTATGCAAGCAAGTGCTATTACAAATGAAAAATACATTAAGGTTATAACCATTTACGTATAATCAATCCAAGTAATCGACATTTCGCGGAAGAGAAAATTAATTGCGTTTCTTTGTTCATAACATTTAAATGCATAAACTAAGCCTCAGTAGCTCAACGGGAAAGGTTTGGACTGAAATCCGCAAGGTGCCCGGTTCAAACCCCGAAGCCGCTGGGGTATTGTCGCACCCACTATTAACACTTCCTTAAAATATAATAATAACATCTACTTTTAAACTTTCATTCCTAAGTTAAAAACAAACTTGTAGCAACTACACACGTTTCTATAAGTCGTTGCGAAGAAAACTGTACACATGAATCGTTGCGAACAAACTGCGCTGTTTAATCGAGAATGATTTTTCATACACACGTATCGATGAAACTGTGCAAGTTTTATCGCAACGATTTATCGAAACGTGTGTAGCGGCTATAGTTATGAACTAATTTTCAATGTGCCTATACACATATCTTATCTCTTTATATACTTAGGAAATTTTACTATTCTATAAATTATTATTAATTAAAACTAGTCTGGATTTTTATTTATTAAAATTATTTCAAATATATATGTAAATTAACATATAGACTATTCCTATTAATACACTTAAAAAGTGTTCAAAGTTCACATTATACGACTTAGGGATCTTCAAGAACAGAGCATACTCATTCCTAAAAGGCTGACAACGCATTTGTTTATAGTGTATCAGATACGGAACCCTTCTATATAAACGTGTCTTGACACGTTTTTGGCCATTTTTTAATATTAAAATATAGTAATATAGTCAATAATAATTTCATACACAGTATGCATACATGTGTGACCGGTATAAGGTCAGATATGAGTCATTTACATACTATATCCTGTACGAATAGGCATAATCAAAAACCAACGAGAATTAAGTCTAGTCGGCTATCGATCCCAAACACGGAAGAGGCTGTATAGAACGACATTTTGGCCTTAACATACATTGACCGTGTGGCCTAATGGATAAGGCGTCGGACTTCGGATCCGAAGATTGCAGGTTCGAGTCCTGTCACGGTCGACTAACAATTTTTATTTTATTATTTTGTATTTAATGTAAATCAAGAGAGGTGCATTTTTTATTCTTATATTCCTTATCGAAATCCATGATAATATTAAACTTGAAGCGAAAAATTTTGGTAACATTTTACGAAAATTGCGCAGACTCCTAAATGTGAAATTTGGCACAGTTATATAGTTTTTGTAGAGGACGGTGTGCGAATATACTAATATTATTATAAAATATGCTATATACATTTCTTAAATTATTAAAATAAAACCACAGGCACACCAATACTAAACGACTTACACCACATTACACACACATGTTAAAATTTTACTAAGAGATTGGACCAAAGCGTAATCATGGCGACACTAGAAATATTAAAGAAATATTACAATGTGGTTGTGGTTGGAGAGGCCGAGAGGTGATTTTGTGCAATGCTCGAGCGCGTCAGAGAACCATATAGGGAATATTCTTGCACACTGTAACGTAGCTCCACCAAATATGAACTTTTAATATGAGGTGGGATTCCTTAGGACCATAAGGGTCCTAAGAAACGGAAAAAGACATCATAAAAATACGGGCGCATCAGATTAGATAAACATATAGATTAGATATAAAATATAAGGTAAGTTACATGGAGATAAGCTTAAGTTTCAATTATCTAAGGAATTCAGTGTGAAATAAGAAATGTGACTCACAAAATTTAAAAAAAAACCTTCGCTCGCCGCTTGTCAAATATTGGATCGCGATTAGTTGTTTTCTTTTTTTATCGTGAAGGAATTCCTTTAAGTATTACACAAAACATATAATTTGACGATTTTCTCAACGCAATTTAGCTAAAACCATCACGCGCTCCATAAAACCACGCCCCAGACGTTATGTACAACCTGCCTTTACCTTAATATAAGGTTTTTTTTTCGTTTCCGCACTGAATCGACGTAATCCAATAGATCCCCACAACGCTTTAGTCGCTACAAATTTAGCATCGATCCCTCCCCTATTATTGTACAAAGAATTGAAATTCTGTACATAGCTTTAAATAAGCACGCACATCTGCCGCAGGAATGCCGGTGTGCGGAAAAATCTAAAAAGGTACCGTGGTAATGTAATTACTTTTAAAATTCCTCAGGCATGTGTGAATTAAAACAAATCTAAGATTTCTGTCCGAATGTCGATTACCAGGCGATCTCTAGTATAAGTAAAATATTAAAGTGACTGTCTATGACACTAGTATACTCTTAGCTACTATTTTAATCCATTACATAATATCAATACCCAAAAACTTTTTTCCAAGATTTTTCTGTTTCTCTGTGGGTATTTTTGGAACGGTCATATAACTTTTACTTATTGTAGCTTATATACATTCACATGTATTAAGCAATTTGGTAGAAGCTGTACGTATCGTAAAGTAGAGACGATGACTTAGCATTCCACGGAATCACCATGCGGGTGCTAGAACCATGGAGCAGGGGAAGGAACCGTAGCAACACCTGAGTTGTAAGAATGATGATGATGATGATGAGTCGCTGATCTCTGATGCTGTTGCTTGAAGTTTTAAGATATTTCTTCAATGGTTAACCCAAGCGAAAGTTAAAGATTAAAATATATGAATTTCTTAATGTATACTTTCGTCTAAATCGTATTTTATTACGTTTTGAAACAAGTCAATAGTAATTAAGAGCCAGCACAAAACTGACCGGAATACCTACACTCCAACTAATCAAGCAATCGTTACCTGACAGCGCTTTGTTTTAACGGTATTGTAGCGGTAGCCTCATACTAGACAATACCAATATACACAACCCCGTTCGCTTTGAATCTCGATACCTGCACACTGATTACATTTACTTCACGTGTACTAACCTCTATATTTCAATTTTTATCTTTGAAAAGTATTCACGCCCAGCCCACCCAGTGTTTTAAGTTTTGACGGACCCTGGCTAAAAATAAATGTTAGGTGGAGCAAAAACATTTTTACAGTTTTGAAGGTGATTTATAGACAACCCTTAGGTAGGTTTTTTTTAAAATTTCCAATGCAGAATTATGAGAAAACAAAATTGGGAGTCTTTTCATTTTTTTCAACGACCCTAAGATAGAGAAAACTTTATTTAATTTGCGAAAGTTGGATTTTTTATTGGTTTCTGATTAATGCTTCCACAAAGAGGCTACTTTGAGCCAGTTTTGACCAAAAAATATGGATACTCGGCCAGAAGCCTTCCTCGATAAATGGGCTATCTAACACTGAAATATCAAATCAAATCGGTACAGTACTTCCTGAGACAAGCGCGTTCAAGTCAACAAACAAACTTTTTCACCTTTACATATATAGTATAAGATGCATTATTGATACATTAAATTATTAATATAAAACCTCATGCCCGCAAATGCCAAACGATTTACACAAACATTTAAACATTTTACTATAAGTGGTTTCAAAGCGTAGTCATGATGAGGGTAAAAATATAAATTGTGAAATATTACAATTTAGCTTTACAAAGAATTGAAATTTGGCGAATATTAAGCAAATTAAAAATTAGAGGCCAAATTTCGACCACCAGACAATTTCTAGTTGTCTTAAATGCGTTGTTATTAGAAAAGGACCTACTATTTGGAAGGCTGGTCCCAGCAATTTTTCTTGTCCGAAAGACTTTTCGTGACGACTGGCAATAAAATAATTATTAGAAGAACTTATACATGAACTTCCTTTCAGTTTTGTCTTTTTAGTTATTTTTGTATTGCCACAAGATGGCGAAATCTAAGTCATAGGAAGCCACCGGATCCCAAAGATATAATGCTACGTTGAATGTCAAAGACATGAAGGAGGCCTAAGTCCATTAGTCGACTTTTTGAAAGCCGTAAATTTAAAAGTACTCAACAATTCGTCCACTTAGCGTTACGGTTATTGTTTTGTTTCGGGTACACTGGCATAGGTGAGTAAGTGCGTGGAAACGAGCGCGACTATAACCCTTATTCTCGCATAAAACGGACCGCTGTCCCGGGCTAAAATTTACAAACTCATAAAGTTTACATTCGGAAGCGGGATGCATCGATCCGTTTATTTCTGGCCAGCCATCCGGAGCCTGCAGACGGAATCAATGTCAGCTCTAATTGGGATACACGACGGAGACATTTTTGTTTCGGATCGATAGTAGCAAACTATATTTGGCATTACGATCGCGCTTTAGCATTTTAGATTTAATTTACGAGTAGTTTCTAGAAATTGTATGTCTGGTTCAAGAATATATGCAAACAAACACTACTGAACAGATTTGTTAAATATTAAATGAATTCTCGTATACTGAAATCTTTATATATATGTATAAAAGCCTTTATTACCTAACATGAAATTTAGAAAACTGGTTGACGTTTAAAGGTGATATTCCGTTAAGAACGGATTTTGCGACAGAGCCAGACTGAGGAGGTCTAAATGCAAGTTTAATTTTACTTAGACGAACTAGCGGGAAACAGCTAGTAGATTATAGATATATCGTTAATAAAATTATGTTGAAGTTGTTTGATTGTCCACAAGCAATCGGCACGCCTTTAAATTCAATTAACAAAGTTCTAAGGAATAAAGAATAGTTGGGTTTCAAAACAAAAAAAAAAAAAACAGGTTACATTTTGCGTTAGGGCTGGTAAAACTTAAAAAAAGGGCCAAAGGAGTAAGATAACTGGTCCAATGCGATCTCAAATGGGAATAGCTGACAAGGGACCCACCGCGCTAAGTCCGGTGCAACTTTCCTGCAACGAAAAGAAGTGCAGTTTCCCCTTAACAGTTTAAGACATAAAAATCAACGGCATCTCCAAAGGGTAATAGAGATTAGCATATCGTCGACTTTTAGTGTTTCGTGTGGTAGCATTTGTATAGGAAATTTTGCCTTTGTATCATATAATGCACAGAGAAAACTTGGACCATGTCCAACATGCTATGTTGTCATAAAGAATATTGATTCTGTATGGGTTTATTGATTTATGAAAAACTAATGTGTTATCTTAAAACGTACTAAAACATAATCATAAAAATGATCTACTAAAATTTTTCTCAAAAATTCATGAAATTTGCACGAAAGCTGAGAAACATTCTTAAAAAAAATATATATTATTTAAACCCATGAAATCCTCGTGTATAAGCGATATCCATTCAGATTTTTTTTCAATAGGGAATAGCAATTAGGCCATATATAATGTCACATAAAAATCGATTAAAACAGTAAGCAGTGCGCATTAAAAGTTCATTTCATGGTCGATTTGGCGGAAAACGAAATTTATATGAAAATATACCACAACTGCTTTACACGGAGCTGCATTCGCGGGCTCAAGCCGACTTTACTTTAAACATAAATCGTGGAACTCCCTACGTTTTAGTTGATAGTTAAATATTTTAAATTTCATACTCGCTGAATTAAATTATTATAAATTATTATCACTCGAAACAATGCAGTGGTTATGCTAAAAGGTATTACCGGACCGAAGGAGTGCAACATTTTATGCAATCCTTTCTTATTTCTTTCTTCCTTTTTTCTTTCTTTCTTCCTATCTTTCTTTGTTTCTTTCTTCTATCTATATCTATACTAATATATAAAGCTAAAGAGTTTGTTTGTTTATTTGTACTTGAATGCGCTAATCTCAGGAACTACTAGTCTGGTTTGAAAAATTCTTTCAGTATTAGATAGTCCATTTTTCAAGGAAGGCTATATATCATCACGCTAAAATTGAATCTATTTTTTTTACCTAATCTTACAAGAAGTCGCGGGCACAGCTAGTTGTAAATATGAAACTTACACTGTTTGTTACGTTTTCACGCCTAAACCATTGCACCAATTTAAATGAATAAAAAATTATATAAGAATTTTTTTTTATAAAACTTATTAAATTAATAATAATTAAAGTGTAGTTTGTGGGATTGTGTATGCTAGTGTGTGTGAGTCTCGTCATTAAGGGCCGGCAGCGCATCTGCTGGCCTTCTGGTCATGCAGATGTCCATGGGCGCCGGTAGGAACTTCGGTGCCTGCTGCCTGCTCGTCTGACCCCTTGTAAAATAAAAAAAAAATACTAGAAACCAGCCGAAACCAGTCGAAAGAAGTCGATAAAGTCAAAAGTAAAGAGATTGCTATTTAATTGAACGGTTGATTAAGCTATCTCATTAACGCGTATCTCCCTCACAATTGTCGTTCACTTCCTTGAAAGATGATGCACTTCCGTAACGCTCTCGGCACGCATTCGCCAACTTACTCCCCAAAGTCAAACGTGCGTAAAAAAGTTTTACTTCAAAAAGGATTTGCGAAGGAAAAATGTGTTCGGGCAATATAGGATACGATAATATTTACTTTATATTTATAGCCGATATTCTGAATATCCGCTGTAGAAAATATTCTATTTATATGTAGGTTTCCTGCCAAGCCTCTGAACATCCTGAGTGATACCCTCTGAACATCTTGGCTCGTAAAGAGCACTTGGCAATATCACATAACGTGGCGACAAATGCCGTGGTGACGCGTTCTTTATTTAAACATTAGAAATACCTTTCAGGTATATCTAATATTCCCGTTGCCCCTCCTGCAAAGGTTAAATTAAAAGCTTGTGTTATTAGTAAGTGCGACGATACCCTATTGGCGTTAGGGTTTAAATGGGATACCTTGCGGAATTCAGTCAATTCCTTCTACTGTTGAGCTATTGCCGCTCTACAGAGACGCGTTGCCACACCATAGCACGGCCTGACCTGCCACATTCGATTTACATTAAATAATAAATTGATATTGGCAAATCCTAAAATAATATGCCTTCATTCCATACGGTTTATCCTGCACCTTTACGAATTGCTATCGCACGGAATAGCAAAAATGATCTGTTCAAGTCTACAGCCAGTCGCAAAGCGTCAGCGGTTGAATAAAGTCGTGTCAAAAAGTATGCCGCGAGCGCGAAAAACTTAACGCGATGGCGCGCAAATGATTCATAGCGTTTCAAATAGAATAAATTATTATAATTGTGATGAATTTGAAAGATAGTTGCAAGGTTAAGTGAGTGTTGATGTAACTTTGGTTAATCATGAAGTTTTCAACGTGGTTCATGGTGAGTGGAATTTCTCAAAATTTATAAACCGTTTTTATTGGCCTGTAGTGTCCCACAGTTGGGCAGAGGCTCCCCACTTTTTTACCCTCTATCTTTTTGGACCAGCTTCATCTATATCTTTGCAAAGGTATCTTAAATCAACACGCCATTTCTTCGTATAATAGAAACAGTACTAAGTAACTTCTTTGCTTATGGTTTTGATATATTTTACGGTATGAATTTAAATTAAGGGCAGAAAAGGTATAGTAGCGGTTTGCTATAAAAAATATATTTATTCTAAACCAGGCCACAGATTTTAGTTTTTAGTTTTATCTATAAAACTTTATTTTATTATTATTTTATAAGAACGGATTATAAGTGTGAAATAATAAATATATACAGAACTATATGACACACGGACGTCTGTTCCTAAGGTAGACAACTTAATGCCTGTGTTAGAGGTAACAAACGTCTGTTATACACAAATATATATTTCTTGTAAAAATATATAAATACGGAACTCCTAGAAAGCTGGACTAATTTCAATGAAGCTTCTGTGTGTTTTTAAGTCATGATCGCAGATGGTTAAGATTTACATTTCGATCCGGTAGGTCGTACTCCGATCGTGTTTACGAATTCTAGTTTAATGGTGCAACTTCAATGTGGCCTTTCAAAGGCTTACATTGTCAACTGAATCTTTACGAGGACGAAGTAAATATTGTATTAGAAAACCTTTAAAACTATTACAATAATATTTTTAACCGCCGTCGCCGACGCTGCCGCCGTTCATTTCACTTTATCCTTGCGATCAAAAACATCAAATCTTACTTAATCTTTGACGCTTTGTCAAATTCGACAAAGGTACATATGTCTTATTACTGATAAGACAAAAAGCAGCCTAAGCAGCTAGAAAAATACAATAAAGTCAGAGAAAAATATAGTTCTGAGTCCCTAGTACGAACATTTCGAACCTTCGAGTCGCAGATTCGACTTTGAAAATATTCGTGTTGGGCGCATAAAGTCAGAGAAAAATATTGTTCTGAGGCCCTAGTACGAACATTTCGAACCTTCGAGTCGAAGATTCGAACGTCGTACTCTCCTTAGTTATAACGCGGGTTGCATTAGCATTGTATTGTATTAAATACAGTCGATTCTTCGAATTCGAACGGTTTGAAATGTTCGCGCAAGGGCCTCTATACATAATGTAATCTACATCCCCCCTTTCTGTATAATGGTGTGACACAAAAGGGATGGGCACTTAGAGCTCATAAGGGAACAACCCTCGGCGGCCAATTTTCGGTAAAGATAAATATTAAATTGCTTGCAATTTACAAAGAGGCCGGATTGAATAAAGAAAACTTTGATTATAAATCATAAAACGTATTTAGAACGAGTTTTAATTACAGAAACCGATTGATTAATAACTTAAATCATGTCATAACACACCTAACTGGTTTGCATATTAATTTTATACATACGATATTTAGGTATACTTACAGTACAGTATAGCTGAGGAGGTCCTTGCTTAATCAGTGATCGGCATTTGAGTCGATCGCTAGGTTAAGCAGTTCTTACCGCGGCCCTATAATAGATGGGTGACCCATTCTAACACTGGTCTTTTCCGAATCAGTGGTAGCTTTTAAAATATTTGACTATTCAAAAGAACCTGTAAACGCCCACTTGAATAAAACATCATTTGATTTGATATACGATCATTGTCACTGAGTGATATTAGCCGTGAGATTGTGGGGGTTCCGGGAATGACGTCAGACAGCACTCAGTCGTCTTATGTCCTCACAGCCACATCGTCTGCAATTTAAGCGGACTGATACTAGACCGGGATAATGTTGTAAAGATCGTGGGGGTTCCGAGGATGACGTCAGATGGCAATCCGTCATCTTAACTCGCCCCACAGCCACATCCTCTGCAATCTAAGCGTAGAGTGCATTACTAGCTGTTCTTTATTTCTAAGATTTTTGCTGGTAAAATCGCCCACTTTCTTAAATTTATAATTATGATTATGAATATGATTCAATGATTTTGACCAATTACTGTAGCTTTTAATTTGCGCATGAACGGAGAACCGGTTGTCATTATTTTATTTATTTTTACATTTTCGAGAAAAATGCAATTATGAAAACACTTTTACAATTAAGATAAATAACAAAGGCATAAATCAGTTAAGTTTCCACTAAAAACAAAACTTAACAATAAAAAAGTGAAGTGAGCCTGGTACATTCAAGATTTAATCAGCAATTAGACAACTTCCAGAGAGCCAGATATAACAAAAAACTACTAGCTGTTTCTCGCGACTTTGTCCGATTAAAATTAAACTTGCGAGAGCACGTAGATCTCATTAGTCTAGCCTTTTTAAGAAATTAGTTCTTAGCGCATGTCTACTAAATAAAATTTACTTCCTTGCCAAATTTCATCTTTGTATGTCCCGCGGCTTTCGAGATTTCATGATAGGTGGCCTCTCGCTTTATATATATTGATGTGATAAAAACTCCAAGGCGAATACTCCGCCATTTATGAAACGATTTCGATGATTCTTCTTTTTGGTAGAGGTTTAAATATAAATTATTTTTAAATAAAAAGAAACCCGACTTCAAAAAACACCAAGGAACTAAAAAGCTTAAAATATTTAGTACTTTAATACGATTTAACCTTTTCAAAAAAGTATGAAATCTTTATATGTTTATGAAGATTTTTTTTAAATGTCTTAGCTGTCAAAAGGTTTAAACAAAGTGATAACTTAAAAAAAAACTTTGGATAATTTTTGTAAAACGATTTTGTGGTATATATAGAATTCCAACCGTTTAGGTGCTTCAAACATAACCTTACCTTAGATATCAATACAAATGATCTTTCTTTCAGCTCGGGAAACACCAGCTTTCAAATAAAAAAAAGAATCATCATAATCCGTTCATCCCTTTTATAAGTTCTAAGGTAAGAAACATAAAAAAAATACAGTCGAATTGAGAACTTCCTTATTTTGTTTAAGTCAGTTTTAAAGTCACTTGGCTTGCATAAATTTAGAAATAAATATAAATTCCCAATTAAGTATTAATCAGCAAAGTGACAAAAAAAAAAATATTCTTATAGAAATTTCAATTTTTTATTTTTAGTTATTTGATATGAGATTTCATAAAATAAAAGAGTTCTAGTCTACAATATCAAATATTTTTAAAATAATAACGGATATTGAAGCAGAATATATTAAGAAATCAGACTAAGGTTAGTTCGCTAACTTTGTAATAAAGCTTATTAATGACAAAAAACCTGTTAAGTATAAACTTAATCTACCTGTCTCTGTTAGTTTCTCTTCTACTGTTCTTGTAAAAATCTTTGCACTTGGACTCGACCGCAAGACGAAGGGAAGAAAATAAAGCTGGATATGAAACCGATATTGGCACTACAGCTTTGAATTACGTCATTAATATTAAACGGAATCACGTATTACACGTGTAAAGGACGCGTGTAAGTGCCTTCTTTAAATGCAGTCGCGGTTGTGTAACGAACGGAGAATGGCCAAAAAACTTTCAAAAGGCAATAAGATACTGTGAAATCAACCAGCGTTCGTATCGCCATTGCCGACTAATTATTCCACAGTCTCGGTCACGATTATTTCAAATATGCTCATCTGTACCCGTATAACATTGAATTTTTTGTCTACATCACTAGATAGACTAGATCTTTGTTATTTGGAAGCAAATTTTTCTTCAAAATTCATCAAATCAATAAAAATATAAAGGCTTCTTTTAACTGTTATATCATAAAATTACACTGGAATTAATTTAGTTGACGCAAAATGACACAAGAGGCTTCCACGTGGTTAATTAAATTTTAACTATGAATCCCTATTTCCCTTGGTCACGACATCACGCAGGAACGACTGGACCGATTTCGCTAATTCCTTTTTTGTTGTGTTTAAGGTCTGGAATCTATGTCTGACTCCGGCATAATAAAATTGTAGTAGCGGTCATATTGCATCATCGGTTTTCTATCATATAATATTGAAAGGCCAAAGTGTATATTCAAATAAAAAATAGTGTTTTAAACCAAATTGGCCTAAGCAATCAAATTAAATTGCCTATATAGTTTCGTAATATTGCCCGTAGGCCTAATGTGGTTAAGACAGAAGAATTTACAGTGTTTTCCACTACATTTACGCGTGTCCTTCATTGTTATACAAATATGCAAATATAGTGCGAAAATTTTGTTTCAATTTTACAACCTTACGACTAATATCACAAAGTGACATTAATCGGGTCCCACTGTTTTACGTGCCTTGCGAAACACGGAAGAGGTCGGATATCAAATATAAACCAGTGCTAGAATGGATCACCCATCCATCACCGAATCGCAGCAAGAGCAACTTAATCTAGCGATCGACTCAAATGCCGACCACTGATTAGGCCACGACCTCCTCGTACTTAATTCTTATACTGTTACACACAAATTCGAATAACGCTCTAGCGGAATCAGAGTTCGGTATAGCCAGAATGCTATTAGTTATTTGCGATTAAACCAATTTTCTTTATGTCTATTCCAAAATACATGCAGTGGGCATGTATTTTAAAATAATAAGTTTATACGGCCAGTCAGTCAAAAGGCCTAGTACGAACGTCATCTTCTTGACGTTTGATTTGACGTATTCTAAAGTAGCGATCAAATCTTTTTAGTAATTCTTGAATAAATTGACTTATCCTTTTTCTTCTTAAACTTTCCCCGAAATAAGGGGAATGAAATAAAAGAAAGAGACTTTAAATCCATCCAGCCGTTTTCGAATTTTGGCGATCAAATATTTCATCAATTAGTTAAAACTTAATTTTTATAATGTTACCAATCATATCATGTTTGTTATACATAAAATCAACTAATATAAACCTTATTTTATTAACATTTTTATTTTAAATAAATGAAGGATCCGTGGTATATCACCAAATGAAAACAAATAACCGTCCTTTGCATATCCTAAAATACAAGTATTTCCAAAAGGAATTTCCTACCAGCCATAAATATAGGATATATTTTACTATAGCTTTTAAAATCGAACTTTACTTCATGTAGATTCTATGCAGATATAAATGGGCTATCTAACACTGAAAAAATTTTTCAAATCGGACCAGTAGGTTCTGAGATAAGCGCATTCAAGCAAACAAACTCTGCAGCTTAACATATAAGTGTAGATATCACCGCTAATTGAGGAGTGCTCTAGCTGTGGCGTCGCTCGTGTGTCCCTTATGTACTCGTAATTAGACGTGCTAAAAGTGCACTCATTTACTCGAACTTTATCAATACACTTCAATTATTTTCATTGGTGACAAATTCAAATATACGTCGTTCAAAACATAACAATGTGGAAATTTGATAATTTTCGCTTTCCTGCACTGCCTTCGGATATTTGTTTGCTATTTGGACAATTATTGTATTTTTGATCACGTTTCTCAACATTGTTACAGTCTTCCATCTATTAGACGTAGAGACTAGAAATTTTCCATGTTGATAGAACATGCTAAAAACTCATTAGGGAAATTATTCTGAACGAAATCTGAAAACAGCTTTTGAAGGAATTTAACAAATACGTTTATAGCGTATCAGATACCGAACCCTTCTATATTTACGTGTCTCGACACGCTTTTGGCCATTTTATTTATTGTGGCGTACAAATTCATTAGAGCCGAAGTAATTTATTTAGAGAAAAACTTTCCGTCGGCCATTGGCAAGATTGCACGAGTCTGGTAGAGCTTCGTGTTTTTGTCACGATGCTAACTTTCGTGTAGCCGTAATTATACCTTTTCCTTATAACTTTAGCAAGATATATAGTTTTGTATTAAGTTTTTTTAAAGAATATTAGGAATACCTTTTAGGTATGTTTAATATTCCCTCTTCCCCTCCTACTAAGCTTAAATTAAAAGCTTGTATTAAGAGTGGGTACGACTAACGGGCATGTTATTAATGTTAACAGGTATGCCAGGTCCCTTATACATTTATATGTTCCCTGCCTTATAAGTCGAAGGACCATTACGAGTTAAAGACTAAATTGACTAGTCAGTTTTAGTCCACATCTTGCATTACTATCTTGATAGCTAAAAAATTATTGGTTTTCAAATTCAAGGTCCTAGTATAACTAAATTTTAAAAATTAAATTTTTTAATGTTAAATATACAGTACAAAACTAGAGCGCCTCAATTCCAAGCAGTATTATCTTTAATATTGTCTTCGACCACGCTAAGTCCAATAGGAGCGGAGCACCAATGAAGAATGTTTCAAAATCGGGGGTTCTTTTCCCCATTTGAGAGCTACCGATGCGTGCGCTGCGTAAATGGTTAAAGTTTCGTAAAAATCATGTATGACAAAATTGTTGCCCTTTAAAAGTTCTAAATATAAGTCCACGACAATATATGTCAATATTTTAAGGTTGGCTCAGTATAACCTTTTTTATGCTAATCAAATTTGTTCTAAAATAATGCATTATTTGTAAAGGTCTTTTTATAAACATAATATTAATCCTTTGTAAATATGATACTATTTTGAATTCGTCTTAATATGTACCTACATGTTTGACATTTATAATTTTCTTTTTTTTTTTTAATTGTTTCGTTCAACGATTTGAAAATACGATGTATAAAAGCTAAGTATTCAATACAATTGAAGTGTGAATGCTTTAATAAAAAAAATAAGTTTTCGGCTTATAAATACTTAAGATATCTAATTATATATGTAACGGACACGTTGGTGTCTTTTCCGGGGTTATTGATGGCGATCAATAATAAAACCAACTTGTCATTAACTTCTTTATCCTTAACTAATAGCTTCAGGCCCACCTGTCTCTGTCCCGAAATAATAATTAAATCATTACTGTCTAACAACAACACGTGTTAATGTAGAAAAGGGAACTTTAATTATAAAGCTACCAATTCATTACAAATATTTTTTTTTAATATTACCAACTGTGTAGGACGCCATCGGAGCTAAGCGTCATCTCTTCGAAGGAGCTCAATGCAGCTAATATGAGTGAATACTACAGTAATATTCAGCAAGCTAGCTCTATCAAAAACATCAATTTTGAACTTTTCTTTAATCTTTTATGAAAGGTATACAAGCGATGCAATAAGCGAAGCTAGCTTTCTAAGATTATTAGTTTCAAATTTCAGTTTTCTAAGACTTCATCATTGTGAGTCAGTGTTGGCATCACTGTTTTTTAGATATAAATAAAATGTAATATATAAGAGCTATGCAATTTAAACTTTACATGTTTAATAAGTTAACTACTATCATAATATCGCAAGACTTTGGTTTATTTTGTATAATCCGACCCCAAGTTATAAAGGTTCAAAAAAACGAAGAAGCGTTTCGTGAAAAGATAAGTTGCAGCCAGAGCAACTTAACTTAGTGATCGACTCAAATGCCGACCACTGATTAGGCCACGACCTCCTCAAAACTTCCTTATTACCCATATCGCATCTAAAGAATTGAAGGGACATACTCGTTACATCATAAGCTTTTTAGAAAAATCACAGAATTTGATCTGAAGGCTGGTTGCTACTCATTATTTTAACAAAGTGTGCCTAAACGTCAGTTGTTTTAAATTAAATTTATTTCATAAAATTTTGATTTGCGTCTCTTTAATAGGTAAATAAAAATGGCCAAGAGCAACTTCCAAATAATATTACCTAGTAGTCACATTGCATGTACCGAACACCCTGGAAACCTAATCCTAACCGCGACAATGTCACCGTGTATACCAACACTATATTTATATTTTCCTTCATTACCTGCACCGCTTTATATTTAACTAGCGGTAACTTATGACTTAAAGTAATCTTTGCCCATCTCCATAGTCCGATCTATCTATATAGGTACAAAAATTCACTAAAATTAGTTTAAGTGTGAAAACGTAACGGTAAACAAAGTAACTTTCACCACAATAATATTAATTTAGGTACTATGTATTTCTACTATACTCAAGGGATAGCTGGAAGAGTTCTCATTTAGGGATAAGTATATCAGGTTTTAATTTCTTATATACTCTTAATTTTATGTAATTATAGTTGCTGCAAAATAAATTCATAATTCAATAAAAATATTACTCAAACGATACCTCCGACGTAAACTGTTGTAACCCCAAAATCCCAACTTCACAGGAGAGCGTTGCAAACATGTAAATTGAAATAAAATCGTGATTATTTAACATATTTGTGTATACAGTTATACATTCAATAATGACGATTACCTTATTGTATGCTGAAATTTATTAAACAGTGATTATTACTTACCTATAGAGCCTCAATAGCTCAACGGTTAAGGTATGGACTAAAATCCGCAAGGTACCCGGTTCAAACCTCGCCGCCGTTGCGGTATTGTCGGACCCACTCTTAAGCTTTGTAGGAGGGGGAAAAGGAAATATTTGACATACCTAAAAAGTATACCTGATCTTCTTTTTTTTTAAAAAAAAAAAAACCTATTTGTAACGCTCTACAGTAAAGCTGTGAATTTGGGGTTACAACAACCTACGTGGGAAGTATCGAAAATTTGCAATACGTTATAAACTTTTTGTCCTGCATTGGAATTGAGACCTATAGGTAGTATAGATGTACCGGTCTGTTCAAAGAGATTTCACATAGAGATAAATTTACGTGCGGCAGTTAGTATTTACGTTTGGGTCTCTAGTTTACAGCAAACACTCCTCGGCGAGCTCAGTTTGTTTCCGTAATCCGTCACAGGTTTATCCGCTTTCGGAAATCGTACGGAATTTTCGGAATGTTAACCTCGTCCAGTTGAGTTTTGAGATTTCTTTAAAAATGATAAGGTTTGTACTAAAATCTGAATGCTTAATTGACTAAGCTGTGTAAACATGCAGTCTTGTCTACCATCAAAGGTTTGATGGGATTCGGAAAAAGTACGGAATTTTTGCAAGATTAGTAATACCGCGTACAGTTCGTTTTTTAGGTTCCTATAAAATAGTTCTATTCGTACGTAATCTGTCTGCAAACGCTTTGATGCTTCTGTAAAGTATAATAAAATCAAATACCTAGAAAAAGTCTAATTTTTCTAGGTTAGAAAAGTTAGGAAAATGTTAGAAAAAAAAAGATTAGGAACATAGGTACTAGAAAGGATACCTACCCTAATAATATACATTAGTATACCTATCCTTTCTAGTACCTATTTTCCTCTCACAATATATCCGTGGAATCAGTTGCCAGCTTCGGTATTTTCTAACGGATACGACTTAGGGACCTTCAGGAAAAGAACTCTTAGCTTAGCTTCGTCTATTCATTTTTACTCATATCTCAAAGGACGGCAACGCATCTGCGAGCCTTCAGGTGTAGCAGTTGTCCATGGGCGTCGGTCATTACTTTGGAGAACCTCCTACCCGTTTGTTTTATAAAAAAATGTTCTTTAGTGCTTAATGGGCCACCTGACTGCGTAGGTAAATTAGCATTACAACTCTCCATTCTCGTGCGAAGACCCCGAGGCAAGTCCAAAACAAGTTGGCAAGATGTATTGTTAAAAGACATGGGAAATATCGCTGTGGTAAGGCACACCATGGTGGAAAGTGTTTGGCGACGAATGCAAGGTGGGAGCGTAGGTTGATGTGCTCAACCAACGGAAAGGAAGATCTTCAATCCGGGCTAGGTGGAGTTGCCCGGGGGGATCGCGTTTCACCCAATAGTTCGACGAAAGGTCTATATATGGTAATTGTAAATAGACATTTCGTTAGCGTGAGTTGGTTTGTATGGAGGTTTTCAGCGTTTGTACTGCAGTCGTCGTCATCCGTACAGCGCCATCTAGTTTGCTTGAGTGTAACCATTTTCCACTCAACATCATTGCCATCTCGTTATGCAGCGACGCATACAACTATCAGAAACTGATGACAGGGTGAAGTGGAGACAGAAAATTGGGAAGACTGGAGCCATCACCGTGTGGGATACCTAACCAAGAAAAGAGAGAGAGAGTAAATCTAATATTCTTGCAATCCCTTCCGAATAAGCATTTTGCTAAAAGCGGTAGCGACATTAGCCCAAAGGAATCCAGACTTGAACTTGCTGGTGTATTGGCTCTGATTCTAAAATCTATCTAGATGCAATGTTTTGAATCTATGCGAGTGTCAAAATACTTAAAATACATTTTTAAAACACGTACAAAGTTACGTGTAACAGCTAGTCTAGTATAATACACCTATCTCTGCACGACTTCTTTGCGAAAGCAATTTAATGCTTGCAGCCTCTATAAAAAGTTTATCTCAGGTTTATTTTTATCTGACTTGACAAGTGAAGTAGCTATGATCAGGTTCTTAGAGAGACAGGTTTACGCGTGGCGTGTGAATGAGATGTAAATATCATGTTACCATTAGCTAGAAGGAGCTGGAAGATGTCGCGTGGCTGAAAAAAAAGCAATGAGGATTCCTTGCGAGATTAGCAACGTTGCAATTTGATGCTAGACGAGTTTTTTCTCACGCCTGCCCACACGGTAGTCTTTTGACTCGATAATGCAGGAATTTCTCTAATTAGTATGTTTTAATCGAGTCTCGTTAGCTCAATGAGTAAAGGTTTCCTGACGTAAATTCGATTAAGTAATTAATGTAATTAGCATGGCAATTAAGTGCTGGTGATCGATGCAAAATTTTACTACTCTGATATCCAATTGAGTGATGAATTTAATTTTCACATATCATTTTTGTAGTTCAATTTACCTGATTATGTATAGGTGACCGACAATGTACCTATTTTAACGACTTCCTTTACAATGTGATTTTGATGAAATTTCTAATATAAAACATAGGATAGTTTTCAAAAATTATGAAAATTGTTTAAAAACTATAATAAAAGATAGCGTGTTTCTATATTTTAACGTCGGTTACAAGCAGTGTGTCTGAAAGGTACAATCGGCCATTTTATGCGAAATAAGAATTGCTTGGAGTATTTGTATTGGAGAGAATTTATGAGTTTCCCATAACGACATACAAAACGATGGGACGTAAATATAATAAATGTGACATTAGTGAGCATAAGCAAGAAAGCCCTAGTCGAGTGAGTATAATTAAGTATATGTTAATCTCTTTTATTTGAAAATCTGACTTTCAATATTTTAAAATACTTGAATAAATAATATAGTAGTATAGTATAGTAATAATAGTATAAATAATATTAAACTGTAATCATTAGCAGCGTAGTAAAAACCCAAGCAGCCAGTGGTCAGTGTACCAAATAAAAAAAAAATCCCTTATGAAACGCACCGTCTTAAGATATTCTTAATATTAATAATATCAATTACCAATGCAGCTAGTGCTGTCTGTGTTAGACAGAGAAAGGGTCTATATGACAGCTCAGCATATGCCCTAAATTATGTGAAAACACATAATTCGCAGCGCTGATTTTCAGCTGCGACCCATTAGCTTCACAGCTACGTGGTTGACAAACAATATAAAATAAGGAGCTATTAATACAACATTTCTGATATTAGTCGTAAGGTTGTAGAGATCGTGGGGGTTGTAACGATGGCAATCGGTCATCTTAACTCGCCCCACAGCCAAATCTTTTGCAATCTAAGCGGACCCTGGTACTTAACCGGGAGCAGATGTCCATGGGCGACGGTAGACACTTCGGTGCCTACTGCCTGCTCGTCTGCCCCCTTGTAACATAAAAAAAAATAAATAAATAAAGTAATTCCTGGCATTATGTGAAAACTTAGAATTTATTATTCCTTAGTAATAAATTCGTTTTCGCAAGCATTTATTTTATATATTGAGAACAGAAAGTTATAAGACATATCAATTTGGAACGTCTATAGAAATCTCTAAAAAGATTTAAAAGCTAAGCGGTACTGTCAATAAAAATTTATGTATATTGGGAATACTTACGGAAGGCACGTAAGACTGTGCCCCGAGGGCCTAGCACGAACATTCTCGATAGTTTTACTTATTTTTACGTTCGAAACCGAACGTCAAATAAAACATTATTGCTCCCGTTTTACACAACTTAGTTACTAAATATTGCTAGCACGAATGAAATCAAAACTCACTGGTATCGTATCCTCGATGATACGGTACGGATAGGTATCTTTTTTCTGTTCTATGTATATAATTTCATATCCAAAAACCTCTCATGAGTTTGTGGGGATATGAATATTCCTCAATATGCGATTACACAGTCAAAAAGATTCCCCGTTAAATCGGCGCAGATCGACCGACTTCAACATATCAGTTGGTATGCCCTAAGTACCAAATCGTAAGAAAGTGCTGATTATTTTTTGCCATTTAATGGTTCTTGGTGTTTTTTGAAGGCGGTTTTCTTTTTATTCAAAAAATATTTATTTTTAAATAAATAAAAATAAAATAAAATAAATAAAAAAAATAAAAAGTAAATTAGACAAAATACATTTGTATTTTTTCCAATATATAATATGGGTAAGTCAACTTAACACACTGTTTTCGAGATGACTTGGAAGCCTTTGAGGGAAAGACGTGGATTCAAGTAACTTAGGATAGGAAAGACTGGTTTAAGAGTAGAATGGCCTTTGCCTAACAGTGGAACACTTTAGCTGATCAAAAAAAAACTAATTAATACGCTTTATATTTCCAATAAAAGGTGTAATAATAAAGACTAGTGATTTTCTAATCACTGTTAAAAATTTCTACTCACCCCAAAGGTGGGCCAATGGGTACGATATTATAGACCCCCAGCAATGGTCGCATACCAACGGGGGGGCCGAGGAAGATCGTGTAATACAGTTATATGAATATTTGTAGATAATCCAAAACTCCTAACTAATAAATGCGAATGTGATTTTATATTTTTATTACGCTTACACAAGTTATTTTTTATTAAAAAAGAATAGAGGGAGTACTTACAATTTCAATGAGGAAGCCTAAACAGTAGTCGACATTTAAGTTGATCGCTAGGTTAAGTTGCTCTGGCTGCGACCGAGTGATATATGGGTGACCCATTCTAGCACTGGTTTATATTTGATATCCGACCTCCTCCGTGTTTCGGAAGGCACGTAAATGAACCAATTAAGGCCGTATCGGTAATTTCTAAAAGAGTGGTTAACAAGTTTCTTGTTGATTCTTCTCGTAGCTGGACTATTCAGAATCAGTGGTAGCTTTTAAAATATTACAGGATTCAAAAGAGCTTAAAAAGTCTACTAGAATAAAATATATTTGGATTGAATTTGATCTTTACCCTCAACATTCAATATTAATAATTTACCGCTTTTGTACACATTTTAATTAAGTTATATTTTTGTAATAGTTTAGTTTGTGTATTTTACATGTTTTATGTGTACAATAAGTATTAATATTGTTTATTTAAAATAATTGTTAAAACTCGATGACCCTCCTTTATATATACCGTAATTGTGCTAAAATTCGTTTTCCTCTGTCCGCGCAATTTTCTTAAAATGCTACCGAAAGTTTTTGCTTCACTATTAATCAGATATGATTATTTATCGAGCTCCTTTTTTCTAAAAGAGTAGCCATTCAGTTTCTCGCTGGTTCTTCATAGTGGTCCACCTTTTCCGAATCAATGGTAGCTTCCAAAATATTTGAAGATTCAAAAGTGCGTCTTTATCCTAAGGTTATTAATTACAAATCGTTCATTGAATAACATCCTTATCTCTTATCACTGTCGCTAAAACGTTGGGGTTCATATAGAGCGACCCACTTCGTATTATGTAAACTTATACATTGTAAGGAAAGAGGAAAGAACATTCGATTCCATGTACAGAGTGTACAATAAATTATATTTAAATAAAAAGAAAACCGACTTCAAAAACAAAAAGGCGAGGAACTAAAAAACATAAAATAAATGTGTGAAGTAAGATGTGCTGAAGTCATAATTTAGAATTTCATTGTTTTCTAATCGAAACCTTTGTCAGACCTAGATTAAATTAATATGGGATCTTTCGCGAAGCACCATCTTTCATATGAAACAAGAATCATCAAGATCGGTGCACCCAGTCGAAAGTTCTGCGGCAACAAACATATAAAAAAAAAAGAAAAAAAAACCCAACGGGTCGAATTGATAACCTCCATCTTTATTTAAAGTCGGTTAAAAATAAATATTGAATCAAAAGAAATCCAATATTTTACAATTGCAATACAAAGCATAGGCTATCCAAGCAATTTCTTCCCAATTTAAACAAAATGATTACAGACACAAATCTAGTTTTTTTAAAAAAATCTTTAGTATACAAAATAAAGAGAAATAATAAACATGTAAATTAAAACGTAAATGTACATTTACGTTTGTATACAAAACAAAAACGTAATTTAATTTAATTTTCTTCTTTGAAAAGAAGAAAAAACAAAAACGTAATTTATTTTTTCTTCCAACTACGCTGTAATGTTATCTTTAGTCCCTTCACAACCGACCAGAAAGGTCGCCTTTTCTATCTAGAACGAAAATAGTACAGTAATGTTTTATGAAATTTCATTACGGCTCTGATTTTAATTACTGCACTGTTTTATTTTTCCCATTAAGTTTCATATAGAAAGTATCCATTGGATCAATGAGACACTGGCTAAAAATAAAAATCTACCGAATGAAAATCGAAAAAAAGGAGGCGCGTATTATACACCATTGTTAAACTTTAATACTTCATATTTACTAAGAAAAGTCTAAAATTTGAAATAGACAGCGATGTGGTTGTAAGAAAAATAGATTACGCACCTTGCGGAAGTAAGTAATTGCTGCACTCGTGTTAATTTAGCATAACACTCGTGCAATAATGACTCACTTTGCGCTCGGCGCAATAATCTACTATAACGAGCTACCATCTTTAATAAATAAGAAATGTGTCAAGATCGAAGCCAATTGTGTGATGGACAAAGTGTAATTTTGAATTAATCAAAAGTTACTCGACCACGGGCCTTTGGGGGCCGCCATTAATCAATCCTTAATTAACCCGTGCACCCAAAACACATTCGTACTGCCTCTCAATTAAAAAAGAAGATCCATAAAGATAACATGCAAATTATCAAGACCATAGCCATTTTTCTGACATGTAGTTCCATCTCTCTCCATCTTCCGAACACTCGTATCGCACTATGGCGCTTCAACAAAAAAGGCGAAAGCGTTCAGAACGAATAGGGTTATTTAAAATGCGAAAAGACATCTCTTTTACACCTACAGTACATCCCGTGCTGTTTTTTTTATTCGCACAAATAAATAAAGTGTGAAACTTCACTCGTTATTTATGCGTAAAGCTCAGGTTGTTGGCGGGAATTAATCGAGTCGGTTTCTTTTTTATCTGTTGTTTAATTAAAGGCCAGTGTTGTTAAAGCGTTATGATAAAAGAAAATTGATTCATTAATCATTTTTATAACTGTGTTATTTTATAGTTACGATGTTATTGGACAGGATGACTTGACCTAGAATGCTGAAATTTTGACACTGCGTTCGCGTAGTGACTATACGTTTATTTGAATTATGTGGGAGTAACATCTGTTATGCCGGAGTCAGTGTTACTCCTTTATTTAGTCTCCATGATTTAAATCCGCTGATCTCAGATTATATAACCAAATGTTTGATTTGTATAACCTGTACTACAGTCTATGATTATTAGCGTTTTATAGACTACAGACTGTAGTCTCAGTATATTGTTTATAATAAATCTATTATATTTTATCTATAAGATTTATTATAATCAATAAAGTATTGAGGTGTCCGGCTTAGGCATGTTCCACATTTCTCTTTTATGAAGATCTCTAGAGATAATTCGATGGAAAACAAACTACATGAGTATGATTTTCTTTACGTTTAATTTAAAATCGAAACCAAAGCAATCTTATCTTTTCCTGTTTATTATCAATAAACAATATAAAGTTGCATACATTTTACAAATCATATCTCAATTTACACAATGTCAACAACTCAAAAACACCGACCAACCAACAATTATTACATCCATATTAATCTATTTGCAACTTTATGCGCTTGAAATAAGTTATTCTATGAAAGCTTACTTAAGTTTGGGCGGAGAGATTTCCAGTGATGTTGAAAATAGAATTTTCGACTTTATTCCTGTTAAATAGAGTCTAAAATTGCGCTAGGGTGATATATTGTGTCCTATTTTATATAATAGTGTCGCGACCTGCCTCACGTTTCCGTTCCATTGACTTGGGAGTGATGGCCGCTCTTTGATTGCACCGATCCATTCATATAGTCTATTAAATAACATCTAATAACTTAATGAAGTTATGATAAAGTAGGGACAATTTGTTTTAGTTGTTTGCTACAGAAACTAATTACATCATATAACTGAAATATACTATTACATATAAAAATGAATCCCTATTTCCCTTCGTCACGGGATCACGCATGAACAGTTGGACCGATTTCGCTAATTCTTTTTTTTTTGTTGTGTTTGCTAATAATTGTTAAAAGAAGGTTTTTATGAAAGAAAAAAATATGGGCGGGATTTTCGAATATTTAAGAATACTTAACCACCATATCAAATTATTTCTTATGTAACTGGAAAGGGAACGGGTATAATATTATAGGATAATATAGATATACAAAATATATACAAAACTATATGACATACGGATGTCTGTTCCTAAGGTAGACAACTTAATGCCTGGGTAACACCCGCCTGTTATACACTAATATTTTTTTTAGAAATATATAAATACACAAACCCTTTATTATTAGTTCTGGAATATATTAATTAAAACAGGTCCAAATCTAGGTAAAGCTGTCCGCCCACTATATGTAAAAAAGATAACCCATTCATGACATCACCTCGGATCTAGCTGAGGAATTACCAAGGGCTCACAACTTCATTTTTTCTTAGGAAATCATTTTACTTGTATAGGTTTTTTCGAACTATTTTGATCACGTTTCTGTGTTTACTTCTTAATCGTTAATTTCGTGAACGCGGTAAAATAGAGGCGGTAATTGTATAAAAAATATTCAGACCGAAGTTTACTTAGTTCGGCAGCGGATGCTCAATATTTTTCTATGTATCTACTTATTATAACTTGTTTTTGCATACAGAAAGTGCTTTCAAAACTTTCTTTTCTTTTTATGCTCAGCTCTAGGGCTGGAGGTTAAGATGGCAATTACGGGCTTAAGCCAAGTAATTCCCATTGTCAATTTAATGTCATAGAGTGTATATGTTAATTATCAAATCCAGAATGTAATAAGTATTGCTATTGATTAAGTGATAAAAATTTACGGACGATCCGGCAAGTATTCAATATAACTTACCAGCTTAAATCCAAGTAGGTCTGGACTCAGTTCCCAACCGGCCATTGCACAGATATACGTATCTTTAGTAGGATTGCATTTGCAAATTAATACACATTAAACAGACCTCGTTCGGTTTTCGTCATGTCACCTTCTGTTCCAAGCTTAAAAAGTTCATCTGCAGGAGCTATTAATACATTAGACTTAATATATGAAACTAGCTGCAACCCGCCACTTCGTTCTTATCTAAACTCTAGTCTTAATATATGTACATATATAAATTACGCGTCACGTTGTTTGTCCGTCCATTTTGCTTGTGACGTCCCTCGATTTAACTTCTATCAATTAAGAAGAGTTGCTGTGAAACGTAGAAGTTTTCATCAGCTGACCGCAAAACTTCAGTTTGAAGATGACATCCAATGATGATTAGGCCCGGATCTGTTCCTATGGTTGTGGGCAGCGCCATTTCATTTTGGCCGATTTTCGGCCAAATGCGCGTCAGCGTATGAAATTGCCTTCCTACAAAGGATATGTCTATAAAATGTATGATTTTGAAAGCATTGTTTTTGGATATTTTTATTTATTTATTTTAGCCGGTTGTGAAAAAAACTATATTTTTGGACATTTTAAATCCAAAAATAAAATATATGTTTAATTTATTGTAAATACTATGACCTACTTCGAACGTTAGCATTGTTCTTTAAAAATGTTCTCAAACAATTTAAAATTATATCTTTATATAAAAACAATACTTAATAATCAGTACAGTGGTGTGCGATTTATATTCCGAAGAATTCAGGAAAATTTTACTCACGGTTGCGTTTGAAAACAACGGAAAATTACTTCAGAAATTTTATTGAATAATCTTCGAGCCACCGCTGGTATATTAATAAAAAACTTTTTTCTCACTAAGAATTTAAGAAGACATTTTTTAATGCAAGGCCGCTCTTTTGCATATTTAGGATTATATTATTGTCACCTTTTTGCTTTCCGACATGAAGACACTTACCAAATTCTAAACTTTTGAACTATGTTTTACTTTAATACCAGATGAATCATGATCAAGTGTTACTTTGCACCATAAGAAAAAATAAATAAATAATAGTACACGAGGGAAATAATCCTCTTTTAAATTATTTACATACTTATTATTAACTGTTAATTTTTTTAAGCCAATATTATTTTTTCTTTGTTATTGTTGGTTATAGATTATTTCAATATTAGTTATTTGTTCAGTATATCTTTAATTTTTAATATTTCTAATATGTAACGATTACCTGTAGTATAAAAGATATTTTTTTACATTTGTATATATTTATATTTACCAGCTCCTATCGACTATCACTCTTCTTATAGCATTATCCCGATCTTGTACCAGGGTCCGCTTAGATTGCAGAGGATAAGGCTGTGGGGCGAGTTAAGATGACCGATTGCCATCTGACGTCATCATTTTACTGTAATGTAATTTAAATAGTGTAATAACTCAATTTAAAACCTAAAGAACACTTTATTTTATACTTTACTTCAATATCTATGTAAAATCGTCAAAATTGGTCATAATATCTTCTTCTTTATAATTTATTATACCGGATTCAAAACCTGGCTTGATAGAATTCTACTATTTTTTTATTTTTATTTTTGCGTGTTATTTTTTTTTTTTTTTTTTTTTGCATTTTAAGCCATACTTTATTTTTTATAACAATAATAATTACATAAAATAATGTCTCCAAAAAACCTCGTCCACCACTCAGTCACTGCTTTACTCTACTAACCTCTTCGGGCTAAGTGTCGTGCCACGTGTCGTTTTTAGTTTTGCAAATTGTGTCTTTTTTCCCTAATCAAGTTTAAGGTTTATTTCTATAGTTTGTACTATTTATTTGTAACTGGTGTAAGATGGTGCCAACTACTACAAATAAATGCATTTCATTTCATTTTAATATCAAGATTCAATTAGAGGTAGCGCCATGCTTGTAGCCGAATTGGGCCGGCGCGTCCGGGTACCAGTACCTCTTTCTCACATCTTAAACCATATCAATTTAAATTAGAATTTATTTCCAAAATGTATATAAGCGCTATTACATAAATGTACTATTCCGATCGAATGCACCAAATTGGATATTTCTTTTTTTCGTGTTTATTGTTGTTAGGAAAAGATTTGTATACTTAAAAATGGCTGTGTGTTTGTTTGTTACGGGTAATTCTTAAAAAATATTGGGAAAGGTAACGGAGCGGGGACGGGATAAGGAACGGGGACGGGAAAAGGAACGTGAATAATATTATAGGATAATTAAATGTAGTAGATAATATTATTTTTAAATATATATATATATATTATATATATTTAAAAATAATACATTTTTTTTAATATGAGATTAAGACAATTCTTTTTAAACATCATTCACTGCATAGGTATTGAAATGATCTTTAAACCCATATTAAAAATATATATATTTTTTAATTATGTACAAAAAAGTTTTACAAAAGAATGTTTGCTTCAATGTTTTCATTAATATGAATACATCTATATATCTACGTATAATGATGTATTTATATTAAAGAATAGAAATTTAATCTCTGGCCCCGCGTCCGAACTCTTTATTGGACTATTACGGTTTTGTATAATATACGTAAATTTCATCTGCACTCAAAACAACACCGCACTCGAGAACGGATATGTTTTAGCTTAAATTTATATTTTAAGTATTTATATATTTTATATAAAACGATTTTAGTGCAATTTTAATGAATTGAATTGAAATTAAATGTTTCATATATTTTTGTAAAAATAAATACATGGTGCTCCTTTTTGAGGCATTTTAATATATTTGTACAACATATTTAGCTTGAAATTAAATAAATTTTTATACGTAGCGTATTTATTCAAATTTTACCAGATATTGATTCAGTTACGGGTTAAGCTGCCGCTACTCCTGCTATAAGCATGACGGGTGAAATTCCTAATATTTTATTTTAAGCTACGTTTAGCAGCTAATCCAACACTGGATAATATAAAACTGAGTAGATAATAAATGGACCACGATATTGAAAATATTATTATGTAACATAAATGTGATAAAATATATTTTTAGATGATATTTATCTTTGTATACAATATTATTGTGCATAGATTGTTGTGTACCCACTGTGCCTTATTTTGAACTTTGTTGCGGTCAAGGGCGGTCCTATTGTGGCAGCACACATTGACTGTATGCCACTGGCTTCTCCGTAATGGAGGCGGGTTCCACGATCTGAGGGCCTAGTACGAACATTCTCGATAGTTTTACTTACTTTTACATTCGAAACCGATCGTCAAATCAAACATTAATGCTACCGTTTTACACAACTTTGTTGCTAAATATTGCCAGCGCTAATAAAATCAGAACTCGCACGTATGAAAGATCGTGTAAAATGGAATCACGAACCTTCATATAGACGTTTCGTTTCGAACGTAAAAGTAAGTAAAACTATCGAAAGTGTTCGTGCTAGGCTCAGTTGAATTTAAGGCTTAATTCGCCAAGTTCCTCAACTGCAAGGTTGTTTATTAATAATTTTTTGCTATAAAGCCATCACGCCTTGAACATCAGGTTCTTATGTATCCAATAAGCCCGCATAGATTATTTTTCTTTTGATTACATACTCAATATTCGATTCGATTCTCTACTCAATGTTCGATGCTCTAAGACCGCTACTGACTGCGATATTGTATCTTTGTAATTGTAAATAGTAACAAATTGTTAAACCTCACTGGTTACTACTTGCAAGGTCGTTAAGTTTGATACAATTATATTACGTTATAAAGTATACATTTTCTAAAAGAATTATACTAAGAAAACTCTTAAATATTTTTAAATTGAGAAACATATTGTGCTCAAATTGTATGAGGTACTTAATTTTATATGTACCTTTTCTGGGTCGAAATTGATTTGAAACAAATTTGAATGTATTATTAAATTTAATACTAGAACAGCAGCTTGTATCTTTGTCGAAATACAAAAGTGACGAACAAAATAATATTTCTTTCGTAATATTAATGAATTGCGTACAGCGCGACGCCATGTTGCAATAATCGTAATATTTAACAATAATTGAATCGTTGTTGTTATAATTTTTTTGTTGTGTCGTAAGCTTGAGCGGTTTAGTATTTCGCTCGAATTCTTACATTGATATACATTGTATATAATTGTTATTAAGACAGAAATATCTACAATGAGCATGACGACACTAATCAAAAACCATTTAAATTATATATTTATCTGATAAAATAAGATACATAAAGCTTAAAAATCCTATTAATTTTTATATTGCGAGCGAGCTTAACAGGGATTAACAAAAAAAGGATACTAAAAAACAACAATCCCTCATGATAGCTAAAGCACCCAGCAGAGCGATGACGTTACCGTATATTATAAGTGCGTTCCAATAAGCGATCGTAACATTTTAAAGTGCTCTTTCGCACATTCGGCATTTGACGAGTGAAATCGTCACGGTCACGGCGAAGACGTTGAGGTGACGCTTAGTGGAACGCGCTGTTAACATAAAGTGACGTCATGACAGCTTCGAGTGTTTCGGAGTGAATTTTAATGCTTGAATTTATAATCTTCTTTTTGCTATTAAAAGGTTAATTTCTACAGAAATATCAACCTTTTTGGCAATAGTAGTTGCTTGAGAATACTATAATTTAAACCTATTTTTCAAAATTTGTCGCCATGTCTATTAGTACTACTCTTTTATAATGACTAATAAAATAAATAATATTTTAACATTTTGTTTACACTGGAAATCACTTCTGTTGTATTATGTTGTTATTGCGGATTTCAATCCGTCTATTTTAATTATATGTGACTCTTTAAAGATTGACGCGTCCCAAAAGCTTGCGGTTTATGCAACATTTAAATTAATTTTATATAATTTTATAAGACCAACTATTTAGTATTATTTTTTTGTTGCTGATAATTTATAAATTGTATTTGTGTTTAAATATTTTCCTTGTTACAATTTCTATCTTAATTAAGAATATACTTTGTTAGTACTTCTCTAAGAGTCGAGCGAAGTAGCACAACTGTCTGTGTGAATATGAAAGTTATTTAATATTATAATGAGATTACGAGAAAATATTGTTGAAGTACAAAAGTGAATTAAACAATTACCAGAATAGTATTCGTCTTTGATTGATGTTTTTTTTTAATCAGCTGGCTTTCTCTCCAGTGCCTTATTTTTAAGGCACTGGAGAGAAAGCTGTCCCTAAGTTTAGAGGTCCTACTTTATTTTTTATTTTATTTATTTAGGGTACCTACAGGCTGTCATACAATATGACTTAAAAGAAATTATAGTTAATTATATAAATACTGTGCTATATTACAGACCCATTTTTTGAAATTCTCGGCGTTTAACTACTACTAGTGGTTATCCTCCACTTTGCCCGCGTAGAATTAGGTGAAAATTATTTCCGTTATATAGCCTATAGCCTTCCTCTTCTATAGAATCGGATTGGTAGTGCCTGAGATTAGTGCGTTCAAGTAAATAAACAAACAAACTCTTCAGCTTTATATATTAGTATCTACTTCCTAGCGTTATCCCGGTTAAGTACCAGGGTCCGTTTAGATTGCAGAGGATTTGGCTGTGGGGCGAGTTAAGATGACCGATTGCCATCTGCATTGAATTTTACCCTTCAGATTTATTCTTTGCGATTCAAAAACATGTATTATGGAGGCTTAGATTTTTTTTAAATTTAACGTTAAAACTCATTAATTTGAAATTTCTAACATATGTTAGTATTCAAATAAAATAGCACAGGTACTTTTGAATTAAACAGAATGGTTCAAAAATCCGCGTATACATAAACATAAATGCTATATTTAACTAACTTTACCCCTCAAAATTATTTTTTACTATTTAAAAACAGATGACAGAGATAGAGCCTTAGAGTGTATAAACTGTCTATCGTATCGTATGTTGTGTAGCATCTTGTTAAAACCACGAGAATTTACCACCAAGTGGTAATAGAAACTTGGAAATCGTTGTGTGACAGCGATCACTAATTTTTAAAGGGCACTGATTTTGATAATAAAATTCAATGATGTAACCATTGATCGTTTGTCTTTTTATTATGAAATGGCAATACAAACTTTTTTTTTATGTTACAAGCGCGCAAACGAGCAGGCAGCAGGCACCGAAGTGCCTACCGGCGCCCATGGATATCTGCACGACCAGAAGGCCAGCAGATGTTTTAATGCTATTTGGTATAGAATGCCTTTGTGAAGAAATGTGTATGTAAATACTTACTACAAATCGTCCATTTGGTTTCGAAAGGCATTAATTTTAAATTCAAAACAATACTCGATAATATAAGATAAATCTTTTCCGTTGGCTGAGTAATATGACATTTTATTCAGTAAGTGAGTTTCTTTGCAGTAGTAGTGACATGGAATAATACTATTAATAATGCAATGTGTAATATTATAATGTCGTGGAATTGTTACATGTATAATTTGACATTCAATTAATCTGTGTATTGAAAAGTTCAGTAAACCGCATCTTCCACGACTATTTCGTGGCGAGTTCCACGAACGACTCTCAGCATCCCGCGAATGTGGAGGGCATGATCGGTGCCATGAATTCGCGGCAATCATGTGAAGCCGCTATAAAGTGAGTTAATAATACAGCATTGTATTGATTTGTTTGTCGCCCGAGTATAAAAGTTGCATTTTCTAGAAAACTAAAAAAATTATTAAAGATTATTTAAAGTCAACAACGCAATGGCAAAGCAGAAGTAATTTAGCTATAGTTTCGATTGAACAAGATCCGAAACTTATAGAATCAAACTTTGTATATAGTACCTAACATATTACCTAACTTATTACCTAACAAGATGAAATAAATATTCTTCTGAGGCTTGATTCAATAGCCTTAACGTTCTATCGCCTTTAAGATAAAATCGTCTAATTACTTTGCACATATCCTAAGCATCCATTTTCTTTGCACTTGACAAATAGCAGAAGTAAATGGCGTGCTCACGAAGAGGCCCTAGTCCAGCAGTGGACTGAATCGGGCTGAGGATGATGATGTTAATAGTGGCCATAGCGTGAGGGTGATATTTCAAGTTCTGGCGAGATGTCCTGTGGTGGAATACAGCTGCCGGTATTAGTCCGAACAACTCCTCTTGGATTGGGCTCTTTTGATGGATACGTATAAAAAACATAACAAAATCCCAGAGGATGTTGTTATCTCGTCATCCAGGCCGGACATATTCCTTTACTCAAAGACACTAAAGCGAGTAGTACTTGTAGAACTCACAGTTCCATGGGAGATCAACATCCCCAAAGACCATCTGTTAAAAACGAACAAGTACTTTGACCTAACCAATGAGCTCATCGGTTTTGTTTTGTTTTTTAATGAATTCTGTTTATTTCGTTGCATCTATGGAATCTTATGTCGTTCCTTACTATCTTTCGGAGAAAGGCCCGTAATCGATCTTGTCATTTCTAAAATTACCCTTAAAACAATAAGACAAACAGATGAAACTGATAAAACTACTTTTCACAGTTCATTAACTGAATGCAAATCAATTAGTAAAACATATATTATGTACTTTAATTTTATCTACTAGTACAAATATCAAGTTTACGTATATCCATGTTTATGAAATAACAGTCGATTCACGCTAAGTATCCTTAAATAGGTTACATCACCATTTAAACCAATTAAATGTAGTGACGCCCTTAAGAGTTTAAAATACATTAATTTGCTTCATTTAAAAAAAAGCTGCCTATCTTTTTATGATTTTACATTTTTAGATTTTTTTGTTTATTTTTTCTATTTTTTTTTTTACACATCTAACTAGTTGTTACCCGCGATTTTGTCCTCGTGAAAAATTTTAGAGTGATATATAGCCTTCGTCGATAAATAAGCTATTTAACACTGAAAGAATTTTTCAAATCGGAAACTGCTAGATATTATGTTACTGTCAAATATATGATAGTTCTGACAGAATATAAATTACGTGTAGGTTATGCTGCTAATTTTTTTATTACACACATTTGTTTCGCATACTAAATACTAAAACGTGACTAAAAAAATCTAATTAGTTGAATAACTGCCTTGTCTATTTTATTAAACATTTTGACGCACTGAACGCGCCTACGACACACTTTTTTTTTTATGTAACAGGGGGGCAGACGAGCAGGCAGCAGGCACCGAAGTGCCTACCGGCGCCCATGGACATCTGCAGGCCTAAACTCGTCATTAAGGGCCGGCAGCGCATCTGCTGGCCTTCTGGTCGTGCTGATGTCCATGGGCGTCGGTAGACACTTCGATGCCTGCTACCTGCTCGTTTGCCCCCTTGTAATGTTTAAAAAAAAATCGTCTTACTGGACTTATGTACATTAACGTAATGCCGAGGATTCAATACGTGCGAGTTCTAATTTCATTCGTGCTAGAAATATATAGCAATTAAGGTTGTGCTAAGGCATAATTTAAGTTCATTTTTTAATGTAAAACGAATGTTGAGAATGTTCGTGCTAAGCTCTCAGGTGTATAGTAACTACTCTAGCTGAACGTAGTCACTCGTCAACACTTATTTAGTCCCAATAGTAGAAAATGGCACTGAAATTTGTAATATAGCACGTCCAAAGCCAAGCAGCTTTTTAAATAGACCAATATATAAGGCCAAGACCCAGTTTGGGTCGCTACGCCAACTTAGTGAGTAGTTAGTGATATATGAACGTAGTATTCTATCTTTACGTATGTATCAGAAACACCGTATAGTACCCGAAAATTGTATATAAGTTCCATATTAGTTTATTATCTAAAATTATAGTTAGTTAATCAATAACAAACACTTAAGGTGACTGGTTGAAACGAATAATCCTTTAACAGAATTTAGGAAGAAGATTAAAAAACAAAGTAACCGCGAAAACCACTCTATGTCTGGTTTTTAGTAATCGTCTAACAATGTAAATTAGCTTAAGTAGCCCAGAGCCGAGTAACAACCGTATCATTGGGGGTAAGAGAATTAGGACGGCCACCTATTCGAACTCATAACATGCAAATTAGCCTTACAATTCCTTGATTGTCTAGCTTCTTCCACGTAGTTATTTTACTGTCTAGAAAGAAAGAAAGAAACATTTATTTGATACATCACACTATACTAATAACACTATAATTTATTTAGCAAAACTTAGGCTAGACAAAAATATATAGTGTGATGCCCCAAAGGGTATAACTTCTCAGCGAAGTTTGGAAGTGAGTGTACGGGTATGTATCCACTTCCAGCGCCGATTTTCAGAAGTCACCCGATATTATTGTATACGCATGGCAGTGAACAATACAATGCAGTGTCACAGTGTATGTCTATGATTGCACTTATTAGTAAGGCATTAGTTGTTTCCGCGACTTTGTCCGCGTAAAATTAAACTTGCCTTTAGACTTTCTTAGTCTGGCCATATAAGAAAATCCGTTCTTAGGGGATGTCAACTAAATATAAATTACCTCTCTGTCAAATTTCATCTTTATAAGTCTCGCGGCTTTCGAAATTTCTTGTTAGGTATCTTTTCTCTTTTATATACATAGATATGCGAGTTTTCTTGTATGTAATACAGATATGTATGTCTATATTGTCTAGAATTCATTATTTTCTCATGGCCTCTATTTATTCTGTCTCATTTCAAGAGAAAAGGCGGTAAATTACGAAGAAATAAATGAAGATTTTAATACTTAAATAAGATGTCTATTTAGTTCTTATACAGTTTTCGTGGTCACTTATAATCCAATGAACAGCTTACCAATTTGCCCTTCCTCATTAAAAAAAAAATATCAGCTGTAAGAATAAATTTTCGGGTGTCCCATACACGAATACGGTTGGCCGTCCTAATGCGCAATAACAATTAATCATCTTTTAAATTAAACAAACATAATTGGTGTCTTCTGGTGAATTAACGAATCGGCCATCGATTAATTATCAACTCAAAATTAACATAAAGTAGTGTTCGATATTGACCATTAACCTGAGACCACACCAATCAATGATTAGAACATCACGCCGTACCCACGTAATATAGATAACTTCATTCCAGGTCACAGAAGAGAATCGTCAACTTCTTCAATAACTGTAGCATATTATAAGATTTATTTTGTCGTCAGTACTTTATAGAAAAATGGAACAGATATTATTTTTCGAATAAAACCTTTTTTTTTGTATCCATGAGTCGTGCATTGTATAGGGACATTATAAAATTTTAAAAACCTGCATTGGAAGTTCGAAAAAAAATGATTTATTCAATGAAACAATTTTAGACAAAATTTCTTTATTTTCCTACAAGAAGCATAAGAATCGTTTGTAATTAAATTTTGATTATACGAAAATAAAGAAATTCCGACAGTCAAATCTTCAGAATCAGACGAGGCTAGGACTACTAACAAAATGTCATTTTTTTCGAGCTGTATTGTAAAAGTTAGCTACAATATTTTCATTTAACAATGTATAATAACTTCATAAAACTCTAAGTATTCTAAGCACTGCGATACAGAAGAAAAGGCATTACAATACACAAAATGATTCCGTTAAAAGCAAATTAATTTAAAGAGAAATCTGTGTTATCGCTTTCTCTACAAAGTACTGACGATTTGCATGTTTTATTTTGATTGAAGACGAGTGCTCGTTGAAGATATTCACAAGATGTATGCGTGGTCTGGAACACGATTTCTGTTTTATCTATTTGCAAGGTTTTCTTTAATTTGCCTCACGGAATATGATACCTATTTTGCATCATTCACGCCTGGTCGCAATGCTTCGCATTTGCCAACTATCCACAAGTTGGTTTGATCCTGGGACTCTTTCAAATCTAATCGAAAACAAGAGCAACTCCTTATGTTTACTGTACGCTTGTTGCCTTTGTTTTGCATTTTTCTTAATTACATTTATAATAACGGTTGCCAATACGATTTTTGTAATGATAAAGTAAATGTTTTGGGTTTCTAACTTTGGAGTTACTCACATATTGTGCGAATATTTTGTTATTTTGTGTCTAATTAATATGTTTTAAGCTTTTGGAAGTTCGATATCGAAATTTATTTGATTGAAAAATAATGCATCTATTTGAGTTAATGCCATAATGATATTTGGCTGACATGATATGTTTTGCAGCTTACTTGCGTTAAACACTGATACCGATACCGTATTGATTGTAGCTGATTGTATTTAGGTCTTGACTCTGCCCATCCTAGTGATATTGAAAGTAGGTATAAAAGCTTTATAATTTGCAGATTTGAGGATAGGATTTTCCAAAAATAGGTAAATTGTTAATATGATTAATATCTCTTGCGAAAGTCGGCTAAATAAACAAAACACGGTCCCAACATCGGAACGGATAAAGTAGGATTCTAATGGTGAAGAAATTTTTCAAATCGGTTAAGTAGTTTTAGAACCTTTTCAATGCAAACAAAAAATCAAATCTTTCCTTTCTTTATAATATTTGTATAGTGAAAAGATCACGTGAGATGGTAAATTGTTAATATGATTAATATCTCTTGCGAAAGTCGGCTAAATAAACAAAACACGGTCCCAACATCGGAACGGTGATCAATTTCCATACAAATTGAAGTAAACTTTACCAACGCGTTAAGGTTAGAAAAACTCGCACTATGTACTCTGTTAACATAAAGTGACGTCATGACCACTTTGAGTGTTTTGCAGTGAATTTAATTCTTAACTTTATAAAGTTTTTTTGCTACAAATACGATAATTTCTATGGAAATATTTTTTTGGTAATAATAGATACTTGCGAAAATTATAAGCCTATGTTCCAAAATTTGTCGTCGTGCCTATTATGGCGTAAAGTGTTGCTACGGAAGGTGACACTTACCATTTATGTGTAAATAGGCGAAGTCGACAGTCGACTCCTTTTAGTCGAAAGATTATTTTATTTTGTTCCTAGCGTTATCCCGGTCTAGTACCAGGGTCAGCTTAGACTGCAGGAGATTTGGCTGTGGGGCAAGTTAAGATGACCGATTACCGTCTGTTGTTATCCTCGGAACCCCCACGATCTCTATAAACTCACGACTAATATCATTCAATGACATAAATCGGATCCCACTGGTTTACGTGCTTTCTGAGACACGGAGGAGGTCGGATATTAAATATAAATCCGTAGAAAAAAACTGATATCTTCTGATTCTGCTGGTGGGTAGACACTCTTTTTGAAAGATCATTTACTGATGATACTGTTACCTGATTTTTATATAAATATAGATAAGTGCTTTTAAAAAATTTATCATTAAATTAAAAATGAAAATAAATTTTTTATGTGATTTAATACAATTACATTTGTGGAAATTCTTTCAATTGAGTAATAAACATAAATGTGTGTGTGTGTACCACGTAAAATTAGGTAAATAAAATAGATTCAATTTTAGCGCGATGATATATATATATATGACGTTTTAGGTCTAAAGTGAGTTAATGATACAGGCACCTTTGTTTCGACGGCCTCTATCAGCCAATCTAAGAATAATATCGATATCTCTATCCACATTGAGGTACAGCTATTTTTGTTTTTTAACCAAAATATTTTTCTATTAAAAAGAAAAAAAATAATATAATATCATTAAATTAACAAATGTAATATATAATATAATTGCCGTTTTTATCGAATAAAAAGCGGAATAAATCGTACACAACAAAACTTTTTTTGCAATTTCCAGATAATCAGCGTTTTTGAGTTACGTAAAATCTGGTGAAAGATTTTAGAGTGATGATATAGAGCCTTATAACCTTATTTGATAAATGGGCTATCTAACAATGAAAGAATTTTTCAGATCGGACCAGTAGTTCCTGAGATTAGCGCGTTCAAGTAAACAAACAAACAAACTCTTCAGCTTTATGTATTAATATAGATGAGGAGGTCGTAGCCTAATCAGTGGTTGGCATTTAAGTCGATCGCTAAGTTAAGTTGCTCTGGCTGCGACCGGGTGACAGATGGGTGACCCATTCTAGCACTGGTTTATATTTTTTCCGCGACTTCGTTAGTAGAAAAATTAACTTGCGTGAGTCCTGAATGAGACAGAGAGAGATAGATAAAGAAAGAGTGAGAGAGATAAATGGAGAGAGAGAGAGAAAAAGAGATTTCGACAGGACAAAATCAAGGACGTCGAAATATTTTTTTCTATCCAAAAATCCGTTCTTAGCGGATGTCTACTAATTATAAAAAAATAAAAATAAATACCCCTCAAATTCAATTAACAAGAATTGTTCCTAAATAAGGGATGGCTGATAATAAATTAGTAATTACTGTTGTTCATACTTACTAGAAGGTCTCAACCTTTACTGTTTTTATGTAAAATTGAAGTGAAAATAAACATTTTTATTTTTTTATTTTTATATATATATATATTAATTTAATATTACTTGTTCCTCGAATAAATCCGCAGAACTCAGCAACAAAGTAAATGGGTTTTAAATAGAATTGTGCAGGGTTAGTTCACAAATCAAATAAGTAGGAATCGAAGCCCAACTTTATTATGATTGGATGGACGGCTTGTAAACAGTGATCTCTGCTGAAATTACTTCTGCTTCTGGAAAGGTCCAAAGACTGTCCTTTATATCACATTCAATACTTTAGACACGATGTACATTTTATGCATTTCAAAGTTGCTTTGTATCATTACATACACATATATATCATTAAAATTAGTATCTTAGAAAATATGACTTTTAAAATAGGGAGCCAGAGCGAGGCGGCCGGTAGGTATGATGAGCGAATAATATAATCAGTAATAAATAAGCTAATTCTTATTGACGATGGATGCGTACAATCAGGCCAGACGTTTACTAGCCTGCATTCTTAGTTAATTCAAAATTAACCAAGTTTTGCTTTCCGACGGTTAATTAAGGCGTCGTATCGGATTTCTTAATTATGTTTTATGTAAATGTACGTAAAATCTCATTGGGTAAAAAAAATATTTATTTATCTTGGATTTTTGCTCTTTAAATTGATTTTTTTTTCTGCTTGTGTATATAGAATTGGTGTTTTAAAACGTTTTTCTATTAGTTATGGAACCTATTAGCGATGAAAATGAAAATGAAAATATTGTTTATTCTTTGACTAAATGATAATAACAGTGGTAAACGAGGTTGGGCCCTTCTAGTGAGTCTTGGGCTATCAAACACTGAAAGAATTTTTCAAACCGGACCAGTAGTTCCTGAGATTAGCGCGTTTAAGCAAACAAAGAAACAAACTCTTCAGATTTATATGTCAGCACTAGCTGTGCTGGCAACTTCGTTAGCGTAAAATTAGGTAAAAAAAAGATTCAATTTTAGCGTGATGATATATAAGCCTATAGCTCTCGATGAGTGGGCTATCTAACACTGAATGATTTTTTTCAAATCGGATCAGTATTTCCTGAGATTAGCTCCTTCAAATAAACAAACTCTTCAGCTTTATATATCAGTATACATTTTTTAAATACATCAGACAGTATAGATACCTAAAAAATGTTTCCCATAATCTGAAATTCACTTAATGCAAATTAATACAGTCTGAAAGGCAAAGGTAAGAAATTTGTTTTCTCGAGCCTTTTACCTAAGATGTTAAAAGGGATGCATTAAAAGGTTTTGAAAGTTTTTAAAAGAAATACAACCCACGTTCACTTCATTCATTCATTTGATCAAAACAAACTCGTAATAGAGTTTTTTTTTTTAATACAAAATCCTTCTTAACGGGCAAGGGTATGTTGAGTGGAGTGTAATTTAATAAACTATTTATGTAAAAATTAATTATACCTTCAACTGATGGAAAGAACTCCATTAAGTGTTTAGTTGGACCAATAATCCACTTACCAAGGTCTACATTAATATCTACAGTACTAATATATGAGGCTGAAGAGTTTGTTTGTTTGTTTACTTGAACGCGCCAATCTCAGAAACCACTGGTTCGATTTGAAAAATTCTTTCAGTGTTAAATAACCCATTTAGCGAGGAACGTTATAGACTTCATATCATCACGCTAAAATTTTCAACTAATTTTACGCGGACGAATTTGCGGGTAACCACTAGTTGTAACTAGATTGTTTTAATTTAAGCCTCAAACGAAAAAAGAGGATTGTTATAGTTTGACTTGCCTGTCTGTCTGTGTGTGTGTGACTGTCTGTCCCTGACATCTTAACTCCCGAACCGATAAAGCGATTTCAACTTAGTTTTTTTTTGTATTAGAGACGATTTATGTGCGAGTGTTCTTAGACATGTTTGATGAAAATCGGTTCAGCCATTTAAAAGTTTTGGGGGGTGGGGGTGAAAATGGCGAACTCAAACAATAGAAAGCGAAGGGGATAAATTTATTGAATTCAACGAACATATCCGAGTGTAGTAACCGGGTTTATTTAAATTTCGAATTTAATGTTATTTTTAATTCGAACTTGTAAAAGTGCATAGGCGGTATTTTTGAAATTTTTAATATCACGCTCTTCCAATTCATAATATAATTTAATCAACTATTCGCACAATAAGCAATCAAACTCATAAATTGTTGTTAGGCAGATGAAAATGTCATCGGGAATAGAATCCAATTTTGTTGGTGTACAAATTTGTTCGCCACTCCAATATTCTGCCAATATGTCATATGAGTGTAATATAATTTTTCAATAACGATACAATTTCAATAAAGCATTGATATCCGGAATGTTGCGAGAGCGTTTCACGTAGTATATCGTGTGTTATGATTCCTTGCTTAAATATATTAGTCCGCGACATTTTAACGCGGTTTACTCTTTTAACAAAGCGACAAAAGATAAATTCCACAACCGTGCGATTTTCTAGAAATTTCTTGCCTCGATTCCTTCCTTTCAAAAATATCTCCGTGGAATCTTGTAGCAGCATCGATGTTTGCCAACCCATGCAATTTAGGAACTTCAAGAAAAGATAATATTCATTCCTTAATGGCCAGCAACGCACCTGCGAGACCTTAGATGTTGCAGTTGACCATGTAGGTGTCGGTAGTCACGTAGGTGAACCGTTAGCTCGTTTGCCGTTTGTTTTATAAAAATAAAACCACGAAATGAACTTTTCGTAGTTATGCAGTTTGGTTACTTTCCCAAAAACGCATATTTTTTATTTTTTTTTCTCGAAGTTGTTGTTTGCACTCTACTGAGTGATATACAGTCGAGGAATGCTGACTTTTTTTTTGTCAAGTTTTCGAGTTATGAATGCAACAATAGGGCCTTTTTGGAGCATGTCTATTTTAAGGTTTAAGGCATTTTTGGGAAAAGTAACCAAACTGCATAATTACCAAACTTGTCTAAAGAAATTACTTTTTTTGTAAGGATTTCTTTAACGAAAAAGTACTGGAAATACTTTAAAGGGTACTTACTCTATGCACACCGTAGCTTATAACCGCTTGCATATACTAGGGATTTTCACTAGGGCATTGCTGACCCTATACCCCCTTTACCAAAAAATTTTGCAACTTTTTTCACCAAAAGAAACACACAGACTCTTTGGTTGTGTGTACTCTTTGGGTATTTTGTAAAGCGTTCCATCTTATGCCGGCGCCAGATATAGCTCAAAATGTTTGTATATTTTTGTCCTTGAAGACACCAAAATTCGAGATAACTTTGCGCACCTACACAAGGTCCCCGGCCACAATACATGATCATTCTAAACAAGCTATGTCTGGCTCGGGCATTACCAAAAGGAACACAAAACTACACAAACTATTTGGTTGTTTGTACTCTTTGGGTATTTTGTAAAGCGTTCAATCCAATGCACATTTTGAATGGAAAATAAAAATTCGCTTGAATTCTATACCATGGTCTAATATCGATAAAAAAAAAGCTTTTAATGAATCTGAAAATCTGTTAGCTCTGCAAATTATGATGAGGAGTTAAATCTAAATTCATCGACGGAAAGAGCTAAAACGTTGGTTCGACGTTTACATAGCGGAACTCGAATTTGCCCAATTCAAATATATACGCTAGTTTGAATTTGCAAATCGTACTGATTGCATGTATGCTGTAATTTTCCTATTCCTAAATCTGTACTTTAGATATCGGTGAACCGTTTAAAGACGGAGTAATCGAATTGCTTTTTTAATCCATATTATAACTTTTATTTTAACTTTATTATGCCTGAGATAGACATATCTTCATGTAGTGTGGTCGCGGACATTGTGTAACTGCACAAAGTTTTGTAGAACTTTGTGGACTTCAAGGACATAAGTGTTTGCTTTAATTGTTACTTTATTGTTTAACCTTCTATTTCTTCCCATATCTGCTCTGTTTATTGTAACAATTATGATAAATGATATTTTATTTTTTTTATTTATTTATTTAAAACACGAACGGGAACAGCAACGGGTATAGGAATATAGAATGTAGTATTATAGTATTATAGGATGTAGTAAACAGTAAGTATGCCAACGACCGGGCGGTACAGCTTCTGCCGAGTCCGCTAGTTCAGAATAATGTGGGCTAGATTATTTATGTCATTTATTGGGATCGCCAAGCTATTGTTAAAGCGCTTCTTATTGATGCCTTTATGTTAAACAATTTCGATTTTATTATACAATCGTCGATTTTCTTCAAAAGGCTATATTGTTTATTTCGATTTATTTAAAAAACGATAACCAATGGAGACATAACATTTACAGAATAAAAATATCTTACTGGTACCTATTGTGCGAATGCGAATGCGATGGGCTGGCCAGAATAAGAATGGATCTCTTCGGCATAGCCTATCCAAGGCCAGAGGACTACGGTTCCTTCAAGCTGCGGGCGATCCTGGAACTACTCACCTTTTGTTTTATATAGCATTTATTTTGTTTAATTTCACTATGAATTATGAAGTATGTTTTATTATAGTAAAATAGATAGTTAACTATACTATATATAATAGAAAAAAAGTTATTTAAATATTATATTATTATATTAAATTAAGTTGAATTGTAGTAGGGAACATAATCAATGACTTCTATGTAAAGTATCATAAGCCGCATTTTTCCACGTTCAGATTTTTACGTTTTCTAAGGGAACTAGATGAGTTCTATTAACTGTATTAATTTCAAAGCAAATTATATATATATCTTGGTTCTCTGCATTTCTCAAGGTATTTACGGTTGTAGTTTATTATTGTTTATATTAAGATTACGTAATTATTCTTTTACTTTTCGGTTAGCATAATATGTTTAGTCATAGATAAATTCATTATTTAATTTAGTGAAATCTAAAACAGGTGCACTGCACCTGTTTTAGATTCATATATTATATCATAATGTACTGACATTATGATAAAGTTATGTTTATTGTAAAAATTGTATCTGGTACATAATTGAATTTTTTTAATCCCCTAACAATTTGCTTTAACGGCGGATACTAAGATTGCTATGAAACAAACCAACTCTGTTATATATGGAAAAAGGTTTGTTTTGACACTTAAGATTTTTCCCGCTGCTTAAGTATTATATCACATTATGTGTATTATATATTATATAAAAAAATTATATATTATGTAAAAAAAAATGCTGTGAATATTTTTTAAGTTATATTTAGAGTCATGAGCTGCAAGTTTTAAAAATTCATAAAAAAAATTTAAAATTTAAGAATAAGGCTGAAAGAAGATATGGAAAGGAAGTCAAAAATAAAGAAGGAAGTTAATTATTTGCCAATAGGTGGGGGGTCGGCCCACCGCTGAGTGAGTTTGTCTGTGTCATTATTACGCCATATAACATTGTTACATCAATACTGTATTAAACTGTTCTCGATTATTACGGCCTTTTTACACTACATTTAGTTTAGAACTTTTTATGCGCGGTATTTTTTTTATTAAGTTATTATGTTTATCTAAAATTAAATAGCTTAAAATGAATAATTGCCTGACGAGACATCTAGATAAATATATAAATATAGTTAAAAAGAGATACTCCATTTGATCTGCAGCCGACGGATTAAAGCAAAGTAGTTTAGCTTCTCATGCATGTCATGGATTTTCGCAAAGTAACGCCTGATTCTATCAATTATAAGAAGGTAGTTTATAGTTAGTAGAAATCCGCTAAGAATGGAATTTTCGAATTTTTCAGATTAAGTAGTTTTAAAGGGTCTCGTAAGAGTATGCAGACTAAGTCTCCGGAAACAGCTAATATTGGATAATACTAAAAGTATTCCTCATATTAAAGAAATACTGATCAATCTTTGAATTATGTTGAAGGAAAATCCAGAAATTACCTGAAAACAAACAAACAAAGTCTTCAGCTTTATATATTAGTATAGATATTAAATCGAGAAAGTAATGTACTAGGAAAGAAAAATGACTAGGAAAGCGCAGAAAAGTTATACTCAAGGCCAATACTTGTGTAACCCTGATTACATCTAAAAGCATAAAGAAATTCTAAAAAAAAGGCCAAGAAAAGTCGCCTACACCGATACCTAAAGAGAAGGGATTTTTTTTTTCCATTTTCTTGGGCATAGAAGAGAACTTGGTCGAAAAAGACAATTTTTTATTTTTATATTTATTGGCTGTTACAATTTTGCTGTTGACAGATTTGGGGCTAAATTGTCTTGGTGAATTCTTTCATCTCTTCAGATTTCGGAGGTTCACTCTTTACCTACCATGCCTTAGCAACGTCTAATTTTTTACATATGTCATTAAGTACAGTTTATATTTTGGAAATCCAAACCCTCTTTTTTGTATTTTCTTTTTATTATCTTGTTATGTACTTTCATTTCTTCAAATAACAGACCTTTTCTCTCAACTTATCATGTTCTTAAATACATTAGAATCAAGTGATTTTAGTACATGTAAAGTTTCCGTGGTGTAGCGGTTATCACATCTGCCTAACACGCAGAAGGTCCCCGGTTCGATCCCGGGCGGAAACATAGCTTTTAATTTTGAAAATTTTACAATTTATTTGTACAAACTACTTTTGACTTAAATTATTTTCGACAATACGATAATATGCGTTTAAAACAACTTTATTTTTATACAATATTTCATTTCAATACATATATACCCATTATTGTCAGTTGGAAAACCTTACAAACGGGTAGTCCGCTCACCTTAGCGACTCCCGACGCCCATGGACATCTTCGTGTTTCGGAAGGCACGTATAACAGTGGGACCCGATTAATGTCACTTTGTGATATTAATCGTAAGGTTGTAGAGATCATGGGGGTTCCGAGGATGACGGCAGATGGCAATCGGTCATCTTAACTCGCCCCGCATCCAAATCCTCTGCAATCTAAGCGGACCCTGGTACTTAACCGGGATAACGCTAGGAAGTAGTAGTATTAATGAATGATAAATTACTTTTTTTGGATTTCTAGTGATTAAATTAACTTCTCCTGCTTAACAATGGTCTATATAATCAGATTAGTATCATTTATTTACTAGGCCGTAACATTCAACTATATAACAATTAATAATTATGTGATAAAAAGGTTAACATGCACAACCAAAATGGCAAAAACTCTAACATCGCATACATATCCCTATCTCCTCTAGAGTTTTAGTGTGGCATCAAAACCATCGTTCTGACGTTTTGAATGTACAAAACAAACACATAAAGGGAGATAAATGTCTCTGTCCCAAAATGCACGCCTGCAAAATCGTCAGCGACGAGATTTTAATCGGAATATCAAATTTGTGTGGCGCAGGATTTGTTTTGGAGCCTTCAAACTGAATTGTTCTGCAAAGTGAATTCAAATAAAGCATTTGTTTTGGCAATCAAAAACAGTTTAGTACCTTTATGATTTGTTTACAGTAACAGAAGTCAAACTTATTTTTCTTGGTACCAACAAAAAATATTTTCGATTCTTACGCCTTAATATTATTGGGATAAAATGTACCCTCCAGGCCACCTTATTATCTTCCCTATATTACAGTAAAAATCACATCAAAATAAGATCGGATAAGTCAGTCCAAAGATTACTACACATGAATAGTAATGCAGAGAGACATATGCATATATACAAAGACCAAAAATAAAGCTAAATAGAAATCCCAGTAAAATAATATTTTATATAAAAGTTTTCAGAAATCACTGACAGACACTTTAATTTTATATATTAATATTTGACTGACATACATATGTATATACATAGTTTGTTAATATAGTCTGGGCGCTTAGAGATTGCGTGATCGAATGGGCAATGTAACTTCGAACTGGTGTACAATTTACAGCAAAATTTTATTATATAAGGTAATTCAATTAAATATTTTCTTAGGTTATGTTGCAACTAATGTAGTCATCCCATATATTATGTATCAGTTAATTTTCAATTGTACCTACTACACTAATGTATGCTATAGAATCTCGTTGCTAACTTTTGTCTGTAGCATGAAGACAAACCTCAGTGGGTTTTATTATGCTATTTGTTAACAATTTATTGTAAAATGTTTTGTTAAAATGTTGAATAAACACAATAATACTAATAAACCGTTTTATACAATTTAAATCTTTCAGCCATCGAAGCTAAATGGCTGAACGAGTTAAAATGGATGAATCTTTAAATCTGGTTAAAGCATTATGATAGCTCGTAATTTACATGTTTCATGCAAAAGTTTTTCGTTTGTCGTGATAAGCCAATTTATAGAGCAAACTTTAACTATTTGGCTAACTTGTCGTTTTTAAATACAAAGCTGCGGCATTGTTTTATTTAAACTTCTTCGTTAATTTGCAACTCCTAAATGGGAAGACTCACGCAACGTCGCAGCCAAATTGTACTAATAGGTATACCCTTGTAATTGGTGCAATTGTGTGCGCGGGCGATAAAGTGCCCACATTTAAATCCAATTTCGTCATTTGAAAAACTCCCAGACCCAAATACAGAGAGAGGAGACTTTTAAATGTGTTTTGTCTCAGCATTAAATAGGTTTATAAATCCGTGCATCCCAAATTAGAATTCATTGTACGACATTTTTACTGAACTCGTCTAAAAGGAGACGTTAAACAGAATAGCAATTAACATGCCTTAGACGTGCGGACAAATTTGGTTAAGTCAATTTAGTAAACTTTGTTTAGACTTGTGCTATACATGTATATATTATTACGTGAAAGGACAACTTTCTGTACCATTTTAAGTGCAAACAGAGGACGGTGGGCGAATGCCAATGTTTTTTATAAAATATACATTATTACTACATTAAATTATTAAAATAAAACCTCACGCACACCAATGCCAAACGATTTATACACACATGTACAAATAGTACTATAACATTGTGTCAAAGCGTGGTCACGACGATCATATGTATATTAATTGACAAATATAACAATATAATTTAATAAAGAATTTAAAAAAATAAATAAATAGAGTACGCGAATCAAGGAGATTTGTGGCCGATTTTTGATAAACCGGCAGTCTCTAGTATAAAATATTATCCATAAACTGATCGATTCATCCGGATTTTTGTAATTTCTATCAAGTCTGGACTGCTTGTTATTTCTTTCTAATATCATAGTCGTACTATTTATCAGCAATATATACATTAATTGAATAATACCAAAAGTCTAATTCCGTGGTTAACATGTTAACATCACTCAAAATTAGGTTTGTGGTCAAGTGGATTAATAAAAAATTATCGACTAGACTATAAAGAAATAGTCGAAATCTGTATGAAATTATAAACATTCAAAATCAATTTTTTTTTAATCAATATTAAACTCATACAGATACCTACTGCTTCTTCTTCCTAGTGTTATCCTGGTCCAGTACCAGAGATGGAATCGAGATAACCGATTGTCGTGTGACGTCACCCCCGGAACCCCCCAATTCTACAATCTCACGACTAACATCACCCAATGACATTAATCAGGACCCACTGTTTTACGTATTTCCGCAACACGGAAGTTCGGATATATGAAAATCAATTTTAGAATGGCTCACCCATCTATCACCCGGCCGCACTAAGGACTGCTATCCATTAAAATGAGAACGAAGCCTCCGAAACCGAAATAGATTAACTACGACCTCTCTTCTACTCTATCTAATTATATGTAAAATGTTTAAGTGCTGTCTAACAAGTATCAAATCAATTTAGTCTGCTAATATTCGAATCAACTATTTAACGAACTATTAAAATACCTTCAGTTTAAACTGTTGCGTTCGTGTGTGGGAGCGGTACGCGCCAAACTCGTCCGGCAATTTACCATTAAGGAGTTCAATTAAATAGATGCACTAGAAAATTCTACCAGATTATACAAGAAAACACCGCCTGAAGAAAAAAGAAGAAAAATTCTATACCTAACATTCAGATAGGGAAGACGTCATTGAAAACCGGGTTTTCAAAAAAAGATGGTTTACAATCCATATCTATACTCCATAGTTTATATTAATATACAAAGCTGAAGAGTTTGTATGTTTGCTTGAACGCGCTAATCTCAGGAACTACTGGTCCGATTTGAAAAATTCTTTCCTCATTACCGCGCTCAAGTTGGCTGATGTCAAAGCGTAATCATGACAAGTGTTTGATTAATTTATCAAATAGATGTTTCGTTGTACTGAGCATATGTTATACGCAAATTAAAGGTTGGCCGAATTTCGACTAATAAAGAAAAGAAAAGTGAAATCATATGAAGGAAAAAGATAAATATTGTCGTGAATATTTCCTTTCAATATTTTTCCGTTTTGAGGATGAAATTATGAAACATCTCGGCTGTACCCATATCAAAACCATATAAAAATATGGACGGCTGTGGGTTGGTGAATTTTATTGGACGCGCCTTGATAGTTTGGATTTTATTGATCATATTAAAGTTATGTGTTATGTTATTAAGTAAATGTTATTTTTATGTTTCATATTTTATCAGCTTCACAGCGTAGGGGTGAGGGTGATGGAGTTAATCTTATTACGTACATGAAACATATGAATTCTGAAATGTTAGACGATGATCCAGACCTACAGCCAAGTGCAGAAGACTTGGAAATATTTGCAGAAATAGAAAGGGATGAGTTGGAGAAGAAAGCGAGAGTTGCTAGAGGAGAACCTGCTATCGATCCCATGGTACATAAAACTTGGTGTAAAACTGTTACAAAATATATATGTCACAGCCTATTAACTAGATGAATCAGCTATTCAATCAAAAGCCTAGTCACTTTAAGCGGCTCCGTTCAACTAGCTTCCTGAATGATATTCAGCCTTAGCGTTCGTTACAACATTTAATAAACTGGCTCGCTAATGTTCGTCCATCCGTACAATAGGGTGACCATATTGTAGTGAGGAGGTCGTGGCCTAATCAGCGGTCGGCATTTGAGTTGATCGCTAAGTTAAGTTGCTCTGGCTGCGACCGGGTGTAAGAATGGAACTGTCGCTTGCAATGTAATTTGTGCAGCAATAAACTTGGTAACGAGCTCTGCAGGTCATTGAACTCTCAAAATTGCATTCCAATATATTACTATTGGCTACTCGACTCTTAATGGTTTTTAAAATCAAAGAGATGCTTTTACCGTTTCAATCGGAAGTGTTAGAGTGACTGGTTTGAATGAACATATCCACAGAAAATCCTTTTTGTATCGAATACATACTAGAGAACTCCCGCTGGTCGAAATTCGACATCAGATCTTAATATTGCCGTGCTCTAATTAAATTTGAAGCAAAGGAGTTCATAATACAATTCCGAATGCAGTGAGGGATTCTAAACTAGAAACCTTAGAGAAAAAAATATTTTGGCCCGGTATGACACTCACTAATTTTTATCACAGCTGTGAGAAAAATTACGAATGCCTACCAACATTCCTTCTGACATCGGATTGAAAGTGAAAATAAAGCAAATAATTTTGAAAAAATTAAATATCGACAACTTCACAGCATGAGCTTAGATTGACTATATCACCACAGGGAATTGAATGCTAGTGATACATACTTTTCTGCTTAGAACTAAAACAGTGCAGTAATGTTTGAACTTAACCGCTTTATTTTATAGGAGTTGTTCTAATTATGACCTGGAAAACGTGAACGAGATATTCAGGAGCCTATTCCATATTAAGTTTAAAGTATATTATTACTAGGAGTAGTACCAATATTCTTTAACCATAAAATTCTTCTGTTGACGTATTCTTCTAAACGGCTCCTAATTTAATAGAGGTGCGTCATATTGGTACTTGTAACACCATAATAGATGTACTGAATAATACAAAAACTAAAGTGGATAAGCGTGTCGAAACATGTCGCGACATGAATCATATACTATAAGATTAAGAGTTATATATTGGTGGGAACTTTATATAAATTTTTTTTTCAAAATTCGTTAATTAGAGGTATGAATACTTTTTCTTGATAGTTGAAAATTCGTTATAAAGAAGTTGTTCGCAAAAAATGTTCATATTGTAAAGGTATATTTTGTATTGACTCTTATGGACAGTTCAAGGGGATTACGAAGAATTTGTTAAATCGAGAATGTCGTTATATCGAGGTACGTTATATTAAGGTTGCACTGTAGTGTGGCAGCGGCAGCAGCATCGGCGGCGCCAGCTCCGCCTGCTCGCGTTCCAGCTGCGCCTTGGCTATCTTCTCTTTGAACTCTGCCACCTTTGAAGCGGAAACCGAAGACATTAGAGATAATACATACATGCAATGTAACGTCTCAGTCACGCACGTTTAACTTTTCAGAAATAAAAATTATTTTATCAGACTTACGATAGTTTCGGTTAGAGGGAGAGTGGTTACGGTATTTTAACTCTTCCCCCTGTCTCAGTCATAGGTGATCAAAGTTTCAAAACCCCCTACTTTCGGACATTTTCGGATACAGGTGAACCAACAGTACCTATTTACGAGTGCTAAATAAAAAAGCCATACATACTCGTCCGCGTATTACGTAGACGCATTTTCGGCATCACCTAAAAGCGTTATCGTTCAGCCGAAATCTAAAACACTTAATCCTCTCGAGATAATGCGGGCCATTTACATCATGGAATTCTACTGCATGCTGTAACAAGGGTTTTGTTGACTCATTTTTTGACAGTTTTTTTACACATGATTGCTTTGTTATTTTTCGTTTTAGCTTGTACAATCGGCGGTGGGGTTTGAACCGGGTACCTTGCGGATTTCAGTCCATACCTTATACCGTTGAGCTATTGAGGCTCATTAATTTTGCCAAGCCGAGTGGAAAGAGTCAAACAGTAACTTGAGCCTGGTGACGTCGCCTTTTCGAGTGGCGATGTGTCGCCATCCGATCCGCCGACATTACATGTTTCATATCAAAAAAAATTAATTTTTGTTCGACAAAAATTTTTCAACGAAATCTAAATCCATTTGAAGGGTTGTTTCAGGGGAGTGTTTAGCAAACAAACCGTATGGGATAACACGACGGCCGCTATTACGATGTGCTTAGCGCGGGCTCGGAGCGGACGTTAAACAACTTTGTGGTTTGGGAACGGTTTAAAAGGATCAAGTTTAAATTGTAACAGACATCTTGTTCGACACACACACACACACACACACATATATATAAACTAGCTGTAGCTGACAGAGAGACCAATATATTTACTTGCTTTTTTACTATATGTATCGTATATACAGTCATGCAATACGCAATTAGTAAAAAATATATTTTTGTCGTAACAAACAGACGCTTCAATTTTATTTATATGTATAGTCGACCAAAAAAGTGTGTTACCTTACAGTTTCTACTTGAAGAAAATGTTGCTAAGGGTTTTTATTAGAAAGTAACGTAATGTAAAAGCAAACTTGAGCCTTTTGACTAATTAACGTGCAAACGACATTCGACCTTAGCGCGGCAAACCAATCTCTTGGTCGACTATACAGATACTTAACCGTATGGAGCCAGGCAAAGGTTCAATTTATTACTATTACATTCTTGTAATTAGTTTAATTACAGAGTGTCCTCTTGCCCTCACTCCGGATACTCAGAAATCGCGAAAAATTTTTGTGATTCTTTAATATAATTAGACATTTTATGCCAAATTGACTCTACCTTACAAAGCTTTTTGGGATAAAAATACAATTTTCTTGTTCACATTATGTCCACAACATAAAAAATCAATACAAAAACATATAAATTACTACCTACTAATGAACCCGCAGCGCACGCCAGAAGAGCTCGCAGATGGCAGAATTTTCCGCCACTTACTTGTCATTTATCGTTATATTTTGGACAATTCACACAACATCTTTATATTTTATAGCCTATACATTCTTCTGATGTATAAACTATATTATTGTAAAGTTTCATTAAAATCCACTCAGTAGTTTTTCCGTGAAAGAGCGTCAAACATACATCCATACATCAATGTGTGAAAACTTTCACGTTTATAATATTAGTAGGTTTGTGAATCATATGGCTATTCAAATTACAAAGTTATAAAGTTACATTTTGTGAATTTTAAAGCAACAGCAATGTAAGATTTCGTCCTTCAGCATTTTACTTCTTTTGATTACAACCTTGTAGTTGGTAATAAGGTTAATTACAGAGTTCCCTCGCTCCCTCTTTTCTGTGTCTCAAAGCGGGTAGCTTTGAAGCTGACATTTTTGTTACTTCATATTAAGATTGTAATTTGTTCAGCTAAATTCAGATCAGTTCTCTTTGAACTTTCACGTACGTTACGTAATCTTTCTTCCTTTTAAGAAAAATCTTTCTATCTTTTATGGAAAAGAATCGACTTCAAATTGTCCGAACTGGACCATGTAGAAATGTGACTAGATTTCAAATAAAAAAGAATCATCAAAATCGGTTCACTTACTCGAAAGCTCTGAGGTAAGAAATATAAAAAAAATACAGTCGAATTGAGTCCTTCCTTTTTTAAAATCGATTGAAAAGTGTAGAAACATTTTTGTATTTTATGTGTAACGTGTCTGTTGTCGTGGTGACGTCACGCCATGTGTCGCCACGATGCATGGCGACACGTCGCCATAAAGTGATGTAGCTAACTATAACAACGAGTTGAAATGAAATTGTATTCCACGGCTACTATACAAGTCATGAATAATAAGGTAGAGAAAAGACATAAAGGTAGAGCAAGATTACGTAAGAACTCGATAGCTCAACACTTTCGCTTACTTGGAGGAGCAAGGAGTATGTTAGGCATATTGAAAGCGTTTCTTGAATTTTTTAAGGAAATAAAAAGGCAGTGGCACTCCGGGAGTGCTACCAGAAGAGAAAACCTGAACATACAAAGGTGTCGGTAACGGTAACGGTGTCGCGAGTTCGGTGACTCTTTCCCATATCAAAAGTGTCAAACGCACCTAAAGAAGGCTTAATGCGAAAAATACAAAAATTATATTAAGTAATTTTGGGCCAACAACAACTTGAAATTTCGGCTCTACCTTCAGTGTTTTACTTCTTATGATTACAATCTTGTAATTCGTAATTCGCTTAATTACAGAGCTCCCTCATGCCCTCGCTCCGGTGTCTCAAAGTTATCCCAAAATGTTTTGTACCTCCTTATTAAAATAACAAATTTTCCCGTCAAATTTCAATGTTCACGTCTCTCGGAAATTGTTATGTAAAGGACCTTTTTTTTATAGGGACATTATTACGACGGGGCCCTAGGCTAAATACGCCCTTGGTGATATCCTAAGTAAGCGCGTCATATCACTCTTAACACCAGGTGTGATGAAATCAACCACACAAAAATCAGCAAATAATAATAAATGTATTAACCAAAAATATTTAGTTTGAATCATAATCCAAGCGTATGCCCATTTGACATAAAAAAATAAAACAAAAAAAAATATCGCAAGCTTAGTCAAATACGACTTATTCCGCTTATACTTCGATGATACCAACATTATAGTAACAGGTTAATTAAATTAAAACGTTATTTTAATGATATTTCATTATTTGTTTGTCTGTTTAACTAAAAACTTATTTTAGTTAAAAATACAAAAATAGATGAATCTCAGTATTGAATAGAGATATCGAAATAATTTTAATAGATTGGCTGATAGAGGACGGTAAAACGAAGCTGGCTGTATCTCTAACTCAGTTTAGACCTAAAACGTAATCCGTTAGTTTATGACTAAACGTGCGATATCTCTCGTCTTGCTCTATTCTGACACGCTACTGTTACTTTGATGTGTTGATATCGTGAGTTATTGTCTCGTCCTGTATGTTTGTTCCGACATAAAATTTCTAATTAAGCTACGACGATCCACGATATGCGACATTGAGTTTAATACAATATCTACATATGTATATTTACAGATTTTTTATTTAGTAGGGCTCTATGAGCTATGCAGCAATTATCTAGCAAACTTAAGCTCAATTTAAAGATTTGTTCGTGGTCTAATAACATTATGATCTATTTATAACGAGTACGTGTCACGATAATTAATTTTGATTTGTCGTTATTTCGATCCAGTTACCTGGGTCGTGGTCGCGACCACTGTCCATGCATCATGGTATTGGGGTCGCATTTCGTTCTTTTTGTGAGAATTTCCATTGGCCTAATCTCGTCATTAAAACGGCATCGTATTTGCTAATCTCCTGGTGGTACAGATGTCCATGTGTGTCGGTAATCACTTGTCAAGCGCTTGCTCCATTACCCATTTTAGCTTAAAAATGCTTTTAGTTTAATAAACAGTTCCTTACTTAACTTTGTAATGACCGAAATAAACAAATAACCTATAATTTTATACACATCTATACTAAAAATATGTGTCAAGTAACCGGTATTTTTAATTTTTATATTTAAGGTAATAGATATGTATATAAAAGGCAAAATAGAGTACGCATTAAAATCGTATATATTATTCCTAGATAGCCAGACTCAAACCTGTAATCTAGTATTCTTTTTAGCGAATCAACATACCTTATTTCAATTACCTACTACATACACTATTTCGACAAAATTTTACATATAAACTGTTTGTTCGAAAGGGTATTAAATTTGGATACATTTGTAAATATAATTTTCCGGCATTAAGTAAAAATGGTTATTGAAATGTTTCGTTAAAGACTTTTAAATCATGCAGCGTTGCCTTGTCCCCTTCACTAACGCGCACTTCAGGCTCCGTTTCTTCACTTGGCTGAGGGCCTCCTTTTTATATAAACGATATTTGTGTCAAATTTAATACTCCTTCGTCAGAGCAATTATCTTTATACCTAAAGTTTTCGCTTAACATATTATTATATAGGTTCCTAATATAAAAAAAGGAAACAAGAAGAAATAGAGTTAACTTTCCGTGGATAAATTCGTTGAGATAGATGTCCACAAATACGGTTCGGATGTGTTAGTAGCGAATAATCTTCAAAACTATAAGGGACTAAAAGAACGATAGGAATGAAGAGTGAAGACAACAATCAATACAACATAGTACTTTCAAATGGCACGTGTATTTAGCCTGTGGTGGAAATTGCAAAACTAGAAAAAAAAACCGTTCTTAAAATCGATTACCTATCTATCGTTCGACTTAAAAGGCCACCACTGATAAATCTACGACCTTCTCACTTCCAGAAAGAGAATAATCAAATGAATACAAGCAATCCGATTCTCGTTGGACATCCCTATTAACAGAGAAACGGCATCGACACTGACTCAATCGCCTTGGCATGAAAAGAGTCAACAAGTACAGTATTAATATTTGTTATCACCATTTCATTGTAATAAGTATAATATTCCTTCATCATTTGTCATCATTGTCAGCCCTCGATAACCCACAGCTGGGCATAGGCCTGTCTTTGCTTACGCCACTCTTACATATACCTTGTCAATCTCATATAATATAGTATAATATACAAGTATGAAAAAAAAACATAAACTTTTTATGCTTCTTTATGGTTTTGATTGGCGTAATTTCATGAGTCTTACTGGAAAAGCAAGATGAATATAATTTTCAAGCTTTAAAAATGACAACATTTCTATAAATATTACGACCTGTCATACCCCCTTTTAACTCCTTACAACCCTTTTTTCGCTTTAAAAAGTAGACGTTTTTTCTGTCTTCGACTTTCGACGACGTCCTGAGAAGTCTTTTCTCAGGCTCTAGACTATCAGTGTAGCAAATTTCATTTAAATTGGTTCAGTGGTTTTAGCGTGAAAGCGCGACAGACAGAGTTACCTTCGCATTTATATTATTACTTAGGATTAATGTCAGTATAAATTACTACGCTAACATCCAGGGACCACTAAGCTGCAATATGTCTGGATGACCGGGATCGACAGTTGTTTACTAGTTATATATCTTGTCGTGGTAACAAATGCTTTCATCACTCTAGATTCTGACTGTATTTTTAGCTCAGGGGATTACTTAAAGCAGATAGTTTCTATTTGTACAAAAAAAGAGATTGGGATACAGCTGTATTTTTTTTTTATAAAACAAGCGGCAGGCGGTTCACCTAAGTGACTACCGACGCCCATGGACAACTGCAACACCAGAGGGCTCGCAGATGCGTTGCCGGAGTTAATCGAATAGAACGTTTTTGCTCCTGCGATGTTTTGATACTAACCTAACTATGACTTTTACTATTATTAATACATACGTCAAGCCTTTTCCTTTTTCAGTGTATGTTGTGAAACGAGTGACCAATTTGATTAAGTCCTTCGTATGTACGTATGAATTGATAGGATTCAAGTTATATTCCTATTCTAGTTATATTTATCAAACATGTATACTAATATAGGAAGCTGATGAGTTTGTTTGTTTGTTTACTTGAACGCGCTATTCTCAGGAACTACTGGTCCGATGTAACATAAGAAAGCGACAATTCAATAAAAAAAAATGGAAAGTTAGGTTAAGTAATGTATAGTATGATGAATCCAATAAATGTTTTTCTTTTTTTCTTCTTTCAATAATCTTAAGGTTTCGCGTAATCAAAAAAAGAGAATTTCTTCATTGTGAAATAAAAGGACGTAAACATTTTCCATTCGTAAGACAATTGCCCGCAGTCACATTGTCTGTCACGCAGATTCACCCAAAAGCATATAAAGCAAGTTATTATAGTGAAAGTGACACGACCATGGCGAGCAGTGAATTGGTCCGGCGCGTCCGGGTACCAGTACCTCTTTCTCACATGAGATCGACGTGAAGTGGCGGCAATGCTGTCACGTTATTTTAAAATAACAACAATCTTAAATAAAATAACAGACTTGTAGGCAAATATAAATTTAAATTTGTAAGGTGCAGTTTTTAATTAATCGTGATGATAAATTAACATAATATTGAATTAAATTTTTTGAGGTGTAACTGAATCCATCTTAATTGAATACGTGTAACATTATCTCCCGTTGGACATGACCTTTACAGTGACCAGATATAAGGCAGTGTGTCGGTCGTTAACCCCTCCTAAATGCTGTAGCCGACCCAGCGTTATTGATTAGGAAGGTGAAATCGATTTTGGTTTATATCGATAATAATATTAGTATCGTAAAATATTAAGGCCTAAGTGGTTTAAAAGGATTTTAAAACTATTTAGGCTTTACATGAGGGAATCTTGTATTTGGAGTTATATATTTATTTAATATGCCTAACCTTATAGTGTCTTTAAAAAACCTTGTGGGTGGATATAATTACATTCGTAAATAGAAGGTAGGATCGTAATAAAAAGGTTTGGCAAAACACAAATCAGATTGTTGATGTAATACGTATACTTTCGCTTCATACATATTCTAAGGTGCTGCGCCGACATGCCCTTATACGCCCTTTTTTATGTTACCTATAGTAGTGAATGGTGTCATATTGAATACATTATAGCCGTGGGCCCTTATCGTAACCGTTACATGTCACATATTATCATAAACTTGCATGTACATGTTGTCTATCCATATGTATTTTAGTAATTATACAATTTAATACTTTACAGCACTTACGTTTAATTATTGACAGCTTAAATTATAATAAATTATAACTTTTCCTTCTTATTGCAATATTTATTTCAAAATGCAAGTGTAATATTAGTATAGTAACATTTATACCACACTATCAGAGACATTTTTATATTTTCAACTAAAATAAGTTTTTTTAATTTCGTGACAAATGAAATCCAAAATGTAGATTTGATACGCAGTTCTTGAAATTACTTATTTTCTATATTAAGTTATTAAAACAATTTTGTGTAAGAAACACAGATTTATAAAACATTTATGTACATGGATATAAAAATGTGCGTTCTTGCTTCATTTTGTCTCGACTTTGGAAATACAGGAAGAAGCCACGTTAAAAATGATACATCGTAAACTAAATGAGATTTTATTGTCGTAGGATGACGACAGATTGGACAGTCTATAGAAAACTCTTTTACGACTTAATGTGTTTTTGATTTTTTCCGCGCCCTTTTCTAAATTTAATCGAATTACACAGCTGATGTATGAGCACTTAATTGGTGCGGCAATAGTTTTATGTTTTAGCTTTAATATAAACAGCAAGCTGTACCCTCGTCTTCATCCGCCTAAAGTTAGATAAAAAAATAGATTCAATTTAAACGTAATGATATATATAGCCTATAGTCTCTTTCGATAAATGGACTATCTAACACTAAAATAATTTTTCAAATCGGACCAGTAGATCCTGAGATTAGCGCGTTCAAGCAAACAAACAAACAAACTTTTCAGCTTTATATATTAGTATAATTATGGATATACTAAAAGATTTTTTTACTTGCTTATATTGTATATATTAAAAATGGTTGTTAACCAGATCTTGACTTTAATCAGTAAATCTATTACGGATATTACGTGGCTATTTTCTTTTGATTCTTAAGACGATATTTGAGGATACAACTTTCTGAGAGACTTGGACTGAAACCTTAATGTGAGAAATAAATTTAAAAAAATTATAACAGAATTAAATATTGATTTAAAAAACTTTAACTATTCAATCTTTACATTTTCACGACACGATTTCTTAATCGATATCAATAGCGCGCACAACACCATCGTTCATTATAACACTTACAAGCGCTAAAACATTGATCGATTCCCTGCACTATACGTATATCGGTACGTTTGAGCGTGACACGTCCCCTGCACTTTATCGATAAAGTTAACTTACATCGAACATTCTCATCGTTATATCGAATAAATTGATCTGAATATTATCACCTGTATAAATTACTGACGAGGCCATAATATACATAGTTTTACATATCTATATCTGACAGTAATACCTGTCTATGGTCTTCTTAATACCTGATGTATTTGTTGCCGAGTATCATCAAATTGTGTGACCAAGTATCATCGAAACCCAAAGACATTTAGTAACAATGTGCATGGGGAATAGTGCTGAATACTGAATATAGTGTATCCCGCAGATCCTGGCAGCCCTGGCGGTATCCCTGGGGCCGTTCGCGTCGGGGCTGAGCAAGGGGTACATGTCCCCCGCTATCGCCTCCATGCAGGAGTCCAAGCTGCACGACTCCTCCTTCACGGTGAGCGACCAGCAGGCCAGCTGGATCGCCAGTTTAAGCTTATTGGGTGAGTCATCAACAATAACTTATATTTTTACATAGTAATAGATTAGGACCGCAGCAAAATCCGTATTCTAACCAGTGACTTCCAAGTGAGGTTTAGCTTTGAGCTGCTAACCAACCATTGACCTTCATTGGACCTCGACAACGTGAAATGTGGAGAGAAGTCGGATCAATCTGCATCTTTTACCGCGTTTATGAAGAAAGTGTTTCGAGGAATTGTTCGAATCTTTATTCAACAACTTCATATGCTTTAAAATATAATTCTGTAATATGTTCATCTCTCTTTTTTCTTGACTATTTATTTATTTATTTATAGGCTTTATTGTACACCACAAAATAAATTAAAACTTAAAAATAACATACAGCAAGAAAAGAAGTACAAGAGGCGGTTGTATTGTTGACTATGTTTCGCTTATGGTGATGAGGTTAGCCATAATAATTTCCTTTCTCCAGTTCTCTCTGTGTTTAACATAATAATAAAACTGCGTTAAATAATTGCGTTATTTTACCACCAACTGAAAAAAATAAAGCTGCGGATACTAAATAAATTTTAAAGTATACTAAAATAAGGCTCGAAAGTTTAAGTTATGATTAATTATAGAAAGTTTAGGAGAAAGTTTAGGTAGGTAATTGATAATTTGGCAGCTGACCCAACTTTACAACACTCAAAGCTGGGTTTCTGGTTTAAAGTGACGTTGTTTAAAATCATCTTCAAGGTTTAAAGTGACGTTGTTTAAAGTCACCTTCTTGGTTTAAAGTGACATGTTAAATTAAGATTTAAAAAGTAGCCCATCCTGAGTTACTTGGCCTGGCCTTCGAATCAAACCGACCACTGATTAGTGGTTTCAGAGCTTATTCAATGCAAACAAACAATAGAATCTTTCCTCTTTATAAGATTCTATTATGTAATTCGATGTCCACGGGCGTTGATGGGCACTTAGGTGCCTGCTGCCTGGTCGTTTGCCTCTTGGAAAAAAAAACCACGTCCCTGCCGCATTTCATATTTGTACGTCTACGAGATTTCGTGTTAATTTACTTTATTTTATTTATTTTTTTTTTGCTTATGAGATACACCAACAGCTATTTGTACAGAAAATAACAAACAGTGGAAAAAACAATATGGCTTCAAACAGGTACAATTGCTTCTTAAAGGTATATACAGCATCACAAGAATCTCTTTAAATATAACTTAAATAACCATTACATAAATTTGTCGTATTATTACATAAACTTGTATTGTTTATCGTTTGTAGCAATGATATCATAATAATATATTGTGTCTGTGTGTACAAACTTTCGCGTTTATAATAATAATTTATAATAATAACAAACTTTTTATGTCCAAATTTCAAGAACAAATTTAGGTATAAATGCTTAACATGATGAACAGGAACAGGAGGAACAGGGCTTAACAGGACTATTATTTGTTTTAATAAAGTTTCCTTAAAGGCTAATATTGACGTCTTTGGTGACATTATCACCATGCTACGCTCAGTCAGTTTGACGACGTCCACGGTCGAAGACGCCGCCATGTCGTGCATGTCTCATCTGTCCGTAACAATATACATATGTCACTTTTTAATAACATGGTTTTTTATTTTATATTCCTTGAAAAATTGCAAAGCAATGTTATTTCTATAACATTGCTTTTAGCTAAAAAATTAAGATTCCGCACAAAAAAACCTCTAAATTTAAAAAAATAATGAATTCACGCGCGCGAGATCGCGGGTTACAGGTAGTATAAAATATGAAGAAATGTTTTATCGCAAACATAAGGCATCAAAATCGATTTGTTTGCAAAGGTTTGCCAACCGCGCAATCGCTCCTGATTCAATTAGAAGGATCGCGGACTACCAAAAACTCAAACCAATTAATTATTATTTAACGAGATTCATAGACTAAATGATCGTTATATGTATAGTCGACCAAGAAAGTGCTTTACCATTTAACATAACAGCTCTAGTTAAAGAAAATTTTGCTGTTAGAAATTAACGTAATGCATAACAAGCAAAAATAAACCTTTTAACTAATTGACGTGCAAACGACATTCGACCTTATTCGAGGCACTATTTTCAACATCCACTATGAATTGTCTTAATTTTAAGTCTAGTTGCTCCGACGTCTTTAGAGGAACTCTTAAGTTAATAATACTTTCTAAACCTAACTGAAAGCTATTCCCGTCAGGGTATTTGTTCGTTAAGACAGAGTTGATTTCTTTATAAACAATAACTTCACTCAATATTAGGTTTTTTGGCGAATGATCTGAGCTCATTTAGTGACCTTCTTCGACAGTTAAGAAGTTGGATGAAATGTTTCTACAAATGAAGAAATCTATTAAATCTAAAGTATCTGACTAGTGCCAGTATACTCTGAAAATATGAAATTGATGGCATTCATTAGGTGCTAGGGCGTCTATGCATGCCCTATTTATTTATGTATGTATATACAGACCCGGCAGAAGTTGACCTAACCGAATTTTGATTCGTTTCTTATTAGCCAATTAATCATTCTCGTATACGTATTTTGCGTACGCGGTGATACTGGCGGAATGTTATCTATACTAATATATAAAGCTGAAGAGTTTGTTTGTTTACTTGAACGCGCTAATCTCAGGAACTACTGGTCCGACTTAATGTATGTGTTATAGGTAACAACCGCCTGTTATACACAAATATTTTTTTTGGAAATAAATGGAAACACTGTAGGATCACTGCCCACTAACAAAAATTTACAAACACTTTGAGCTCTTGAGCTATGTCTATGGAGTTTTGTTACCGATTCCGAAAGTTGGAAACTTCCTATTCAGTTGCGGTCTCGATATATTTTAATCGGAAGTTATATCAGAGGTTGATGGTGTGGATACTGGCTGGTCGAAGTTCGCCCGTAGCGAATACAGATTGGACGGAGTAAAGGCCGTCTGTTCCTAAGGTAGACAACTTAATGCCTGTGTTATAGTTAACAGCCGCCTGTTATACACAAATATTTTTTTTTTTGAAATAAATATAAATAAGCCAAAAAACACAGGCATTAAGTTGTCTACCTTAGGAACAGACGTTCATGTGTCATATAGTCCTATACATTTATTTATTAATTTATTTGTGAAGGTGATTTTATAAACATGATAACAATCCTTATCCAAAAATCATTTTCGTAACCCTTAATTAATACGAGTGAGTTTTAAGGTTATCCAATTGAAAAAATTGTGAGACTTCCCGGTGGCCTAAACTCGTCATTAAGGGCCGGCAGCGCATCTGCTGGTCTTCTGGTCGTGCAGATGGATAGGCAGCAGCCACCGAAGTGCCTACCGGCGCCCATGAACAGTGTTTTATACGATTTTAGTAATGATAAAATCATTTTAGACGTTTAAGAAATATTTTGGACGTGATAAAGTCTTCTAAATCGATGAACACCGCGGCTGCACGCATGAAAAGCATGACTCAGTGTCACGTTCCGCCTGAGCCGAGCGTGTAACCGAGAGCGCGGAAGACTTTCTATTTCTTTCCATATTTGCTCTGTTTATTGTAACAATTATGGTAGCAATAAATGATATTTTATTTTTATTTAATTTTTTATTTTGCGCACCTGCACAAAGTCCCCGGTCACACTACATGATCATTCAAAAGAAGCTATGTCTGGCTCCGGCATTATAATACTAGCTGTTTCCCGCGACTTAGTCCACGTAAACCTGTGAGAGTCTTACACCATCTTAATCTGGTCCTATCAAAAACTCCTTTCCTAGCGGATGTCTATTAACTAAAGACCACCTCTTTGCCAAATTTCATCTTTAAACGTCCCGCGGTTTTCGAGATTTCGTGTAAGGTGATCTTTCGCTTTTTAGGGTTCCGTAGTACGACAAGGAACCTTTATAATTTCTCTCTGTCCGTCCGTCCATCCGTCTGTCTGCCCATAAGGTGGACCCCTCTAGCATTTCCAAACTATTAGACATAGAGACTTGAAATTTTCAATGTCGATAGAGCATGCTAAAAACTCACTAGGGAAATTATTTTGAACGAAATCGGACAATAAGTTTTGAAGTTATTTAACGAATACGTTTATAGCGTACCAGATACGGAACCCTTCTATATAAGCGTGTCTTGATACGCTTTTCGCCATTTTTTGTTTAGCGTATGTCTACTAACTACCTCCTTGCCAAATTTCATGTTTGTACGTCACGTGGTCTTCTAGATTTCGTCTTAGGTGACCTTCGCTTTTGTGTATACATAAAGATGGAAAAAAAAAATTATCCTCCAATTTTAAAGACTATTATTTGTATATAGAATGTTGTAATACATTTCTCCATCGGCTGGTGTCGCCGGAGTCCTCTCGGGTAGTTTTCTCCCAAGACGTGGAGTAAATTCCATATTGTCGTATCTCTTCTCCTGGGCGGCCGCGCGACCCAGCTTTGGTGTAAAGATAACTTTCTTTGTCACTGTAAAAAGAATGTATCGATATTAACGTTCTCTAACGAGCATGTTGCCTAATTATTATCAATACCTGAAAGGAATTTAAAAAAAAAATTAAAAACATCAACAACAATGCATTTGCCGTCGAATTGATGAGAAAAACATTGCTCATACCTATTGTTAGGAAATTAAATGATAAATTTATACTTGGTGTGCAACCTTGTGTTAATTAGTCTCATGCCGGCGCCAGACATAGCTTCATTTAAATGGTCATAGAGTGTGGCAGGGAACTTTGCATAGCTGTGCAAAGTTTTTTAGAACTTCTGCAGTCTTCAAGGACAAAAATGTATAAACACTTTGAGCTATGTCTGACGCCGGCGTAATGACAGGTATCGGGTAAACGAAAATGTCGTCGATGGGTAACGATGTGTATAAATTCTCAGACTTTTGTCCAAAACCAAAACTTATTTCGTGGCTCTTAGCTAATTTATCTTTCAGGTCTATCTTTTAGAACAAATATTTAAAAATAGAATATCATTAAACGACTTGCCTTTTGTTTCTGGTGCATCTGCTTGCATCTCGTATGGCAATTGTTCGTAATAGTATTTCAGAGCATCTGCTGCTTCTAGGAGTTTAAGGAATGCTTGACTGCAAGAATATAATACAACATTAAACGTGAGAAGTTATTAACTATGTCTCTTTCAAGTGTCAACCTATAGATGTTTACCGTTGAACCAAGATGCCCATAACTCCTGCTTTTGACATTTAGCAGCTTAAAGTGTCGTCAGTTCCTCTAGCTCGTATAGAAGAGTTGAACTACTCTTCCGATATGCAGACGCAGTTAATTAGTTTCTCTTGTTTCTTCATAATTACTTTTTGACACTTTTTTTCAATAAATACTAATTCAACATGAAGCAACAATTAAATTACCATGTTTTGACATTATTATTATATAAATATAAATTTAATATTAATTTGCTGTTCCAGCTTTATTATTATTTGTAAATACAACTAACTATTTTGTATTCTCCTTTTTTGTTCCGCTGATTCTGCAGGTGTGCTCTACATATGAACTACATTTGCATGCATACAAAGTCGTTTGTCGCCCGCTTCCTTTCCGTTAGTTTTAAAATGATAAAACACGAATAACGAAGGCAAATCTGTCTGATGGAAGAATGCTATTTGTTTTGTCAGGCACTTATCCCATTGAATTTATTACCAACCCATGAAAAGAGTCTGATAGAAGTTTTCTATTCAAAAATAACATTAAATGTGTTATGTATATATTAATACGTGAACCAAAAACTTTCTGTACCATTTAACGAAAATTGCGCGTACAGGGGAGTATGAAATTTAGCACAATATAATTTATATAGAGAATGGTCTGCAAAAGCTACAATTTTTATAAAATATGCTTTATTAATACATTAATTATGTATTAAGATAAAACGTCACGCACACCACTGCAAAACGATTTACACACACACGTGTACATTTTACTATATGATATGGATCAAAGCGTAGTCATGGTGACCGTACGTTTAATAATTGTCACATATAACAATGTCGTTGTAAAAATAATTAAAATTTTGTATATAGCTTTAAATCATATAGTACGCAAATCTAAAGATTTGTTAGCGAATGTCGACCAGCTGCTCTAGTGTAACTTAATTTGACAGCAACCGTATTGGTCAAGTTACATAGCGACAGTAAATGTATAAAAATATAATCACCTGTTATCTTCACCGGTGAGCTGCAGAGAACGTTTGCCTAACCGAGGGCCGAACCAAAGTCCCCCACGGTCACTGTGTGCACCCCTGTCCAGGTTATCATCCTGGTCAAAAAACATCAAATCTGTACCTCTTCATAGTACAAAAGATTCTTCTGCCCACTTGAATGGTTAATTTTTTAATTATCTTTAAACCTACGCAACGGATTTTAATGCGATTTCATCAATAACCAGAATGATTCAAGAGGGAGGTTTGTATGTATGCAGGAGTATTTATTTTGGTAAAGCATTATCTATTAGCAACCTATGAGACGTCCGAATAAATAAGATTGAATCACCACCACCATGATGAAGACTAAATGAAAGATAGAATTATAGAATGAGAACAGATCGGAACTGCTTGTACAGGGAAGGGATTGGAGCATACGTTAGTAACGACATTTTGTTTAATACACAGTGACGTCATGCGCTCAGATTGCTGTTTGAAGTCACGTGATTTGTCTTTAATTTAACTGATTTATTATTTTAAAATACTAAGCAAACTAACATATTTTTGTAATTCAACATGATTTATGTAATATTTAAACCTTTGTCAACAATCCGGAACAAAAATTTTTTAGGATTTCTTTTAGTGGAAACTACCTTATTCTGCAGATGTTTATATAATCTCCTAATTTCAGATCTGTACGAGCGTGTGACAAAAAAAGTTACAGCTGCGCCTGAAAGTCTGAATGTGTGATAACCACGACAGCTCTGCAAAGAGTGTGACGGCAAAGAATAAAGAATCCTAATTCTCTTTTACTCTTCATTGTAACATAATAAATATATACACATTTTCCACAGATTCCATCACGACCACAACAATCATTCCGAACACAAAGAATCTGGCCCTGGAGAAGAGCGAGACCCATGCTAACCTCGAAACTGGAGTTTCCTACAGCTTAGGAGCGAACTTATTCAGAAGCCCAGGTTTGCTGAGTTATTTTGATTCAATTTGTAAATTCTTTCAGTGTTGGATAGCCCATTTATCGAGGAAGGCTATAGGCTATTTAATATCATCACGTTGAAAATTTTCACCTAATTTTACGCGGACGAAGCCGCGGGAAACAACTAGTCACTTCATGGCATTTCAATGACAAACTATCACGTTTTATGGAAAAGACATAAAGGAGATTGGTTAACAGCAGATGAGCCATTTTTTTTTTTTTGTTGTCCCAGGGGAATCTGCTTACAGATACCCGGTCCTGAGGGGGGTGGGACCGGGTTATGTCGATATTTAACATCGCTGCCTCCCCTACTATAACTATTACAGTCTCTACAAGGTTGTTAAAAAATTGTCGTTAAAAATCCATACCATCAATTCATATTATGACATATTAGTAGTTAAACTAGCCACATAAAATTTAAAGTCCCTGGTTGGAAAATTAAACTTGAAAAAAAAAATTAAATCATATTTAGGCAAATATTTTGACGCACCTCGTGAAAATGGAAAAATGATGTTGGATTTATGAAATAAACAGCTAAATAGAAGACTGGCTTCTTGCGAGAAACGAACGTAAGTTATAACTAAATACCTAATTCAGGTTACAATTCACAGCAGCGCCATATACCGGGTCCAATTTCTCTATAAACCATCTACGAACCCCTTGATCTACATAGAGACAAAATTATATCCAAGTTTAAGAGTAGGTCAACAAAGGTTTTTGCAGTCGATTTTTATATATAAAAAAAATATAATAAAAAAGTCTGACATGTCTACCCCATGTCGGATGATGTTTGGGCCTAAATCTCCACTTTATGGATCCCAGATCGGAAACATCATCGCGGCAGACCAAGAATGAGATTTGACCGCAGTCACACTTGATAAAGCGTAGATGCGGTCTACGGTGGAACGCGCTTGCCTAGAATGAACCTATTCACTGTTGCCTTAAAGATATCCACCCATGTTGTAGTGGTCTGGGAACAAAGACACCGCGAGAGCGTTCCACGGGTTAGTCGTTTGGATAAGGAAAGAAGCATCGAAACGCTTCGTAGGGGATATCGGCATGCCAACAATAAATAATAATAAATAAATAAATATATACAGGACTATATGACACACGGACGTCTGTTCCTAAGGTAGACAACTTATTTTCTATTTTTACAAGTAATGCCATAAATGGATTATTTTTCGGATAATATATTAATTAATATCTATTTTTTCCAGGTCTACATCCAATGTAGCTGTAACTTTGTCCGAATATGATTTACATGTGAAAAATGAGATGTAGCGCATTTTGTTTGTCACATATGTAAATTGATTTAGATGTATAACTTATGTACTTATAAATTATATAAGAAATATATATATATATTGTTAGAGTAGCTTCCGGTCGCGCCTGCGCAGTACCGGATATGTCAACTGCGCATGAGCAAGTCTCTCTCTTGTCGGTCCCTCATTACTGAGGATCGTGGTCACATGGCATTCCACAACACACAATTTGACGCCATCGGGTTCGGTCTACTGTCGCCCTCATTGCCTGGTAGAAGCATTTTGAGGAGGTGGCTTTTGTAACTTAAGTCCTAATCTATAATTATTTAACCTTTAACCTTATTTCAATTAAAAACAAGAATATTAAGATTAGAAAAAAAAGAAAGTATCCATTTTTTTGCAGCCAAGAATCATAGACAGTAGACGTCACGTCTTTTAACATTTTACTCTTACGTACTTGGTAGCGACATGTGCTGCACCAATGCCCTGCGATACTGCTTTGTCATAAACAGCCTTGGCTTCTTCTTTTTCTTTCACAAACGCATCATAAGAGTCATTGCCTAAAACCCTAAAAGTATTATGGACCTTAATTTCTTATACAAAAAATGTTTAAGTGAAAAATGTGTCTTTAAATCTTATATATAAAATTCTCGAGTCACATCAATAAAGCCTGTAAACCATCTCTCAGAAGCCAATGATGATGATTCTGATATACCTCAATCGTATTTAAAAATGGACGGTTACACATGTAGACATATTTATTAATCTTATACTAATGTATAAAGCTGAAGAGTTTGTTTGTTTGCTTGAACGCGCTAATCTCAGGAACCACTGGTCCGATTTGAAAAATTCTTTCAGTGTTAGATAGCCCGTTTATCGACGAAAGCTATAAGCTTATATATCATCACGCTAATATGACTCACTTTATTTTACGCGGACGAAATCTCGGGTAACAGCTAGTTGAAACATAAATGGTATGATACATTTCAAACACGTGTTCTTTCTCCCGAACTAGATTGAATTTATTTTTTACGTCTGACCAATTCCGTATACATAGATGTTTTTGCTTGCCCATTTTCACAATAATTTAGATGTTAGTTCTCAAAAAAGATGATTAAAGTACTGTCATTTGCTACAAGCAATATGAATTTAATATGTAATTAAAGAATTTTTAACTCAAAATATTCAAAAATAACGTTTTAACCAAAAAAAAAACGTCAAACTTATGACATATAAGCTGTATATTGACAAACTCATCATTTTACATACAGAATTTTAAGTTAATGTTTCATCAAACCTAGTGAGAGAAGTTTTTACCCAATATACGCATGTCTGAAAGGGAGATGATGAGTTAAAATGCCAATAATTTATACAATCATCATTATTCAGTAATAAATCGCTTTTCAGGCATTAATTAATTCAGACAATATTTGCTTAGAAATATTCTTTACATAAACTTTTAATTGTTTTGCTTTTGATCTTACCTTACACTAAGATCCACTGCGGAGTCATCTACATCCATTTTACTCTACACTGCACAAATAATTAGGCAAAATTATACAATCACTCCAAAAATCAATAAAAAGTAACAAAGGTTGTTTAATCTATTCATTGAATTATTAGCCAATGTTTCAACAAAATAATAAAAATTTATAATTTCTACATCATTCCATTTCTAATAATTCATTTATTAAATGCAATAAATAGTAAATAATTTGAGATTTTACGTAGATGTAACGCTATGTGACAGTCGTCTGACAAATTGACAATGGTTGTGGTAACAACATTTGAATAAGAGTAAACGAACAATACGTTCAAATATTTAGATTACCTTTTTGTTATTGCACAGTTTGGATAATAATTATGTTTTTGGTAATATTATGCAGTAGGCGATTTTATTAAAGTTGTTTATGTTCTTTAATTTTACGGAAGAAGAGTAGAAAACTGACATGACATACGAAAGTATAGATAATATAACATGTACGCTGCGCACTACGCAGATGGGTGGTACACTATTGGTAATTACAGATGACAAACAAACTAACGTGGTTTTATCTTTAATCTCTGTGTGAATTGTTACAATTTTGTAGTACTTTCTCTTTGCCTCTCATATAGATTATATACCATAGAGTACATTTAGATTTGTTATTGCGCTCAGTGCTGTACGTAACACGGATTAGATATATTTATCGACATAGAAAAGAAATAATATAAATGTTTAATGTAAATGTACTCTTTGTGATAAACATTGAAATAAAAACAAACGAGGAATCCACGCTTTTCTTAGTTTTCATTTAAATTTACAATATTTGTTGACTAAATGTATACGTAACTTAAATTGATAGAATAAGCAGAAAGTTGTGTTTTTTATGATTTATAGATAGTCAAGTAAAAATAATTTTTATTTACCAATTGGAGGTTATAAAGTGTAATCAATCTTTAATTACAAGTATTTTACAGTAAATTAATTAGTTTGTGATGCCGGGTCCAGATTTACTATCGAGTCAAGGTCTACGTCTGGATGGACGAAGACCAAACGAATTACGTCGTATACGATGTAAACTTGGAGTATTTACTCAACCTGATGGCAGCGCTTATCTTGAGCAAGGCAATACAAAAGTTTTAGCAGCAGTATATGGCCCTCACCAGGTAAATCTTCATTTAAAGTCTAGGTGCACACATAAAGTTCAATTAGAAGCTTCTACTTTTAAATTTTCATTTAACTTTTTATTATACAAGTAAAGGTATACCGCAAATGACACGATACAAAGTAAGTATTCGCTATCGATCAAGTATTACTATTTTTTAGTGATTCTTTCCGTTGCTCGACTTTTATAAATCAGTGGTAACTCGTTAAAATATTTGATGATTGAAAAGAGCTTGTAAAAGTCTCTTTGAATAAACTATCTTTCCATTGATCGATTAAACATTTAAAGACTAATAAGATTATATGAATAGTGGTTTATAGAGCACTTTTCCTAATTTATGATCTAATTTAGTATTAAAATGTGATCTATAAAAAGCTTTTAAAATAATTGTATTTGCAGGCTTCGAAGTCCAAGAGTTCAACAGAAGCAGTGGTTGTTAATTGTCAATATAGTATGGCCACATTCTCCACAGGTGGGTATTAGATGTGGACACGATATTTAAAGGATAGCTATTTTATAATGTTAGAAAATGCCAGCTAGTTGGTATATGACCACATATTGACACAATCTTTTAGTAAAATGTAGTTAGTGTGTGTGGAAATCATTTGGCATTGGTGTGAGTGAGATTTAATGTATTAAAAATGCATATTAATATGACTGTTATTTACTTAAACTCTTATTTTAATACATTTAATTTTTTTTTATCATCCTACAGTGTCCCACTGCTGGGCAAAGGCCTCCCCCCATAAAATCATTCTTTCCTAAACTGGGCTATTTGAAACCACATCTTTCCCGCAAAGGCGTCCAATACATCTCTCCACCTGTTCCTCAGCCTTTTTTATTCAAACATTAATATAAAAATACAAACATTATTAATATTCTATTAGAATAGTTTGCACTGAATTTAAAATTCTCCTCTATGTAAGGTGAAAGAAAGAATCGCCCCAGAGGTGATCGCAAGTCTCAAGAAATGTCTCTACACTTACGACAGGCTCTAACCGCAGCCATAAAGACAGAATTGTATCCAAGATCGCAAATTGACATATTTATTGAAGTCCTCCAGGTGTGTATTACCTCAATATATTGTCAATAGCAATAGTTGTCATTAGGGCCCACCCCATAAATTATGTTGGTTACGACAATCTTCCCAGGCTCTTATTGTCACTGCAATCAATAAAATGTGTTGTTATTCCCTTCTTATTATTCCATCAAGACCTAAAGAATGAATGGCTTGAGGTGTGAGTACCATAATCACTCCTAAGGTTAGAGTATGTTCCCCCAGTGCGTTTACGATTATCACGATATTACGCTTGAGGACAAGCTAGGGTGTTTCTTAGTTCTCATGACAAAGTCTAGACTGGTGATTGGCATCAAATGTTAGTTATTGTTGATGTGACAAAATCTACAGGCCGGTGATTGGTATCAAATGTTAGTTCCTAATGAGTTTTTAGCATGTTCTATCAACATGGAAAATTTCTAGTCTCTACGTCTAATAGTTTGGAAATGCTAGGGGGGACAACCTTACAGCCAGACGGACAGACGGACGGACTGACAGAGCGAAATTATAAGGGTTCCTTGTCGTACTACGGAACCCTAAAAGTAAAAACCATATGGATTGTGATTAAATGAATGGATCAAAAATCGGTACAGAAGTGCGCTGCGGAGGTAATTGTAGTAGTGGAATCGTCGTGGTCGAGTGTACGGCATGGTCCGCGTGGCACCTTAGCGGATGTTCACGAGGGGTCAACGTACGTTTTTGCAAAGCTATAAGATTCCTACTATCGATGGTAATAATATCGAAAGATCTTAAAGATGAAAGTAAAACCAAGTACTTCTTATAGTGTGCAATATAAGATACCTTTATATTAATTTAAAAAACATAAACATCACGGATAGAAGATACTGATTTAACAATTGGATTAACATGTTTTGACATTAATTACTGCACCATACACAAAGTTTAACGAAATAAACAATTTTTCTTAGATTTTATATTAACAGAGAAACTGGTCGTGCAGATGTCCATGGGCGCCGGTAGGCACTTCGGTGCCTGCTGCCTGCTCGTCTGCCCCCTTGTAACATATGAAAAAAAAAAGCCTTATCTCGTCATTATAGGATGCAAGGACGCAAAAAAGCAACACATCTGTTAGCCTCCTAGTTAACGGCCTCGGTACCCACTACGGTTAACCGCCTGTACGTTTGCCCCTTGTAACGTTAAAAAAAAATTCATATATTATTTATATAAAAAACTATATAATCTACTTTGTTTTACTTTGAAAATTCGGTGCAATGCAATGACATTGATAAGTATTTATAAGTGGCGTATCCTTAGTAGTTGTGACCGAAATATATTTAGTTTAGTCCCCAGTAAATCGATAAGTTGATTTTTTGCATTTACTGAATTACACAATCTACTTAATCTTGGTAGAAGAGAGTGGTGTCCGAGATTAGAATTATAAGGTTTCTGATGAAATAAGGCTATTGGATGCCGCGGCAAACGAGAGGGTACCTTGAGATATAGTAGGCTTAGTAACTCTGAATTGTCCATTGTCCCGTTTATAAGTTTATGCAAAAAGACCATTCTGTACAATATGGATTTCAAACAAAGTGTGTGTGTACATTTTTGTCCTTGAAGACCACCTATGAATACAGGCACTTTTTCCTGTATCACAGTTTCTTTTAACTAGCACAGGAACAAGGGCTTTAACTCAATTGTACCAAATGTAATAGTGTCTTAAAAATAAATAGTAGTATTGATATTAGTAGTATTCGTACACAACAAATTAGAATTATATAGATAAATGGTTTAATATGAAGTTCTTCTTCATCGTGTGCCTTTCCACTATTGGAGGTTGGCTGTCTCAAATACATACATATGGATAATACACCCAGACTCGAGGTGGGAATCGAACCCACGACCCCCGGAGCAGCAGGCAGGGTCAACGCCCACTGCGCCAACGGGCCAGCCATGTGTTATGTTCTATTTAAACGTTTTTTAACGCACATTAAAAAAGCCCCCGAGCTAATGAGGGCTTGCTATCTCTTCGAGTGATATTATTAAATTCGTTATTAGTCAATCTTCTTCGTCCTAGCGTTATCCCGGTGTAGTAGTACCAGGGTCCGCTTAGATTGTAGAGGATGTGGCTGTGGGAATAAAGGAACACAATTGTATCATAAAAGAATCGAATTTAGCCTATGTTTGAACTTTAAAGCAAATTCACAGAAGCAGCGTTGTCACCTCATGAATTTAATATCTAACGTTGTTCTTGATATTATTTTATAAAGTTTATTCATCGCCGATTACTAATATAACATCATGTTGGGTGTCAAATTAACTTTTTTAATCTATACGCACGCACGCACTTGTCGATGGTCTTCCGTAGTACATCCCTGCCCCCTACACACTACCGCAAACATGGCCGATTTGACAGGCAGTTGCTCACTGAGCCAACGGGCCCGTCCATTAAATATTATTTTAGTGTATTTATAATTATTTTGGATTTCGCAAGTCATCTATTTATAGTATTCTTTATTTCCTTTCTTTCAAACTTTCTCTGAATTAAGGAAAATGAAACATAACAAACAGAATTTAAATCCGTCCTGTGGTTTCAGAGATTTAGCTAGACTGACGGACAAACATTGATTTTATATATATACAGAAGTAGCAATAGACGTGTCCACACATACAACCACAAAGCACTACTATTTTTTTGAATCTATAATGATTTCATCCGCTAAAAATTAGTTTTAAAAGATTCAATTTTAGCGTATAACCTTCCACGATAAATGGGCTATCTAAGACTGAAAGAACTATTAAAATTGGACCCGTAGTGTCTGAGATTAGCGCGTACAAACAAAAAAGAAAACAAAATTTTTAGCTTTATTTATTAGTATGGACATAAGGGAACTAGCGGACTCAACTGACGTTGTTTTTAAGGGCCGGCAGCGCATCTGCTGGCCTTCTGGTCGTGCAAATGTCCATGGGCGTCGGTAGGCACTTCGGTGCCTGAAATAAAAGTGCTTTGTACAGTCTGCGAGAAGAATATTGAACAGTTGGTGTTATTATTGATCCCCATCAATAACTCTGAAAAGGCGCCAACCTGTCCGTTACAATATCCTTTCTACACATTCATTACTATTCTTCTTCTTCTTGTCGTGTCGATGGCGCATCAGACAGTTCCGTTCCAGAACTCAGCCACGCAAACAGCATCCTCTGTAGCTCGCATCAGGTCCTCCCGCGTACAGGTGGCAGGGCAGGAAGGACACGATAAAAGATGCTCCATTTTCTGGGGAGCTCCTTGGATCTTTCCCTGCATTACAAGCTGAAGTAAATTATATTTTTTGTGTCGCATGATATGTCCAAAGTATTGAAGCTTCCTACATTTTACTTCTGTGATAATCTCTAACCGTTTGTTCATTCTCCGTAGAACCGTCTCATTGCGCACATTGTCTGTCCATGATATTTTAACATATATACATATATGACAATCCATAGATAACAAGACACGATACAGAAACCTCTATGAAGACATCTCAAAGGTCAGCAGCACATTTGCCGAGATAAGGTTAAAACCTACGAGCGACGGTAGTCGCTTGGGTGATCCGCTTGCTCAATCGCCCCCTTGTTTTATTAGAAAAACGCAGGGAAGACGGCGAAAAATTGCCCGTAACTGAAAACATTTTATCACGAAATGGCTTTAAAAGAATATTTCTTTATTAAGTGGAAAGGTAGACCCTAATAAAGATAAGGCACACCGGCGTCATCGCTCCGCAAATCTGCACTTCGGATAAGGTCGTTTACAGATTCAATTAGGTTACGCAGATTTATTCACATCTTATTATCTTTAAACGCAAATTTACGATTTTCCCGGCGTTGTATTTTCTAAACTCAAAAGGAAATACTTGCATTTAATCAAAAAAACAGTTCTATAAGATTTTACATAATATAATTGAAATTGAAATTTCACGAGGATTCTTCATACCAGGAAAGACAGAGGTATTTTTTATTATTATATTATCACAATTTAAGCAGACTAGATAGAATATTTTCCATGCAATGCAAGCTTGCGTTTAATTTAAAGTTAAATGATCTGAAAGTTTCAGGGACGTACAAATTCGCAACGATGTGAACGACAACTTACCAAAGTAACAATTTGGCCTAATTAAAACTTAACCATATCTCCACGGAACAGTACAAAATACTAGCAGCATCTGCACATAAAACCGTTAAATAATACTTGATGATTCGACGAGCAGAAAAGCAACTAGACCTCCGTATACTTGACTAGCTGTTTCCCGCGACTACGTTTGCGTAAAATGAAACTTGCGAGAACTAATATAAACTACCTCTTTGCCAAATTTCATTAGTGTGCGCTCGCTGTACCTAAAGAACGCTTTCAGGGAATTTATTTTTCGTACCTTGGTCAATTAGCACTGCTATCCAACGAGTTAACGCAGCCAGTGTTTTTAGAACTTACCCCACTTACTACCGGATCAGCTTCTTGTTTGTACATATTTTTTTTTATAATATGTTGTTTCGTTTTGTAATACGTTTTTTTAAATTTTAAATTATCATTAGTTTATTTATTATGTATACATAAAGCTTTTATTCTTATGAGTCTTTATAAGAGTTAAAATACATTTATTCTATTTTCATTATCAGTAAATTTGCATTTGTTTTAAAAGTGTGTTCGTTGAAGCCGGAATTTAATAAATAAACCTTGGTTTAATTTATAAGTAGAAAATATATTATAATACAAAACAGGATAGACAGATATGACAAGGGTTATCAAAATAAATAAAAAAGAAAAAGAGTAAAGAGTATTCATCAGATACTCATATGTAAACTCCTTTAACAGTGTTTTCGTACTCACTTCATTTAATAACTTTAATCTCTTTTCGTAACGTAATATGGGCGTCGTTTCAGTCTATGAATATCTCCAAAATTGACTATTCGTAGGTTTATACGTTGTTTTCCTTTTATGTTAAGGCTAATCCTAAACGCGTATTATTTCATCAGATAAGAATTGGCTTAAAGCCTACACGCAAAAATTTACATGTAAAGTAACGAGTTTTCTGCAGAATTTATTCATAATTATTCAAATGATCTAACCCTTGCTATTACGCGTGAAATTTTATTATACAAAATCCCTTCTAAAATGTCACATTTGGACGTTTCCTTGAGCCTTAACTCGTACCCCCGACCATAAAACAACAAGACTGGCCAAATTGAAAATTAATTGTACCGCTGCACCGTTTTAAATTCTGTTTGTTTTATTTCATTCCTATTATTTCAGGCAAAGTTTTAAAAGCAAAACCAGAAGGGGAAAGTCGAAACATTATTAAAAAATACTAAACAATGCAGAATACTAATTCTGCGCTACTTTAGAAAACATCAAACCGACACTATTGACCACGTTTTATGGAAAAGACTTATAAGAGATTGGTAAATTGGTTAATAGCACATGAGCCAAAATTCGGACAGGACAAAGTCTGCCGGGTCCATGAATATTCATAACTAAGCATATTAATTTAATTTTATTATTATTTTGCTGTATTTTTAGTAGCTAATGTAGTTATAACATAATATATTCAACTAAATCGTTCAACTGATAAACATTAATATACCCAAAAAACTTTAACTCTTTTGTTACAACTGTAATATCAATGGGATGTACACATTTTCTGATAGACTTAAAATGTTTATCTTATTCTTTTGTCTGTTTATCTATTAATATTTAAAAATAACGAGATAAGATCTAAAGGATCTAAACTACATATTAACTTAAGTCTGACGTTGACATGGGTCAGACTTCTTTATTGACAGAATGGAATAATCAAATACACGGAGTTTTATACACGTATGTACACGAATGTTTTCGTATGTTTGTACTTTTAATAGCTGCTATACAAATATGGTTGTGGGACGGATAACAAAGTATCAGTGGGTATATTGTACCCGGCATATTGCATATCGAGAGTTAGAAACTGATATTAATCGAATTGCTATAGATTTGGGACATATTTGTCATGCCGGGGTCAGATATAGCTCAAAGTGTTTGTACATTTTTATCCTTGAAGTCTACAAAGTTCTGCAAAACTGTGTGAAGTTACACAAAGTCCTATGGCCACCGCGTGATCATTCAAATAAAGCTATGTTCAGACATAGCTTTATTTGAATAACTCCGGCATCAGAAAAATTTACGTATGTCCCTTTCTCATGAAATTTTACGTGATGTTTTTCATCGTACAAGATAACCATTATCTATAACAGGGGAGTGGAGATTTCAATTTGAGCTGCATAGACTGGAAATTATTTTTAGAACCATCTTACTTAAATCCTATCCCAGCAGCGCTTTTCATGAGGTTTTCAATAGTAAGCAGAGTGATTTAAAGAGAATGTATACATGTACAACTAAAACTCACGACTTCCATGTGAATTTAGTGTTTTTGTTAAATATTGAGGGTTCTTTTATGTGCGGAACCCTATTTTTCTAAAGTAGCCTGTATTATTCCTTGTAATATCAGCTATCTGCCAGTGAAAGCTTCATCGAAATCGCTCCAGACAAATAGACAGACGGACAAGAATGTTTTTATTTGTGTTTTTGTTATATACGTAACTGATATATGGTCATATGAAATCCTAAGTGACTACCGACACCCATTGACATCTGCACTACCAGAAGGCTCGCAGATGCGTTGCTTTGTTTTAAAGAGGGTCCCCATACTTATATACAAAATTAGCTTTTGCATATAAACATGTTTAGTACAAAGTTCCACGAATAGACAAGTTACAGGATGTAAAATCCTTTACTGGTTGGCCATTACGAGCTGAAACTTGCAACGGTTGTTCTATAAAACGTCAATGCAGTCCGCATGCACCATTTTACTAATAAAATATTTGCGCAGAGCAATTTGTTGCAAGTACAAGGATTAACAACTTCATTATTAAAGTAACAAATTAAATACTATTAATACTATATTCACATTATGTTTTGTGTGTGTATGTGTGTGTGTGTGTGTGTGTGTGTATTTATGTAGGTTTGTGTATAGGTGTTTTAGTTATACATATACTTGGTTTCACGAAAGTTTAGTCATGAGGAAAGGAAGACCCCGTAATATGAATGCGGTTTGACTTCGTAGATGGTGTCCGATGCACCTATAAACCTCATGTGCTGACGAGGCAGGTTGCCCTCGTAACACAGACGAAAATAGTGTTGACTGAAATCCGCAAGGTACCCGGTTCAAACTCCACTGCGGTTGGGATATTGTCGCACCCACTTCTAATACAAGCTTTTAATTTAAGCTAAGTAGGAGGGAAAAAGGGAATACTAGACATCCCTAAAAAGTATTCCTAATATTCTTTAAAAAAAAAAATTGACAATGAAGTCGTAGCTTAATCTATAGGTTAAGAAGCTGTAATCGCGGCGGTTGATAGAAGGATGATTTATTCTAATACTGGTTTCCGAAACCTCTGACCTCCTCCCTGTTTCGGAAGAGAGTTGGTGAAGTGACGCTGTACACTGACACATTCATAATGTACATTGACTTTATTTTACATTCGCAGAAAATCACAATTTTATTTATATTTTTATTGCTACTTTTTATCATACCAACTAGTTATAGAAAGTAGAAAATCTAGGCGGTCTCATGTATGTCATTAAAAAAAGGACGGAAGAGAACAATGTTTATTACAGCCTTGCTTATACTTTTATCACTATGCATGTAAAATAACTTTAACAGTTTTCGCGAAGTTACTTTATAAACGAGTTTCAGCTCGCACATTCACTTGCACGTGTGGACACACGCATACACTCGCACAGCATACGGCATATCGTTACGTGACGATTTCTGCGAAATCGCATTACCCGTTTACCTGTAAGGAACTTACGTTTCAAAAATATGAGAAGGTAACTCTTAAGTGATTACAATAATAAAGTATGTCGGTGTAAAGTAAATTCGGTGACAATGACGAAATTGCGATTTTGATGTTGTTGATGATGGTTGCAGTGGTAAAGATGATGTCAGCCTTAATTACTACTGCAGTTATGTTATTAATATAATAACTTTAGCAAAACTTTGTGCACTTACACAAAGACCCCGGCCACGCTACATTTAAATGATCATTTAAATGAAGCTATGTCTGGCTTCGGCATTAGAGAAATAATTTGAGAAGTTAAAGCTAGCAGCTTAATCAGTGGTTGGCTTTTGAGTCGATCGCTAGGTTAAGCAGTTCTTACCACGACCGGATGATAGATGAGTGACCCATTCTAGCACTTATTTTATATTTGATATCCGACCTCCTCCGTGTTTCGGAAGGCACGTAAAACCGTGGGACCCGATTAATGTCACTTTGTGTTCTGGTCGTGCAGATGTCCATGGGCGACGGTAGGCACTTCGGTGCCTACTGCCTGCTCGTCTGCCCCCTTGAACATAAAAAAAAAAAAAAAAAAATATGCATAGCATGTTTGGTACATAAATCAAAAAGTCAATCATCCAAAAGAAGAAAGAAAAATAATATGTATTAAGTCATTTTTCTTTATCCTTTTGGAAGATGTAAGGAAATCTACCTAGTTAGTAAAAATATTAATAAAATATCTAAATATTTAATCTAATTAACTTGCAGAGAGAGACGAATTTCTTACAAATTTTGCCACGTCCAGACACCTATCGGATCTAATTGTAAATCTAAACCACCTAAAACCCACTCAAACACGAAATTTTATCAATATCGATCCTGTTCAGGCAGAAATTCAAAAACAGACACGTGCAAATATACCTAAAACTTGATAATTCAATTTATATCAAGTTTATCATACGATTTTGTAGTTACAGTCTTACATTTATCATGTTTACGCTTTTATCATAGCATTATCGCGACGTATGTATACAAATCAGATAAATTTTAAAATTTGCCCTATCAGGACACGATAATCCGAAATGTATGTACTTGCACCACTTCCGCACGACTGGACCAAACTGGAAAGTCCTTTTTTGTTGTGTTCGTGAAGGGCACGACAAGGTTTGTGTAATTAAAACATTTTTGTATTATTTTTTAAATTTATTTAACAAAAGAAAAATACAGTTTCTTAATATTGAAATTCCGCCTAACTATTAATATTTTTTGCATGTAGAGATGATTTGATTTTCAGGGGCGTGCATTTTTAGACTGTACGCCTACTAAGTACAGTCGCCGAGAGTGACGCTTTGGCTGTATCATTAAGGGCCGGCAGCGCATCTGCTGGCCTTCTGGTCGTGCAGATGTCCATGGGCGTCGGTAGGCACTTCAGTGCTTGCTGCCTGCTCGTCTGCCCCCTTGTAACATAAATAAAAAAAAAAATAAAAATATACAGATAATAGACCCAGATTCAAGGCGGGAATGGAACCCACGACACTTCGAACGGAACGCGGGGTCACTGCCCACTGCGCCATCGGGCCAGTCTATGGTAAGAAGCTCTTTTTTGGACAAGGCTGTATTGATCTGGAGACAACTTTCAGTTTTGCTCCTAAAAATCTTCTTCTTCCTAGCGTTGTCCTGATCTACCGACTGACTGCCGTCTATCGTCATCCCCGGAACCTCCACAATCTCACGGCTAAAATCACTCAGCGACATTAAACTGTACCCACTGTTTTACAAGCCATGAAACACGAATATTTGAAAACCAGGGTTACGCAACTAACACCCGGCCCCGGTAAGAGCTATTTAACCCAGTCTCAAGTTACGGCCACTGATTGGGCTAAGAACTCCACCTTGTTTCAATTCTGCCCCTAAAAATGTAGTCTATAAATTGCATGACGCTGCGATCCTGTCATCGGACTTTTCCTTTTTTAGCACACACGCCAGTTTACCAACTGTCACCGGCAGAGCGGATCCGATTGGCGATTTGCTCATCGTTTTTGGATTTCGTAGGCCTAACTGGGCTGTAGTAATGGGATTTCTCGCTTGTCTGTCATGACAAATTTACCCTGTCGCGCGGTTGTTGGTGTAGGTTAATTTGAGCTCTTAATTTACTTTCAGTTTACATTCCGTCTCTCAATTTAGGTGACGATTTTGTGCCTATATTGCCTGGTATATCCGCTCCTGGCGACTCCTATTTTAATAGGAATTTCACCGTCGGTTAACTGATGCTATAAGCTATCTTCCCCTACCTAGCGTTATCCCGATCTAGTACCTACCAGGGTCAGCTTTATTTGTAAAGGATGTGGCTGTGGGGCGAGTAAAGATGGCTGATGCCTTGTGACGTCATCCCCGAAACCCCTACAATCTCTACAATCTCACGACTAATACCACCCAGTGAGATTAATCAGGACCCACTGTTTTTGTATGCCTTCCAAAATACGGACGTTATATTCAATTATATAGGCTTATTTATTTTTAACTAATTATTAAAGGCTCCTTAGGAAAAAAATTTTTCTGAAGATTTTACATTTCATTCTTTGAATGCACACACACACGCACACACACACACACACATACACACACACACACACACATACTGACACACGAGCATTATTTGTATATATATTTGTTAGTATGTATGTTAGTCATTCAACTCGACCGAAGTCGGGGGTGTTGCTAGTGTATAATAAATTTGTGCCATCAGTCCTCATCAAAATCTGTTTATAAGTTTGTTAAAATCTTTAATCAATATTAGAACGTTGGGAACTTGTAAATTTTGACGGAATTAATCAAGGGCTAATAAAATTATTTCCAAGGCTGTAAGGCGATAAAATGTAATTTTCCTTTTTTAAAGCTCGGCCTTTCTTAGAATAATAAATCACGTTTGCGTTGGTAATATTGTTTTGATGGACTAATAATTTATAACAATAAATGTTAGTAGCGATTTTGTTTGTTTTTAATTTTTATTTTTTTCAAATTCATGTTTACTAGATAGATAACTACGAGACTTTTTTCGACTTATGTCTATCCGTCTCTCCACTTGTTTGCCCAATTTTGGGTTATTTGTTTTTGTTTTTTTTTTTGTTTTTATATAACCATGACGTATACTGACACCGCGACACCACATACCGTCCCCAAATTGTTTTTACATCCATGCTACCGTTGATGAACACTCAGAAAATTACATCAAAACCGATTTTCTTGTTCTTTTCGTGGTCAATATTCATCATTATTATTTTTATTACATACATTGTTGACCCTTATTAAGTGATACGATCTTTGAATTGAGGCGAAAATCGAAACCACAACCTCCAAAGGCACACGTAACAGTATACGTGTGTGAAAAACTTTTCAAATAAAACACATAATTGAAATTAGGTTCATTAATTATTGTGCCAACGCGGCGGGTTTCATGCAAAAAGGTAAATTAATTAGATGCGAAAGCGTTTGAAAAGGATTGCTATATTCAAGATAATTAAATGTTATATTCGTTTGTTCGCTACACCATGTCCATAGTAATGGATGTGGGCAAGAAAACGTGGAAGTGGAAAAGGGCTGTGCATGTAGCTCCATTGGAACCGTAAAGGCGGGCTAACATAGCTACTTTCTGGACGTCCATCTATGGACACCGACAACCAGGTAGGCCGAGATGATGCAAAGATATGGATGCCTTTGCAGGGAATTAGTTTTTTTTTTATGTTACAAAGGGCAAACGAGCAGCCAGCAAGCAGCTAACTGCCTACTGACGCCCATGGACAGCTGCACCGCCAGGAGGCAAGCAGATGCGTTGTCAGCCTTTAATGACTAGTTTAGGCCACCGGGAAGATTCACAAACAGAACGAAACGCGACAACAATATTGTCACTTGAAGTGTCAGCATTACAACACAATAGGCTAATAAAAAAATATTCGTTGTAGTTATAAATAGAGTCTCAGCGGTACTAGAAGAATAGGTTGAAAGCCGCCAAGAATCCGGTTCAAGCCGCTGGGGTATTGTCGTACCAACTTTTAACAGAAGCTTTTAATTGAAGCTTAATAGGAGGGGAAACAGGAGTATTGTGTATGGACGACACCAATACGGGTTGTGCGTTCAAGAAACAAAAGAACTTAAAAAAATTGCAAAATTATTTTTGAAATTTATTTAACATTACGATACATTTTACAATCAACTGTAAGCAAATAGCATAGTACAACCACTAAGACTTGTCTACTTGCTAAAGAAAATTTCAGCGACGAATCGCTAGCATACATTAATTAGAGGTAGCGCCACGCTTGTAGCCGAATTGGGCCGGCGCGTCCCGGTACCAGTACCTCTTTCTCACATGAGATCGGCGTGAAGTGGCGGCAATGCTGTCACGTCTAGTGATGGTGTTGTTGTTTTGCTAACCTCCCTTTGTAACCAAAGGAGTTGAATTCCCAATTGAGTAGCCCTGATAATAAATTTTGAAAAAAAGAAGCAATCTCTTTTACTTGTATACCCATACACTGCAGCATTTATGCTGTAGCATTGACCTTTTTGGTACAGTGGACCCTACACAAAAACCTTAATTTCTAGTCTCTTTTTATTAGTTTTTTTTCTCTCTTGCTATTTATATTATTAATTCATATGTAATTTAATTTAGTTATATAGATTTGTAAGTGTTTAGATTAGTTATTTTTAGTTGTACTTTTACAGTTTGCTAACCCACTTATATGAAGGAATTTACCGTATTAGGATCTCTTGTATGTTTTTAGTTTAAGAAAGAATTTTGTCCTTTTTGTGTTTCATTTCAATCTCGCTGAAATTCGAAAAGCGCTAGACTTAAATTCTGTTTATTTTGTTTTATTCCCCTTATTTCAGGGAAGTGTTTAAAGAAAATGAATAAAGGAAACCATGTCGTCAAGCGCAAGTGCTTTTGCTACTTTCTTCTCATTTTACTCGAAAGTCGCTGATCTCTTTTGTCGCACTGGTTGTTGTCGCGTTTCGTTCGGTTTGTGAGACTTCCCGGTGGCCTAAACTCGTCATTAAGGGCCGGCAGCGCATCGGTAGGCACTTCGGTGCCTGCTGCCTGCTCGTCTGCCCCCTTGTAACATAAAAAAAAAATCAAACAATGTCAAAAGTTGCCGTGCAAAATATTAATTAATTTTATAATAAGGTAGTCATTCATTTATTCATTATATAATCTTTGAGTACACGAATACAATATTAATAACCAATATCAGAATTTATACGTATGTAGAAAATAGCGATTTTCGCCTATTTGGCTTAGTACCGACTTCAGCTCATTAGTAGGTGTCTAGCACATCGTATGTAAGTACAAATTATTTTTTGACCCTTGATCCTTGGTTTAATTTGTTTTGTTTAAAATAATTTATAAAGTCTAGTTTAAAATTAGAGGTAGCGCCATGCTTGTAACCGAACTGGGCCCGCGCTTCCGGGTACCAGTACCTCTTTCTCACATGATATCGGCGTGAAGTGGCGGCAACGCTGTCACGTCTAGTGATGGTGTTGTTGTCGCGTTTCGTTCGGTTTGTGAGACTTATATATAAATACATACATATGGATAATACACCCAGACTCGAGGCGGGAATCGAACCCACGACACGACGAGAAGAAGGCAGAGTCACTGCCTACTGCGTCAACGGGCCAGTCAAACGGATCAGTATAAAGCCAACGGGTCAGTATATAAGAAAACATAATAACTCAATGCATTCGAATGAAAATTGCAAAACAACATTTGGATGTCCCAATCATATCAATTATATAATAAATGCTGTGACTTCATTTAAACTTAAAATCGAACATAGCAGCAAGATACCGCAATCTAGGTGATTCAAAATCCGACCTCTCTAGGCCACTACGATGTACTAGGTATTAGCCACTAGAAACTACTGTTGGTCACTAGGTATTGGGCACTCAACCTTTTTAAAAGTTAAACTGGAATGAAAACTATTTCCTATTATATACTCATAAGATATAAGATATAAAATATAAGATATAAGATATAAGATATAAGATATAAGATATAAGATATAAGCTTGTATTGACGCGCTCTTGGCCACTGGTTATACATATATTGTTCTTAACCTACTCGGTTTTTAAGGCGGTTTAATTTTTAAATCTGCAATGAGTTTAACCTATTTATTTATACATCGGTACCTCCCACGTAAGTTGTTGTAACCCCAAATTCTTAGCTTTACAAGAGAGCGTTACAAACTGGTATATCGTAATATAATAATCTTTTTTTTTTATATATGTTTGTATACAATCATGTAATCCTCATTATTGAATATATAATTGTATACACAAATATGTTAAATAATGACGATTTTATTTCAATTTACATGTTTGGACCGCTCGACTGTGAAGTTGGGAATTTGGGGTTACAACAGTTTACGTTTTTTATATATATATCTGGATAGGTAGATATATCGCAAATTCTAACCGCGTTAAACATAGCGCCGGCCTTACGGAATCGATACGACTTTGTTACCTCAGATCTTTCGTCTGGGTTAACCGATTTTGATGATTCTTTTTTATTTGAAAGCTGGTGCTTTCCGTGTGGTCCCTATTCAATCTGGTCAAGTTCTGACTTTGACATCAGTGAGGAGTGGTTTTTTTTTCTTTTTAATTTTCATTATGTAAGTTGCTTATAATATCTCTATCTGTATAAATAAAAATGAATTGTGTAGCGGCTATTATGGTGCAATATAATTGATTGCTTGGAGTCCAAGCGCCATTCGATCTTATTGTATAATGCTAGAGCTAGACATAGCTCATAATAAAATAATACATTTTATACAATGTTATTGTAGGTTTAGAGGCCGTCTTAGAGTTTAGCAAAAAACTAAATTACTTATGGGCGTATACAAGCGAATCCCTGTATATAATAAAATAAATCAAGCTGAATACATCTATTATTGCTAACGCCTGTTTTTTTAAGATCAGTATTAACATCGTTAAATAGGTTATGGGTACACGAGTCAAAATCTAAGTCAAAATTTATATATATGTATATATCTATATCTCTCTCCCTCTCTCTCTCTCTAAGAAGATCTAAACGCTGTTGCAGTTTTACGCGAATGACGTCGCGTAAAACTGCAACAGCTTTAGATACACGCAAATAGCTAGTTATTCATAAAATTTGGATTTTTATTAGCATTTTCACCTACTAACACACCACCTACTATTGGTTCGATAATCTCTTGTCCCGAAGGTTGTGTGGAAGAAATCGCTCTTCAGCGATTTCTTTCTTCTCCTTATAAAGCGTAATACACTCAACAAAACCAAAACAAAGGAGGAGATATTAAATCCCACATCTTGAATCACGATACATAACATGGGTGCAAAATTTCGCAGACTTACTGAGAGAAAGACACAGAAAAAAAAAGTAAAATATGATCTCAGACGATCACCCACTTAAAAACACCAAGTCTGTGAAGTCCGCAGCCTTATAAAGCGTACGACACTCAACAGAAGCAGTACAAAAGGGGGCGAAATTAAATTATGCATCTAGAATCATGATACATAAAGTGGTAACAGACGCAAAATTTCCTAATCTTACTGAAAAGAAGACAGAAAAAGAGTGCAAAATATCACCTTAGAACGATCACCCGTTTAATATCAACAAGTCCCGTAAAGCCTTCAGCCTTATAAAACGTACGACACTCAACAGAAGCAGAACAAAAGGGGGCGATATTAAATTCCGCATCTAGAATCACGATACATAAACTGGTAATGGGCGCGGATATAGCGCTCTATAAATTTTTGTAGTCGGACCGAGTGCGGCGAATCCGTAATGCGGGCCGGACTTGGCAGAGATTACGGGCGTGTATTAATACGCGGACGTGCCATATCCGCATATTCAGGGCTGCCAACTTTTAATTGTTTAAAATTAAACCTCCTTGAGAGTAAAATTTTAAAAAAGTTATAAAAAATATCCAATATCCATGTACCGTTGCGATTATAAATTCTATATGTAACAAGGGACAGAAAAGCAGACATTACACTTGATCATAGACATTTGCACTAGACGAGAGCCTTCTGGCTCGCAAATTCCTTACCAGCGCTTGAGAATGACTATGTTCTTATCTAGAAGGAAAGTCGTATGAAATATTATGTTATATATACGACATACGTACGGGAAAGAAGTTATTCGCACCATCTACTAGCACGAGCTTTTAAGTTTTGTTGAAGGGGAAATGGGAAATACAAAACATACCTGAAAGGCATTACTAGTATTGAAAAAACTTTTACAATTTCTGCTAGTATATATATTTGAGCCTTTTCTTCTCAATGCAGGACAAAGCCCTCTGTTCATCTGTTTTCATCTCACTGGCCTTAGATATATGTATAATTTAAAAGGGTTTTGTGATACTTTTTAATTATTTTTTTCCCGCTATCGGTAGGAATCTGTATATTTCTATGTAAAGTGTGTTTTGTGTCAAATAAAAAAAAATATTTTTTTTCTTCTTCTATGACAGCAATAAAAACTTCTAGAAGAAAAGTAGACAACCCTACAGCTCTACCTCAGTCAGCCTCACGTTCCATCGGATCGATACTCGGATATCTCAGGCTCAGATTATATAGGGTCCGTATCCTTTGGTACTAGTCTGTGATACAATTTGCCATCTTCTCACTGCAATTACTTTTTGTATATGTGCTCATAGACCCTTTGATATTAGACTCTGGTTTATGATGAAACTATTTTCTTGTATATACTTGAATATTATACAAAGAACTTCAAATAGTCAGTGTATTTTGTCATGATTCATTGGTGACTGAGATACGGTTTAAGGCTTAATTTTCTCAAAAGATTAACAGTCACTTATGGAGAAAATACAATATGAAATATTAAAGTAAAAGAAAATCTATCAAGAAAATATAATATTAAAGTAGGCATATTGGTTGATTAGCGTGTGAGATGATTTTAATATTGCAAAGGTATAAAGCGTGGATTGAAATTCCTTAGGTAGCTGGTTCAATCCACGCCCAAAAATTCTGTTACCTAGCATACATAACTAGCTGTTTCCCGCGACTTCCTCCGCATAAAATTTCTAAAGATCTTAGAGCAAGATTTTCCCAAAAAATCCGTTTTTACGGATGCCTACTAACTATATTCTACAATCTTGCCAAAGATCATTGTATGTCTCTCGGTTTTCATGATTTCGTGTGATTTGACCTTTTGCTTTCATATAAATATAATCATCTATATCAAAAATAGAGAATATTAAAACGTTTGTTTGGGCTTCGTAATACACAATTCTCGTACTAAATGCCTTCGCAACTCACGAAAAAATCCAACGCAGGCGAAGTAGGGGTTAACAGCTAGTGTAATACTATATTGTATAATATTGTTTTTTTATCGCCATTTAAAACTTTTATTTAGAATCGTGTCGTAAGCAGTAACAGATTATGAGGGTGTAAAGCGAGCTATTTCCTAGAGTCTGGAAGCTTCACAGATTTTTATCGCTACTCGTAATCAAAGAACGTAACCTTTAAGATTTAACCGTTTACGAGGCGTAATAAGTTGTACGTTTTGTAGCCTTCATAACTCAATGGTAGAAGGATATATAATGCAGTCGTAAGGGAGTCGGTTCATTTGGCCCTTCAGTCGGCCCTTGACTTCTATTATTCTAATTTGCATAACTATATTAATACGTGAAGCAAAATCTTTCGGTATTGATTTAAGAAAATTGTGCCTACGGAGTACGGTGGAGTATAAAATTTGGCTCAAGAATAGTTTATGTAAAGGAGGGTGTGGGAATGCTAATATTCTTATAAAATATGCATTATCAATTTATTAAAATAAAACCAAACACCACACCTAGCCCACTTCTGGGCCACTTCGTAGAAGGATGGACTAACGGACTCGTTGTCCCCTTCCCATGCACAGGCACAAGTGCACAAGATTTTAATAAAGTCTCATTGTAGTGACTAGCTTCATTGTAGAGGCTAGCTTCATTGTAGGGAGTTGTTTAATTGCAGAGGCTAGCTTAATTTTACTGACTATTTTCACTATAAGGGTTAGCTTCATTGTCAGAACTAGCTTCATTGTACTCGTAGTTAATTTTAGGGGTTACATCCATTGTAGGCGCTAGCTTCATTGGTAGGGTCTAGCTTAATTGATAGGAGCTAGCTTCATTGTAGGGGCTAGCATCATTGTAGGGGCTAGCTTCATTGATAGGAGCTAGCTTCATTGTAGGGGTTAGCTTTATTGCGGGGTATACCTAAAAATAACCCTGGTTGTCGAAAAAAAATGTATTGTTTAATCTATGATTATATATCATAGGGTATAAACTATTTTTTGCTTTATATATTCTAAAATGCTGGATTCTATGTTCACTTAGTGCACTCGGTGCCCGAAGATACGCTTAGCTTTTTTAAAGGATACGGCACTTTCAGAATTTAGAAAATTCTTGTAATTGAATTGCTGTTTTGTTCGGAAATAAAACTAAAATTTAATTGTAAAATGTATATTTAAAAAGTTAATTTGTACAATATATTATTATTAATACAACCATCACATCGGTTATAAAACCAGCTTATACGCGGTAGAGGTAGGAGCAAGGGGTATACCAGCAAAATCCCTATACAACCTACTACTAATTTTTCCTAATTTTGCGTTCTATTTTTGAATTAAATCGTAAATGGCGGTCGCCATTCGAATGCACCGCGAATAAAAATCGATACGTCAAACGTCTGAAAATCAGCTCTGTATGCCTTATGCCGGAGTCAGACATAGTTTCATTTGAATGATCATTTCAATGATCATGTAGTGTCGCCGGGGATTTTGTGTGTGCAAAGTTTTCCAGTACTTTGTAGTCTTCAAGGACACAAATGTACAAACACTTTGAGCTATGTCTGGTTCCGGCATGAAGGACATTATAATAAATTTAATAAAATACATAAATCTCCTAATACCATATTATAAAAATATTTCAAATCTTAGATGAAAACTTTCAATGATGAGTATCTATAGTCATATTTTTTTTTGTCGCCCTTAAGCGTGCATATTTATACAATAATATTTTTATCTACACGGCTAGTATATGAAGGGATAACGTACGAGTAACATATATATAGTAATATATGTGTTATATAATCCTTCAACAATATTAGGGAATCAAAAATGGAAAGGAACTGATCCTATTTTTATTAATAAAGTTGAATTAATAAGACGCCCTTACTACGCCGCTCGCTAGCGACACCCCGCTTCTCCCTCAGTTCGCCCCGGGAGTTCGCACGCGACGCCTGCGCTCCTGTGTTATATTTCTTGCTTATTATTGTGTTTTTCTTCCGTAAAAAAAGTGATTAAAGAGTACATTAGAATTGGACTATTATTTATGACAATACCCTTGTTATAATCTTTATTATTTTTTAACTTGAGACCTTTTTCTTGCTTTAAAAACTTACATATGTAACTCAAGTGTTTTTCTACAGTATTTTGTGTCATGAGCTGCATGGTCACACCACTGAGACTCGGCCCTTTACTTCGGAGACATCCTATCTTCTTGTACAAAGCCGAGAAGCTGCTTTCTTTTTTATACAAACGGCTCATGCGTTCAATTGTCTTCTGGCTCTTCTTCTTTTTATTCTATTCTTTCTATTTTAATTATTTAATTCAGAGCCGACGTTGGGCGAACGGAGCGGGCAAGTTACCGCAAGAATATTTTAGGCTTAAGTAGGATACAGTTAAGATACGTGATGGCGTTTTAACGGGTCACCACGGAAAGAGGGTGATTCGGATCGGTTATCTTAACTCGCCCCACAGCCACATCCTCTACAATCTACGCGGACCCTGGTATTTAACCGGGATAACGCTGGGAAGAAGAGGATGGCATTTATTATTTTTTCCGATTTAATAAGTGCATATTTATCTTTACATTACCGAAATTTGGCTTAATACTTACAGCTTCATTTTTGTACCTTTAGTAAAGTTGTGGTTTTTTTTTCGTCATTGTATACTCCACGGGCTAAAGGCCCGTGCCATTGTTATCTTCTTATTTTTTTTATTTATTGTCATCTTCGTTTCGGCTGAAACAAGAAAGAAAAACATTATCAATACATGTAAAAGCAAAAGGTATCATCTATCACGAAATTTCGAAAACCGCGGGACGTACAAAGATGAAAGGCAAGCAGGTTACAGTTAGTAGACAATCGTTGACAACGAATTTATCGATAGGACCAGACTAAGGTGGTCAAACGGCTGTCACAAGTATAATTTTACGCAGACTAAGTCATGGGAATCTACTAGCGTTTTATATTTGCTCATGTCTATGTAATTAGACTCAATATCTCAACGGTTAAAGGGATGGACTCTACCTACTCGAACTTTGTTATTCGTATTGGTTTGGTAACATTAGAATTGCAAACGATTCCATTGAGATAATACACGGGGCAAATTTTTAAAAAGTCACACGGTTGTGGACTTTTGGCCATCGAGGTCATAGGTGATAAATTTCCACTTTCCTTAATGTTTTTCTTGAACGATTTCTAAACGTTTTATGAAGCTATTCCTAAACACGTTTCAAACGCTTTCCGCATGTAAACGCGGAGAAGACCGTTCGAAGAGCGCTAGTTCTATTTTGCTTAATGGCTTCCTCCTGCCCACTGCGCCAACGGGCCAGCCAAAAACATAAGAATAATAAATATCCTTTATTGACGTAATAATATGGCGTGAAACATATTCATCATGAGTGCCTGGCTCCCGAACTAGAATTAACTGTATTTCAATTAACTATTATATTGATACTAAGGATCGCTGGCTAGTCAAAATTCGCCCTCAAACCTTTTTGCATCCAACGACATATATTGTTCTATTCACAGATAAAAAAAATGACAATTAATATTGCTATGTCAAAGCGTTATCGTGACAACGGTATGTTTACCTTCCGATTTTATTGCGCATTAGTTTCGGGTATGGGGAAATGGAGGGAACCCGAGAATCATGTGTCAATTAGCAAGTTTTACATCGACCCCACGTAAACGTAGCCAAACGCAATCTGCAAACTGAAAACCATAACAGAGAAAAGATGGTCTGTTGAAAAACTCAATTTTTATTATGACATTTTTTTTCTTTTTTTAAAAAGAATATTAGAAATATTTTTTAGGTATGTCTAATATTCCCTTTTCCCCCTCCTACTAAGCTTAAATTAAAAGCTTGTATTAGGAGTGGGGAAGTCTCACAAACCGAACGAGACGCGACAACAACACCATCACTAGACGTGACAGCATTGCCGCCACTTCACGCCGATCTCATGTGAGAAAGATTGCGCTTACCTCCCCTTCCGCTGAGATCATTTTAGCAGCCACAGGGCGGTTTGTATGATCAACGTACAAGTCCAAAGCGCGTATGTTGTCGAACATCTAAAAGCAATAGTAAAACACTAATAAATTAATTGTAACGTAAAACTACCGGGGGTCATCCGCTTTATAGTTGTATAGCATATTCATGTCCGCTTTATAGTTGCATAGCATGTTCGTATGCTAAATATAAGAAACTAATCTCAGAATGCTTGTAATCTTTTTAATATAGTTTATGTATATATCTATATCAATTAATTCCTGTGTGCTGTTTCTATTCTACTTCTCTAACTAATTCTGCTCTTTCTTGTGTGTTGTATTTATTTGTGGAAACTTTACTGGTCTATGTATTCGTTTTATTAGCATTAAGTTTATGTAAAACATGTACTGTATGTTTCCCTTAAAAATAAAAAAATAAAATAAAATAAAATAGCCCAGACCTCGCACCTCGATTTTTATTTATTCCGAAAAATATAAAAAAAAACTTCGAGGAAAACGTTTTATGGACGCCGAGGAAGTTCTGGCTACGTATCAGAAGGCCGTCGAAGAGATCCCTACGGACGAGTGGGCAAAGTGCTTTTCTCAGTGGTTCTATCGGATGCAACCATGTATTGACGTGAATGGACACTATTTTGGTGTGTAAAGGTAAAAGCTTGCTAATTTAAACAGTTTTTGATTTTCTAAGAACTTTTAGTTTGACCCTCGTATGCAAAAAAAAATCATTATCGTTTCCCGACATAATAAGAAACAAAAAACCCAAAGACACAATATTTTATCCCAGAGTAATACTTATTTAACCTAATAGACAGGCTTTTTCTTTATATGCATATAAATATTATTTCAGTGGGAAAACTAAATAATGTTTGGTATTATCCGTGTAGCGTTTGTCACGTTTAGCGAAAATAAAAAAACAAAAGTGAATATTTCAAATAATGCGTAAGTCGGTATAAAGCTAAGAGCGATAATTCAAAGCGTAGGCCGTATTTCATTCGCTATATAAAATTCGCAATGTTTAACATAAACAAACACAAGATTTATTGACCGGCGCCGGTTCGTAGAAGTATATTTAGACAATTGGGATGCGCTCCGATAGCACTTGGATTTAATATTTTTTTTCTCAAAATAGAGTGGCGTTGGCAAACAAACACTTTCCGCAATCCATCAAAATGCGCCTGTAAGTTTTCATGAAGAATCCAATTAATTAGATGGTTATGTCCGAAATCATTACTACAATATAATGCTTCATTATTGAATAGGAGCGAACATCTGATTACAAATAAGCAACTAATGACAATGATGAAGAAGCAGAAAAAATAATACGTTATTGGAGGATTTCTCAACACATATTGTCACAAGAGGATGATTGAAAAGTGTCTACACATCTAATGATACGTATCACTGTTTCCTGATAAACTGCCTAATAGGCTATCAGAGAAGTTAAACGAACTAAACGACAACTTTTCGGCCAAGTTGTATAAACGGTCCCTGTATTAGTACCTTTAGTCCAAGTTTCTATGTTAGACTTCAGCGAAGTTTCGGCGTCTCATGGGTTTTAGGACTTATCCAATATAATGAGGAAACAATTAAACATATAGGTTAACCTAATATGTAAGAATGCCTAAAGAAAATACCATTGCTTTCAACATCAGTATGTTATCGTCTACCGTTTCATTTTTACAAAGGAATTATTCGAAAATTAAATAAATTTTGACGATCAGACATGGCAGATAAAGTATAAGTTCTCTGGTTTAATCAAAGAAAATGAAAAAATTTATAGACCGTTCTAAATTATCGAAAGTTTTGATTGTTACTAGTTCGGTTTTAACTGTATAGACATTTGTCACTTTCGCCGCTTAAAAATTATAATGTACGTATACATATAAAGTTATTGTAGTATAGCTTATTGTCGCACCCACTCCTAATACAAGCTTTTTATTTAAGCTTAGTAGGAGGGCGGAAAGGGGATATTAGACAAACTATATATTACTATATATTACCTAAAAAGTATTTCTAATATTGTTTTATGAAAAAAAAAATAACTTAAGCATATTGAGGAACGAGGAATTAGTAAAAGATAATATCTGATGCACTAAGAATATAAATTACAGAAAGAATCGCGTTAAATATTTTTTATGAGCAATTCGATATTCCAAGCAAATTTTGTTTGGCTCACTAATGTTTTCAGTGCTTTGTGTTCCTGAAAGCGTCAGTAAAAGTTTTTAATATAGATGGCCGATGTGCAGTACGACAAAGAAAAAGTTCATAAAAAAAGTTTTTATCAGTACATCGTTGGGCTTTCGAAATCACCGCAAAATTACAGCGAAAAATGTAAGCTCTCTGAAAACTACCCCTGGCTTTTATGAATCAGAGCTGTGATTCAACGGCCTTCACCTTTATGCCACGAGTTATGTCAGCATTTTCATATTAATCATTATATCATTTGACTACCTTCTTTCTTGCGTCGGATTACAAATACGTTGTAGGTATGCTAATAAGGTGCAGTTACTTGTATCAATTTGCGCTCCGGCTTTACTATATTTAACTTAAGGTATTTCGTATATGTTATTGTCTCCACGACAAGGGTCTTAAACAGGTAGAAAGCTTCTCTGTCGCAAGAGTTCAAAAGGGTAGTCCCCTTACAACAAATAAAAAACACATTAATTTCGTTAAAGAAGGCTCGAATACGAAATCGAGAAGCAATTCTCTTTACATCTTAGATACTGCACCCGATTGGGCTCTTTGGATGGATACAAATAACTGAAACTGGAATTAAACAGATGGAAAAACATTACATAATCCCAGAGGATGTTGTAGGTTCGTAATCCAGGTCGTACCGGACACAAAAGTGAGTAGTACTTGTAGAGCTGAATTCGATGGGAGACCAACATCTCTAAAGACCATCTGATAAAAACGATCAAGTAAGTCAAAGACCTAAAAATAAAATTAAGACTAAAATATCAAATGTTTATTTTCTCTATATAGAGAATTTTCTCCAAACTCCTTATGACAGTGTCTGGCCCCGGACACTAACTAATAACATTTTTAATGTGTTAATTTTGTACATTTTGCGCTGCTGCTTCTGTTCACTAAGAAAATACAATTTTAGACCTAAGTACGGTATCCCGTTGGTATGACAGTGCCAAAGGTCATATCTCTCTAGTAGGTCCTGGATACAATTTTATTATTTCAACTGGTCTTTTTTCATAGAATCCAATCAAGATTTTGGTCAATCATTATACCTAGATATTTTGTGGTTAGTACTTTGGCAATACTAGGACAAATACAATTATCTCTAACTGGACGCCCACAGTGATGTATTTTTATTCTTAAATGTACATATATATATCAGGTTGTGTGTTGTTATACTATATTGAAAAACATATATATTTCGTTTTATCAGTGTTAAGTGTGAGGAGGTTAATTTTGAGCCAATTTGCAACTTGTATAAGTCCATGTTCAGCTGCATTAAACACATCCTGCCAAGAAGTTCCAGTAAATAGGATGTGACTACTGACTCACTGACCTGACTGGCCGCTTGGGTTAATGCTCTGCTTCCTGTGGAGCAGTACCTTTGAAGAGAAGCTTCTAGCAGGTTTGGATAAGCAGCAAATTTATGGTCACTGGACCATGACAATTCAAATATAAAATTCTTTATTGCGAACTTGCGCTATAATTAGTGTAACAGCTAATAATATTAAATTCGAAACTTAAACATGTAGATATTAATGTCGTTTTAATTTTGTACTTTTGGTTTTTCTTTTAGTTCTATTTTATTTTTTGTCTACTAATTCGTTGTTACCGGTTTATATTATCCACGGCGAGTACGGCGTAGGTATTTTTTGTTCTGTATCGAAGTGACAACTTCTAAAGGTGGTTTTGGATGGGGGTTTATTCTTTGACTATATCGATGACGACTTACGTTTTTTTTTTATGTTACAAGCGGGCAAACGAGCAGGCAGCAGTCATCGAAGTGCCTACCGGCGCCCATGGACATCTGCACGACCAGAAGGCCAGCAGATGCGCTGCCGGCCCTTAATCACGAGTTTAGGCCACCGGGAAGTCTCACAAACCGAACGGGACGTTTTACCCAGACTCGGGCTTTCCACCCCATGGAAGAAGAAGAAAAAAATTGTAAAATAAAATTCAACAGACTCTCCCGCGTTTCGGGGTTTATTAAACTTAAATACAAATGTCTTAATAATAGACTTTGTCTTTTAATTTATTCACACATACAATGCCAAAACAGTAAAGCAAGGTTGGCTTGTACCGCTCATCACTCTCTGTCGCTCTGGGCCCTGGTTCCTTTGATCCTAGATAAATACGCCCCTGCCTATTTGTCTCAATTGCGTATAAATTTCCTACATTTAAAAAAAAAGTTGTTCTGTATTTGAACAGAATAACGAACTCATTAAATTTTATTTGCGCTCTATCTGATGTATGCTTTTTTTAATAGTTTTATTAATAACTGCTAACACTTATAAAATTGTATATTATAAATATTAGCAATTATTATTATAGGCTAGATTTACTTTATTCTAGAAACACACTAATAGGGTTTTATGAACATACTCTTCCGTTTGTAAATAGTTTTAGCATTTCTTTAGCCAATTCCACACAACAACTGGTCCTGCCGAGCTCATCCATATACAGTTTTGCACTGCACTTAAGTGGAAGTTAAACGAAGGCAAAAAGTCAAAATGTTCAAGATGCAGGACTTAAGGACATGCATTTTATGATCCGTCCAGACGTTGTGCCAATTAAGACTAAATACTGGGTGAATCCAACGCTAAATGTATATATCATATGTCTTGGTTTCACTATTCCAAAAATTTAACAAAAAAATTGATCATAATAAAATATCTACTCTATTTTATTTTTATTTAAGAGTTTATTTCGAGAAAAATATCATAGACCTTATAGATATAATAGACCTTACTACGCTGGCTGCTTTTTATCAGGTGCTTCAATGCTTGTGGCTTCTTTACATCCCAAATTACATCTATACATATAAGTAAAATCCGTTTGTAGCGTCGAAATTATTATTTTTTTACTAATTGCGTATGACTATATATACGATACCTATAGCAAAAACGCAAGTTAGAACTTTTTTATCTATTTGTTGGTATCTATCTATAGTCTATCTATAGTCGATTTTACAAGGAATAACAGACTACCTTGCTTTTAGCTAAATAATTATGGTTGCACACAAAAAAACCCTCCTAGCTCAAAAAGGACTTTACCTATTTTGCTCAAATTTCGTAATTATCCGTAATTCAGTCCATCTTAAAATAAAGGAATATTTTTATTTAAATTTTTTACCTTAATATAATTTATTACAAGCTATATGTTTAATACTATACTATAATCCCACCTATAACACGGTAATCTTATTATATTATCTGAGTATTGGAGCCAACATCAGCGATTGAACTGGTTAAGTCAGCTATCTGGTCGCATCTCGTTAAAGCTGGGAGTGGCCAAAATACTTTTATTCGGCGAATAGTTAAAGGTTAAGCTACTTGTAAATAACAATTCATTACGTCGCCTTTTATGGAGCATAATTTTGGAAGTGGGTGCTTTGTTACTTTCATTTTGAACGCCTTTTTTGTTTAATATAAAACTTTTTCTACATCAACAAGTTTAGGAAAGAAAGAACAGAAGAAGCTTATAGTTGAGAACTGTGCTGCACGTATTACATGGTGTATGTTACGTCTAGTCTACATCTAGAGCTCAAACATGGTAATCGGAACTGTGTACGTGTCGAAATTGGCTGGACCGACATAAATTCTGTTACGATTGGTGTAAAAGATTATATGTAGAAGATGGTATAATCATAATAGATGTAAAGGATGAAATGATTAATAAACTTGACAGTAATTACTTTCAGTTTCATATGAAAGATATAGAAAGTTTTGATGGCTTTTTTTTAATAGTGAATTATTTTACTTCAATTTACAATAACACCAAGAAATGAGAAAGAACTGGATTCTATTATTATCATGTGTGCAAAGAATTTCGCATGTTTTATTGTGATACAGCATCATTAAAATTGATGTCATTACAACATATAGCATTTTGTATAAGATTATTTTTTCAATGTGAACGTAGCATGATAAAAGAAAACAAGTAATATCCTAAACTTTTATCAAAACATTCTATTACCAAAGAAACTTTCTTGCCATAAGTAGATGCAATATACGTCAAATGCTAATTTTCTACAGAACGTCAAGACTTAACCTAACCTCATTTCGCGCTGTAGCAACAACGTCGTGCTCGTTTCTGCTTGAAAAAATTGTCTAATAACGTGTTCATCCCGCTCTTTGGCACAATGACGTCATCAGTTTCACGGCACAGCCTCCGCTATTTAATTACAAACGTGTGCAGTGCGGCACGCGTCATCTCAGCTCGGAACAGTTCGAAAACCTTATTACAATTGACAAAAAGGGTCCCTATTTGATTGTATTTTGAGGTTATATTTGGGTTTAGGGATGGATGGTAGTTAGGTTGTTCTGCCAAGAGAGATGTAGGGTGAATTTCGGCCGATCCTTGCGTTCTACCACGCCTGCGCAAAAAACGTTCGGGCGCGTATATCAGTCAAACGAAGGCGACGCGCCGGCTAGCGCGTTCGCCTGGCGGTACGCCCCGGGTTCCCAAGCCGCCTTCTATGAACCGGGAGCGTTTTCATCAATAAAAAGATGCCCCCAAACATGTTTACTGAATGTGTGTGCTACCCCAATATGTCAATTTAGCCGCGAAACGCGTGTATAAAAGCACGTGATTGTACTGCCTGTAGTGTCTTCCTTTCTAGTGTGATTGACTCTAGTGCTGGTTGTTTTTGTGAGGTGAGTTTATGGTTAAGGTCAGGGGTTACCCTTGTGAAATGTCGGCTGCATGTGCAATTGAATGTGGCAAATTACACTTCGCGTGCAATTCACAGAGGGTCATTCAGAAAAACGCCAGTTCATTATGTATTTTCCGTAGCTACGTGCACGAGCGATGGTTTGAACGTAATGAGGTAATGATGTTAATTACAAAGTTACAAAGAGTTTCATTAAATTTATAACTGTAGAAAAACCTATTTTGAAGTCGGCTTTTTGTATTCCAAACTTCGACCTTGAAATATACATAGGTTTTTTTAAAAATAAATATCAAATGTGTGCTTCATTATAGTAGTAAAGAGGTTTTCAATTGTAATAAAAATATCCTACATATCGTCTGAATAGAGTTTAATGCAATGATTGCAGACAATTTTCATTGTACTGTTCTGGAACAGGACGCTATGAACTTGTTACCTAACAAAGATCTTTACGTTCATTTGTAGTGGCACGTTTAATATTACAATCCACATAAAAGTAGAATAAGGATTTTATTGGTTTAAGTAATGTTTTCAAATTGTAACAGATTTTTTTACAAACAAAAGTTAGTTACAGAAATGATATGTTTGTTTCTATAAATTAAGTTTAAGAATTGAAATTGAGATTAAAATAAAAAAATATAATCAAAAAACAATTTACATATAGCGATCTTTGAATTAAGGTTATACCTGAGTTTTACAATAGAATGGACAGCAAATATTATTGTGTTTAACTATGAATGATTTCCGTTGTAATGAATTATTTCGTGACTAAGAAATTTAAGTAGCTCGTGTGAATTTACATACGAATTCCACTGAATGACTGCTTGGCTGAGTCACTGGTCTAGACTGTTGGAACTTACCAAACAATAATAGTATATAAAGTACAAATAATTCATATAAACTACAAATAATTAACCTCCAAAACAGAGATCTCTTTGGCAAAGTATCAATGAAATATGACTGCCCTTTGCAATGGACACAATTAACAATATGCGGTTATTTTTAATTACGAGTATTGTTATTATTTTCGCTAATCATCTTTTGCAGTTATTTCTACTTCAAAAATATTTGTAATAAAGTTTTTCGCGTAATTGTACATTGAATAAACAAATTTTAATTTCATATGGGATGTTAGCACACTATTTGCCAAAAATTTCCTTGTCCTCATCAATAGAAAGTCAAGTGGAAAGTTTCTACTAGATAGACCAGCTCAACGGAGTTTGGACTGAGAGCATCTTGCAAGGATTTCTACTTTGCCATTTAATAGCAGACAACGCTTCTTTGAGACCTGTTGTGTTGCAACCAACGCACCAATGCACCAGGAGCGTGCTCTTGCGTGTTGGACACCTCAGATCGGGCAATTATTGTCGCCTCATTTTAGACTTCGAAAATATAAGGCCTAACCACAGGGCCAAATATACCTACAGTGTTGTCATTGAAACGCTAAGAAGAAGTTTATGGAAAATACAACTTGGATGGGTTATCTTCGGCAAACTAGAGGACATATTCCCTTCAAAAGATACCTCAACGCCTAAAGACCCGTCTCCACAAGCAATATGTTCTGTCTACCTTGGCTTTTGATGCCATGACATGGACGCTAACACACCAGTCGGTGTACAGGCTCCTAGTTACACGGGGAGCAATAGAGCGTGACATGCTCGGCATCAAGTTTGTAATACCCACATCCGTCTCCGCACTAAAATTAAGGATGTCGGAAATATGGCAGTCGAACTAAAATGGAGTTGAACAGGACATATAGCCCGAGGTGGTGATGGCAGGTAGTCTACGGCCTATAAATATTGTAACCGCTGATTTCTAGGGTTCATTTTAAGTCCTCTAAAGTTAGTTAATGAGCTGTAACTAGCCAGCATCTTAGGAATTACAGAGACGTTTAAAATATATATAGATTATTAAAATCGCATTTGGGGTAATAATTCTTGTAATAAAATCTGTAATGAAAAAGGCAAATATGAAAACGTCAGTTTTCCTTATTTCTATAGAAAAAATTAAAATTTTAATAAAGAATTAGTATTGTAATAGAAATTTGAAATAATATTTAAATAATAAGTTATACCGTTGAGCTATTGAGGCTCAAATTATTTGTTATGTCCCTATTTCCCGAATATATCTTCTACTTTATAAAAATCTTGATAGCTTAAGCACAAGTTAGATTTATTTAGAGGTAGCGCCACACTGGCAGTCTTTTTGTTCTGCAGCCGAATTATTTTGGCGCGTCCGGGTACCAGTATCTCTTTCTCACATAAGATCGGCGTGAAGTGGCGGGGAAGAAAGAACTACATTTGTAAAATAAAGATTAGGACATAAAGATGAATAAGATTATGCAATAGAAAACAATTTGTATAGAATTATTCGATTTCTGAACGACGATAACTGCGAAGAATAATTAGAAATGTGGCCTAAATTCAAAGACTAATAGAATAGTTTTTTTTTATGTTACAAGGGGGCTAACGAGCACCGAAGTGCCTTCCGGCGCCCGTGGACATCTGCACGACCAGAAGGCCTGTAGATGCGCTGCCGGCCCTTAATGACGAGTTTAGGCCACCGGGATATATTTTTGTAATAGTTTAGTTTGTGTATTTTACATGTTTTATGTGTACAATAAAGAAATCAATCAATCAATCAATATTATAAAACTGGACTGCAAAAAAACCTGAAATTTAATCACTGTGTCAATTTAAAATAGTTACAAAGAGTGTTAATTCAAAATAGTTAAGTCTAAACCATTTAGGTCTCCATCGAAATATACATAAAAACGATAAAGAAAAAGTTCCAAAAACAAGAGATCCGTCCAGTCATTTAGGCGTAGTTCAGTGGCAAGGACACACGTACAAAAACCTGAGCATATTTTCCCGACTTTGGCCAATTTGAGTCCGAAGTCTGTTCAAAGACTTCCAGACCTGCCAAGAAAGACGTTCAGAAGGCACCACGAAGCACCACTCAACATACTGATTTTATATTCTCTCTACATATTTTTCAAAATTAAAATTTCATTATTTCTATGAATATTACCACCAAAAAGATTTTATTAATGAAATCGTATTCTATTGCGGGAAACGCAATTCCTTCACCAGATTTTCATTTCCAGATAAATTGTATTAGTTGAAAGCAAGCGTATTCCTTTTGTTTCAAATTCTGGACAATTTGCTTCTTCAAAGAAGTGGTCAAGAGCGTGCCGAGACACGCTTATATAGAAGGGTTCCGTATGTGATACGCGATAAAAGTATTTGCTGAATAACTTTAATTGTTGCTGTCCAACTTCACTTAAACTAATTTTCCTAATGATGTTTTATATGCATGCATGTAAAATAAATAAATAAATATATAGGACCATATGACACACGGACGTCTGTTCCTAAGGTAGCCAACTTAATGACTGTGTTAAAGGTAACAGACACCTGATATAGAACAATGAGTCATGCTTTTTCGTGCGCGCAGCCGGAACTCATCGATTTATAAGATGTTATCACGTCGGAAATAAATATGCTTTTTAGAAAACACACTGCATACTATATAATTAGACGGTCAAATTTTCAAATACAAATATCAACAGAGACAAAGTAACAATTTACTTCAATCTTAAATGATAATTATTTTACAGAACTTGCAAAATACCTACACCAAAGTCGCTAATGCGAACAAATAGTGTTATGACACCAAGTATGGAATACAAAAAACAGTTGTCGCGAATTGAAGAGCGGAGCACCAATGAAGAATGTTTCAAAATCGGGGGTTCTGTTTCCCATTTTAGAGCTTCCGCTGCGTGCGCTGCGTGAATGGTTAAAGTTTCGCAAAAGTCATGCATGAAAAAATTGTTCCCCTCTAAAATTTCTAAATAAAAGTTCGCGACAACGTATGTCTAACTTTTTAGGTTGGCTCAGTATACCCTTTTTTATGCCAATGAAATTGTTATAAAATAATGCATTATTTGTGAAGGTCATTTTATAAACGTAATATTAATCCTTATCCAAAAGTTATTTCAACCATAGACCGCATCTACACTTTATCAAGTGTGACTGCGGTCAAGCGCTTGCCTATCTCCAATAATAAAAAAAAAGTAGTTCGGAAGTTATGCACCTGCATACATTTCAGCGACTCATTTTTTTTTTGGGACTATAAATTGAGATGTAAGCTATCCTATCTTTCAAGATGGATCAATCTGCACGCGCTGTGCAAATTTGATTAAAATCGGTTTAGGAGTCCATCCTGACATACAATTATATACACTAAGAGGGCATTAACTCGAAAAAAACACTAATTAATAATTGTTAATAATTTTTCTGTTTCGTCATAGGTTAACGTCAATAGATTTTGTGTGACTATACGTTTCACTTCAGTGTGGAATAGAGGTTACTCATGATACTACTCAATAAGTCTTAGTATACAAGATATAATGAGAAATCAATAAAAATTCTGCAATCAGGGTGTGGAATTTCCTTTTTATCTGTCCCATAACTGGTCCGATCCACCACGGATACGCGACTTCGGACTACCCTTGCTGCTCATGTTACTCCCCCCGCATCGTCCGTAATAGTAATGTCCGCATTCTTTTAGGTGGCGCCATGCTTGCAGTCCTTTTAGTCTGCAGCCCGAATTGGGCCAGCGCATCCTGTTACCATAGATCCAAGCTAAAAAAATCTCGATAGTTTTACTTACTTTTACGTACGTTCTTTGTCACACGAGAATCTTGTCATGGTGGCTCAGTCTCAGTGAAGTAGATGTCCATGGTCGTTGGTAGTCATTTACCGTCTCTTCGTTTGTTCCTTGTAACAAGAAAAATCCTTACCAATAATTTCAATTGTAGCTCTTCCATTATGATAATCATCTCGCAAGGTATTCGACTACCTTCGAAAAGTCGCATTTAAATTTCGCCTTAACGAGTGTGTATAAAAGGTGTTGACTTGTTCCCTTGTTGCGTGATGCGACCTACAGTGGTATTCATCGAAAGATGTATCAAGGGCATAAGACGCCGTTTACACGATAAAAATATAATAAACCATTCCCCATACTATTGTCAGTTACTAAGCCTGTCCTTAAAGAGTTTGAGAGATTAAAAGATTGAGCACGAGCTTTGACAGCTAAGAGACAAAGTCAAATTTCTTAGCATTCGATGGATTCACCGTGCGGATGTCGGGTCTAGCGCGTTGCAGCTGAAGGAATCATATCAGTGCCTGGGAATCATGACCCAGGTTTAGGTCTAAGACTTTTAAAATGGCCATCAACATTCACCTTCACTGCCAGTGTTCCCTCCCCTGCCTAGTCAAATCTGATATGATCGTGCTAGTATGGTTCAAGATGTCCTCTTTAATAAAGGACTGGTATTATCTTGACTTCAGTGTAAAATCAGCGTCAATTACATAAGCACTCTCAGATTACACACCTATATTGTAATCCGATGCTTTAATGCCACAACAAGAGTGAAATACTGTATCCATCAAATATTGTTTAAACTAAACTGTAATTATTCAATTTCTTACCTAGTTTATCCATTTCTTACTTCACTTTACTGTCCTTTCCTCTACCATCCTTCTGGACGTGTAAACGGCGCCTAAATATGTCTCCCAAGATCATACGGTCTTAAAGTTTCTTCGATAATCTTCGATGAAAGTTTTTCACATTGAATTATATATTTACCCATTTATTTATCATATTATAGTTATCATATAATGCTCAAATTATCCCATAAAATTATTTATAGAAAACGATGATGTGAACTCGAATGTGCCTTGGATTACACACAGATCGAATTACAAATTTAGATTAAAAAAAAAAATAAAAACAATTGTTTTATTCCTAAAATATAGCCGGTTCTCGGCACCCATTTTTTAAATTTCTATAATTATGTATTAAACTAATATTTTTAGTTGTTATTTAGAGCATTATAAAATACTCAATATGCCATTTTGCATTTTATACGTACGTTTTCTAATCGAAGGTTAAATGTAATTCAATGAGGAAAACGAATTTTAGGTCTTGAAAATTAGCTTGAGTCGGTGCACTCTCTAAATTATGTGGCACTATTTTGTCTTCATTGGTAACGCGGTCTTTTATTGGTGCCAAGTTTGTTGAGCGCTTGTTATAAAATTTAAAATTATATAATTGGGATATGAATGCAATTTATTGCCACATTAAAAAATAAAATATACCCAAACGCTATGGCGACTGACAGATACGGCGAAATATGAAAAATAATCGCTGTAGAATTTATGTTTGCATCCGGTGGTAAGATCTTGGCGTAAACCAGTATTCGGAGTCTTATTTTATATTTTAATAATACATGTTAATTTCTGGCGAAGATCTAAACAAATTTTAATTTAAACAAAGAGTATTCCTGGACTTTTTTTAACTTATAAATTTACACGCCACAGACAAAACATAAAAAGGCCATAGTTATATAGTTTTTTCTTTCACTCTCCGTTTCCTATTTCTCTTTTGTAGTTCTAATTTTACAGTTAAAACTTAAAAATTAAATATTACCAATTTCAACCGGGTTAGTCGTTATGTAGTTTATGAATCAACGGCTAAAAAATGAGCTCTTTGAACGTGAATTGTCTTTTACTCCCTAGCAATATTGTTGGATTTTTAATATCTAAAAATTATTATTTTGTATATGATATACGCCTCTGAACGTATACATAATTTCTCATATGTCTATTGTATCAGTCATATTTTCCCTCTATCTGCCAGTTGCAGCGTAGAGGATGTGTACGTACTATGTTATAGTATTTAGATTCTTTGATAACATTAGTATATATAGGCTAAGAGACCAGAGGAAGATTTGTTGGAAAATATATACATAAGGGCATTGCCGACTATGGTAAGATTTTTCCTGTCTATAATCAAATTTTCAACTCTTAATTAAGAACAAAACATTTCAACTATGAGCCTGCCTATTCCTTTAACATATTTTACATTCATATAGACGTTAAGTAGGAAAATTGTTACAATATGTAACAATTATTAACTTGAAATTAATTTGACAGCAAATCTTACTACCGTCTCTGGGACTATTACATTATAAATATACTTATCTCATATTGCTAGCTAAATAATAAGTTAAATATATAATATAAAGTGTGAGACTAATGATTTTGCTCTGATAACAGCTGTATATAATGAAGAGATTTAATGAAATTTTGTTATTACTATAATTTTTCAAATTATTTTACGATTCGTTTTCGTTTTTCGGCCGTTTTATTTATGTATAGACTCACACAGCGAAAAAGTGTTCTTAAGAGCCGAGCTTTTCTTGCATGTAGCCTTTATGGGCAAATTATATTTGTGTTTGCTCCACACTTCCCCAGACAATAGAGATATAAACGAATACATTATGAGTAACTATTTAGTATTCAACTTATTGTTTTTGAATACTAAATATTATTTGTTTTGTACTTTATACGGAAATATATAAATAACTCGATTTACTTCTATTATGGTTAGGTTATAGAAGTAAATGTGGGTAATAAATTATAGGCAGCAACATATCTGGAACATGTGATGCAAAAACATTGTTAATTACGATTAATACTTGAATATGTACTATTATTATTATGAGACGTGATGTGTACCAATTTAGCTAATATTAAGAAAATATTCTTCCGAATATTTATTTGGCTCTCAGTGAATCTCTTAACTATTCGCGTCATTAATAAAAACTTAATCATATTAAACATACAAAAACCTAATATTTGACACTTCTAGCTGTGTGTAAGGTGATAGATCCTTTCTTAACTTTCTTTTCCAGTTGCAAAGAATTACATTTGATACAATTTTATATACCAATAAAGAGAAAGTAGATTTTTTTATTCATATAGAATTTTCCTTTTCTCTCGAATCGTATTCTGTTTATTGACGAAAACTGCATTAAAATCTGCTGCGTTGTTATTAAAATCTACGTCCAGTCTCCCTCAGTAGAGGGAGACTGAGTTCCCGCCGCGACACCGCTTCGTAGCGAGCTCATGATGAAGGACCCCGGACGGGTTCGAAACTAGTCGGGCTATCCCAATATAACATACGCGTGAGTTTAAAAACCGTTTTATAATAAGTATGAATACAGCTCACGAAAGTCAAGTTCTTAATCAGACATGATTTTCTGTTCTCTTTCGTCAGTCTCTTGATAATAAGTAATTCAAAAATTTTGTCAATTATATAATAGTTAGGCCTCCCTTTGCTTCTGCCTCTTTTTATTTCCGAACGGATACGACTTAGGGACCTTCAAGAAAAGAGCATACTCATTTCTCCAAGGCCGGCAACGCATCTGCAATCTCCCTGGTGTTGCAGTTGTCCATGGGCGTCAGTAGTCATTTAAGAGTACCGTCTGCTCGTTTGCCCCTTGTTATATATTAAAAAAAAGTAGAAGAATATGCTTATTAAAGCTATTTACACAATTTCAATTATTTGCTATTTTAGGAGGATTTGTTCATTGATATCCTTTATTTACAGGATTAGTCCTTAATCCTTATTTATTAAAAACAATATAAAGTTGAAGAGTTTGTTTATTTGTATGAATGCGATAATCTTGAAAACTACCCGTTAGATTTGTAAATGCCTTTCTTATAAGAAAGTACATTTATTAAGAAAAGTAAAGCAACGCGGACGATGTGATCAATTTGCACCATACCATGCTATCATCGTGATCACTTCTATTACAAACCATTTAGCATGGGAAATAATAATATTAGCCATGAATATTCTTGTAGTTTACTAGCTGTTTCCTGCCACTTCGTCTACGTTTAATTAAACTTTAATAAGAGCCCGTATTATAAGATAAATAAATCATACATGAGAAATTGAGAATATGATGAATGCGTGTATGGAGGGGGTAAAACTTTTAATTTTGCGTGTATGTAATTATGAGTGTTTAGATGCAGACTGCATAAATGTACGATTTAAATAAATACAATTTTATCCTGTTTATGATTTTTATTTATCAATTAATCTATTTAAAACATTTCACTAAATATCCCAATTCCAACTACATCCAAATTTTGTTTATGCAAAAATAAATCTTTCTAGACTAAAAAATTACCTGCGGCCAAATCCTCTTTAAGACAGCTCAGCATGTGCCCTAAATTATGTGAAAACACATAATTCACAGCGCTGATTTTCAGCTGCGACCCTTTAGCCTCACGGCTAAAATCGAAGAACATTTCTTAATACCTCTGAAATTTGTCTGTATAATATATTGCGTTGCTATGCAGGTGCCACTTTGACAATTTGATTTAAATAGAAACACAATCGAGGCCAGAAATTTCATACTAAATTTAATTACCTCAAGGGCAGAAAATTCGGTTGATTAACAATAAGGAAGCTGAAGAAATAATTAGAGTAAATGGGTTATCTAAAGAAATTTTCAAATCAGACCAGTAGTTCTTGAGATAAGTGCGTTCAAGCAAACAAACAAACGCTTCAGCTTTATATAATATAAGTAATAAGAAAATACGTGGAAGCATTAGTATGAGCATTAGCGTGAGCGTGAGCGTGAGCGTGAGCGTGAGCGTGAGCGTGAGCGTGAGCGTGAGCCTGAGCCTGAGCCTAAGCCTGACCCTAAGCCCGATCCCGAGCCCGAGCCCGAGCCTGCGCCTGAGCCTCAGCCGGAGCACGAGCACGAGCACGTGATATGGGACAATGCTTTCAGCCCTCCGGGAAGGGTCCCATTCGCTGTGCCGGACAAGGTAAATTTCGTAATAATTTATTTCTTATCTTTTCGAATATAAATAACATTTAAGTCGAAATATTTAATTTATTACGAGAGGCAAACGAGCAGGCGTTTCATCATCTAAGTGACTAATGACGCCCGTGGGGATCTGCAACGCCAGAAGGCTCGCTGATGCGTTATCGGTCTTTAAAGAGGGGTCTATACCAGCGGGAACTCTCGGAAACCGAACGAAACGCTACAACCATAGCTCAAAATGTTTGTACATTTTTGTCCTTGAAGACTACAAAGTTCTACAAAACTTTGCGCAGCTACACAAAGTTCCCGGCCGCACGGCATGATTACTGAAATTATCATTCAAATTAAGCTATGTCTGGCTCCGGCATTACTCTGTCAGAACTCAACGGCAAAGAACTCGATGTAAGATGGAGCTGGAATTCGTCCTCTGCTACAGTTTTTTAACTACGTAATTAAGGCCTTTTTGAACCTTTACTTCACTTTACTTATTTATATACTATGCAGTATTATAACCGTAGTACTAGAAGTAAACCTTATAATTTCGCTCTATCCGTCCGTCCGTCCGTCTGTCAGTCTGCCCGTAAGGTGGTCCCCCCCTAGCATTTCCAAAGTATTAGACGTAGAGACTTGGAATTTTCCATGTTGATAGAACATGCTAAAAACTCATTAGGAAAATTATTCTGAGCGAACTCGGACAACTATTAAAGTTATTTAACAAATATCTTTATAGTTTATCAGATACGGAACCCTTCTATATAAATGTGTCTTGACACGCTTTGACGTGCTTTGACGACGCTACCTCACCTACACTCCCACGTACCACCAATTCACCAGAATACCAATATTAGAGGTGGGTTTATATAATATCCCTTTACAGAAATTGATCTCTTGAATTTCTCTCGTCTTCCAAACGCCAACGTGTTTGTAATCTTCATGCATTATTGAGACCCGATGAAATTTTTGTTTATGAATTCTTTTTTTTTTAAAGAATATTAGGAATACTTTTTAGGTATGTCCAATATTCCCTTTTCCCCTTCTACTAAGCTTAAATTGAAAGCTTTTATTAGGAGTGGGATAATTAAAGAGTGTCGGACCGCACGTGGCACGCTGGCTGCTTACGCTGCGTGGAGTGCCGAGCGATGCTGTCTGGGAAATGTTTCGCCAGAAATAACCAACTCTACTGCACTGAGGATTTTTTCAAGTAAGCCTCTATATATCTCTATTAACATGACAAATTTCCCATCTCATGTCGCGTCATGAGTGTCCTAACTGCATTCTGATGTGGACACTTTCTGATTCGTTCCTGTATAACAACTAATTTTATTAAGTTTGTTATTGAAACGATATGATAAAAAATATGACAAATCTAGATCTTTGCTCTTTTCTATTACCTACTATCTCGAGGGCGTATTGCGGTAAATCATGTGAAGTCAACCCCCTGGTTAATGTCTTGCTGAAATCTCCATAGAAACGATTTTCAAGCTGTGGAATAGTCATTAAAGAATTTACTACGAACTGAGCAAGTCTTAACAGTCTTACATCTTTAACGGCTCACAGCTTGATCCTCAAAGCAAGAGACACTATAGTAATGGTATCCTTGATATTCTCCATTCAGGTGCAGATGACAGAACGCTCCGGCATATGTATTTTCAAATCATTACAATATATTTATAGTCATAGAGGCAGACGTTTACATTCTCTATCGAGTGTAATTGCTAACGAGTGCAAGGTCACAGGAAGTACTTTTTGGATTTCTCTCTAACTATGTGGAAAGGTTAAGTTAGGTGTGTTAATAGCATGGACTAAGTCGTTCGTCTTTTATGACTTCCTATCATAAGAAAGTAATAAGCTACTTATTATAGATATACGATAATATACAGGAAATATTGTCACTTTGATAATGTTTTTGGTTGCGGTTGTTGTCCCAGGCGTTTCGGCACCAAGTGCGCTGGCTGCGGGCAGGGGATCCCGCCGACGCAGGTTGTGAGACGGGCTCAAGCCCACGTCTATCACCTGAGGTGCTTCGCATGCGCAGCTTGCGCGCGGACCCTGAACACGGGGGACGAATTCTACCTGATGGAAGACGGGAAGCTGGTGTGCAAGCCTGACTATGAAGCTGCTAGAGCGAAAGGTGATTTGAAAAGTAAATAGTCTAAAAAATTCAAAATCTAAGCTCGTATATATATTTTTTAAATATTACGAGCTATTTTTTTATATATATAACAAGGGGCAAACGAGCAGGCGGTACTTTTAAGTGATTACCGACGCCCATGAATAACTGCAACACCAGGGGGATCGCAGATGTGTTGCCGGCCTTTGATTTGCGTTGCATTGGCGTTAAGCGCCATCTCTTAGAAGAATCTCAATACTTAAAAGTACAGTAATATTCCGCTAGATGGTAGGTCCAGCTCAAATTAATTTATTGTTAATTTTAAATAAGCGATACCGATACATCCATTTTCAATAGAAAACAGAATTCCGTAATTCTGAAGCTAATATAACCGTGATAACATAATATTACTAATTCGAACATGATCGTGCCAGATCCACACACACACGTCCGGACGTTTAAGAATATATTTTTTTAATCAGTTTTTTTTACATATGTGCATAGCAACTTTAATTATATATAATCTTTATTATTTTATCCATCATATATTTCATGTATTCATAGGCGACGGTTCCTTGGATGGAGATGCAGCCAGCAAGAGACCTCGAACCACGATTACCGCCAAGCAATTGGAAACCCTCAAAAGTGCCTACAGCAGTAGTCCAAAACCAGCACGCCACGTGAGGGAACAGCTGGCTCAAGACACGGGCCTCGACATGCGTGTCGTGCAAGTCTGGTTTCAGAACAGGTGAGAACCATTTATCCTTTTTTAGGCCTCCGTAGTCATTACAAGGAACGCGTATCAGATACGGAACCCTTCTATATAAGAGTGTCTTGATACGCTGTTGGTCATTTTTTAAGTAATAACTTCTTTTGAGGTGTTGTGCATTTTAGTAATGGGAAAAAACCATTGAACTCGCGACACCGTTATCGTACCGACACCACTATAACGCAGGCTCTATTCAAGTTTTCACTTCTGTCGGCTCCCTAGGGGTGAGGTTTTTTAAGAATATTATAAATATCTTTTATATTCCAGTTTTACCTCCTACTAAGCTTCAACTAATAACTTGTGTTAGAAATAGGCGCGACAATATCAAAGCGCTGTCGGGATTAGAACCGGGTATCCTGCAGATTTCATTCCATCCTTTTTACCGTTTAGCTATTGAGCCTCTAACATTGATAAGGAATTTATGCAGTTCCTCTCTTTCCTTTCTTTCAGTTCAGAACAGGTTATATCGTAGCATTATTAAAAAGGAAGGATATGCAAGAAAGTTTTTTTTATTAGTCTTGTATAACGTTAAAAAAGTTGTGCAAGTTTGGTTTAAGAAATTTGTTTGATACAAGTGCCATTAAAAAAATGGTAAAGGAAATATATCGAAAAAAATCCTTCTAATTTATTTTAATTGACGTTCTTTAATCAAAACCTTAAATAAATATAGCTTTTGTACGTTTTTATATAGGGATGTTACGGAAGCGGTTATATCGGAATCGAAGTTTTTATATTTGGTTAATCGGAACCGGAACCAGAATCGAAATGGGAACCTAAAAATAACATCATCCACATTATTCAATGAAAAAGGTGTTTACTTGGGTAATAAAAATAATCAAATTTAATATCTTATAGGCAAATGATGCAAGTTATATTTAATAAAAAAGTATTTCGGCATTTTCTCCATCCAATATTTTTCTTAAAAGCCAACATCCATCAGCCAGCAGCCGCATTATCGACCTCTGGTATTTCTTTATTTTATTTTTTTTAAATTCGATTATAATATATCTGAACCAAAATCGGAATCGTATAAAATCAATCGGAATTTCCAACTTTTGGAATCGGAATCGAACCTCTGTAAACTCCCTACTTTTATATTTGTTTATGGTTATTATGTTGACATGTTGAAAAGGTTTCAAGTGATAAATATTAATTGAATATAAAATAAAAAGAATAAAAATCCGTTTCCTATTTAAACATGTTTATTAATTATAATAGGTTGAAAACGAAAGCCTAAAATCAATCAGGCTTCAACCATATCCATACAGAGTTTCGAGATTTTTGTTATTGGATTATACGGGATTAAATTCGTGAAAGGAAGACAAATAGCCGCCAAAAGTGTGTGTGTAAATATGTACAAAATTTACAATTTAATCATGTTATATTTAATATATTTACAAAGCAATTATCAATATGGACAACACACAGACATCATTAAACTTTCGACATTTACAGAACGAGGGAACTTAGGAGGAAAAATTTTGAGGAGGTCGTGGCCTAATCAGTGGTCGGCATTTGAGTCGATCGCTAAGTTAAGTTGCTCTGGCTGCGAAAGTGTTCCACTACTGCCAAGACAATGTCAAGCACTCTTGGATTTGTCCAGAGGGCTTTACTTTCCATCAGGTAACAAAATAACATAAGTACTACATACTTATTTCGGATCAATTTGTTTTAACAAAATGAATAGGATGTAAAACTGCCTGTCTTCTTAGCGGTATCTTAGAACCAGGGTCCGTTTAAGTTGTCGCTGTATATATGTTCAGAAAAATCTGAAAACGTGAAAATTTTGAACTATTGCCAGAATTCAGTCCGAAAAGCAATGGCAATTTAAACTAATTGCCACTTATTCCGGAGCCAGATATAGCTTCATTTGAATGGTCATTTCAATGATCATGTAGTGTGGCCGGGGACTTTATGTAGCTGTGTAAAGTTTTGTAGGACTTTGTAGTTTTCAAGAACAGAAATTTATAACACTTTCAGCTATGTCTGGCTCCGGCATTATAGATATTATAATAACACATATTGTTTGCGAAATATAAAGTTTCAAAAATTACCATCCTAATCTTTTAAAGGATGATAACGCATCTATTAACCTTATGATAATACAATACAATACATAAGTCCTAACGGAGAACCTATTTGGGTTGGTGTTTTTATTTAAAAATAATTCATTAAGTTATTAGTCCAAGCATTGTTTAACTTACGTCCCATAATATTATGATTTGAAAAAAAAATATATATATAAAAACGTCTAAGTTGCCTACAATTAAAAAAAGTGAATTCTCCGTCTTCGAAATAAAATACTGTAATGAAAAAAGGAATTCGCTATTTCCCTTTTATTAAGACGGTGACGACTACGGGGATGAGAGTGAAAAGGACGCCTTTGCGGGAACGGAATGGATTGAGATGGTTTCCTAAATTTAGCATTGCAAATGCCGTTGAAACTTTTAATAATCTTTGAATCCAATACTAACGCTCCAAAGCCCTGTTGTATTTTCGTCTCTCATAATTTGCCTTCAATCACTGACTTAGAAACTCTATAGGTCTATTCCAGAAAATCTATTCTTCAGAATAGTTAGAAACTCTACTAAAGCGAGTTGAACGTGCGAGTAATGTTTCTGCTCTGCGCTTTTAAGGCCTTTTAAATACCTTTCGATATTAAATAGTACACAAGATTATTTTTTTTTTCAACTACGAACTAAAGACGAAGAATTAGACGCCAATCCGGTAACAGTACTGTCACGCACATAAAATCAAAAAATATTTCATTCAAATAGATTTTTACAACGTCTTTTAAACATTCAAATTGTAACGGACACATTGGTGTCTTCTTCGGGTTCTTATTGATAGGGATCAATAATACACCAACTGTTCAATATTCTTCTCGCAAACTGTACAAAGCACATTTATTTACACGGATAATCACGAAGTAATGGGAACGTGCCGTCCAACAATTTGGCACCAGCTTATCTACTAAATGGGGTTAAGGGGAGCAATTTAAAAATGGATTGATGGACACGACTTGAACCGTTTCGCTTTGGGTTATTTTAATGCAATGCTAGATATCGTTGACAAATTTAACAAAAAAGGCAAGTTGTTGAAAAAAAAAAATGCTGTAAATAAATTATTAGGTATAATTTCATTTGACTTTACCAAAATATCCACCAACCATATCATTTATATTTCTTAAGAGAACAAAACAATTTTTAAAGGTAAAAAATTATGTATGGGGGTATAAAAATTTTAGAAATGTTAAGGTGGGGCATGGAATTTATTAGTAATTCATAACATATTATTTTGGCATAAAATTGCAACAAACAAATTATGTGTCCTACAACAAGTAAACCTCTTATAGTTTCGCTCTGCCTGTCGGTCCATCCACTTGTGGTGCCCCTTAGGATTTCCAAACTAATAGATATAGAGACTTGAAATTTTCCATGTTCATAGGACATTAGGAAAATTATGTTGAACGAAATCGGAAGTTACGGGTTATCAAGTTATTTGAGAAATATCTTTATTGCGTATGAGATACGGAACGCCTCTATATGAGCGCGTATAGTTCGCTTGTCTATATCTATACTAATATATAAAGATGAAGAGTTTGTTTGTTTACTTGAACGCGCTAATCTCAGGAACTACTGATCCGATTTGAAAAATTGATTCAGTGTGAGATAGCCCATTTGTCGAGGAAGGCTATAGGCTATAGGCTATATATCATCACGCTAAAATTTTTCACCTAATTTTACGCGGTAAAAACTAAAAACTAGTAGAAGATAAAGCTTGGTGGGTGTCGGTGGGGTAAGCGACTAATATACAGCGCTATGTTCTGATATTCAATAGCCCGACGCCCGCTATTAGCCAATTAACTAATCTCCTGCATGTCTTTTCCGTAAAACTGGCCGAATATTTTATGAAATAATAATTTAACATGGCACGTCAGTCAAAGAGTCTAGTACGAACGTCTTCAATTAGAGGTATTCCTAAGTAGCGACCATTTGCATCTTTCGACTTTTTCTTTCGTTCTTTTCTATTAAACCTTATCTGAAATAAAGGGAATGAAAAAATGTATACAGAAAAACGTTCCATCCGTTTTCGGATTTTAGCGAGACTAAGGAACAATTGATTTACTCTGAAGGTGTCCTCGTTTATTATCTGTCTTTAACTTTTCAATTAGAGCCAGCCTCGCTAATTTGGCTAATTCACGTGTTCGGTTGCCTTCAATGCTCATCGTAAATTATTGTTAATAGAAACGTCTTCAACTACGTCTTTTTATCTCCCTTTTTTCTTATTCTTTATTACAAGGGGCAAACGGGCAGGAGGTTCACTTAATTGCTTACCGACGCTAATGGACATCGGCACCGCCAAAAGGTTCGCCGATGCGTTGCCGGCCTTTAAAAGAAGGATTTAGGCCACTGAAAAATTCCCAAGTTGAACGAAACGCGACAACAGTACCATCACTTGATGTGACAGCAATGTCGCCACTTCATGCCGATCTCATGTGAGAAAGAGGTACTGGTACCCGGACGCGCCGGACCAATTCGGCTACAGACCAAAAGAACTGCAAGCGTGGCGCTACCTCTTATTAGATAAATATAGAGGAGTAATGGTAGGGATGGAGTAAAAGTATGTAAGAGTAGATAAGGAGTAAAAGGATGTGGATACTTCTGTCAACGAAAGGTATAGGGGTAGTGACAACAGCAGCTAGGGAAGTCCGGCGTCGCGTAGCTTATGTAATAGACCTGACCAGTTATCAGACAAATATAAAGAAAGATCCATTCTTTGGACAAAAACTGTCAAATGTTACTATCATTAGGCTGACCTGCTGATAATTAAGCTTTAAATACCAGGAGTAATATAGATGCCGTAAAAAAATTACATAGAAATGGAGCATGAAAATTCATCATAACAAAAAGTTCGTAGCAAGCGTCGATTCGACTAGTAATTTTCTTTGACTGGTCGATATCTCATCTATACAATGTAAACAGGGGATCCGCCCACTCTTCTCTTTGTGACGTCACTAAAACCATTAAACTTTAGCGCATATTCACACTTTCAATTTTGTCCGTACAATAAACACGTATGAAAAAGTTTTACATGAAGCACATTTTTTTTTCTAAAATCGCATAATTGACCGTTATTAAAAAGTGAAGATTTTCCAGAAACCAAGACTAGGCTATTATTACGTTCGGATAATGCACTGTTATAATTATGGGTATGAATAAAATTGTTATTAAACATTTCGCCTAGAGATCTATTTATACAAATGAATAGATAAAAAATTAAATTGTTGATCATTTTTGCTCATAAGGTAGTTTTGTTTCAGAATGGAATTTAGATAAAGACACACAATGACTATTTTGATTTATGACTACCGTGAACTTGAAGAACGTGCTTCGAGACATCTCAATGTATGGAAAGGTACGAATTTATAAATTTATACTGGCTGTAACACGCGAGTTCGCGTGAATTCAGAGATTTTGTTAAATTTCGAGGGATTTTTTGCAGAACCCTAAAGAATTTCCCGAGAGCAAAGTAACCCTTATTACTCCTTGTAACATTAGATATCTGCTAGTGAAAGTCCAGTCAATATCAGCCTAGCCGTTTCGGAGATTCCCGGAACAAATAGACAAACTGTATGTCTGTCTATCAATGACAATACATGGGCTCAAATGATCGAAAACTCGTGTACCTTAAGTGTAACTTTTCTATATAAGATAATAATTTTTGAGTACCGCAGCTCGGTATCATGTATTGTTATAGAATAGAAGTGGATAAATATAGGACGTAAACCTTGTATAAATGAATGTTACGGCCTCCTGTTGATGATAAAAGTTACAAATATATCCCACACGATGTAGGGCGATATATTTGTAGAATGAGGCCGCTTTGTTGCTTGTGGTGGTTATTTTTTATGACCTTGATATACTCCATTAAATCGAGAGTCATGTTATATCATCAGTCGGTAGTTGAAATGGAATTAATTAATTGTATTTTATACAATTAGTTTATTACCAACGTGCTAATAATCGTCTATTTCAATAGGATGGCTGTGAAACGTAAAAATGCTAATGTTTTTAACAATAACGATGATTAATGCGAATTTGACCATTTAGTCCCTTGGTCCCAAATGAATAGACCAAAGTAGTAAGGCGTGGTATAGTTAATTTTATACATTTAAATAATATAACGAATACATGAACTCGTTTAATGTTACTAGTTTCTTATATAGATTTCTTTTTTCAGCATGGCATTTGATACTTTACGCATTAGCGGCGATTTTCGGAATTCTCAACTATGTTTTCCTACAAAACGCAATGCAGTTGGTGGATAATAATTGCGTTTTATATCCACGCGAACTGGCCTTCCGCACAATAGAATTGAACGAAGTAGCTCTAAATAATGGCTCAATAGATGACGGCTTAGTAACAAATACAAATGATACTAAAGTCGTAAATAATGCACAAGATAATGCTCAAAACATAATACCCGTCCAGACAGAAAATAATCCTTCAAATGGCAATGACAAAAAAGATGTTACTAAGAGAGACGTGACCAATTCAAACAATATTGGACAAAACGACACAGACGTGGGAGTTACGGAAAATGATGTTAATATTCTTTCTGGTAAGTACAATGAAATACATCATTATTCACAACTTGAAAACAACATTAGCGAAGGCAAAATGTAAATAAATACATACAATCTCAGTTCAGATTAAAATAACTTGCGGAAGGTTTTTATTTTATTTACGTTGCAGTTATTTCAAACTTTATCCAGGCAAGCGAAGCAAGTCCTAACATTATTACATAACGACCATCAATTGATAAGTAAGCTATCCTATCATAAAAGTTGGATCAAACTGCACACGGTGTGCAAATTTAATTACAATTGCTTAAGTAGTTTAGGAGTCCATCGCAGACAAACAACGTGACGCGTACCTTTACAAATATATTTAGATGAAAAACTACGCCACCCCTCACAAAGCTCAGTTTTTGCTAGTTATTAAAGAAATACATAGATACTTCAATTTACCTGGGAGAAATTTTAAATTTTAGAAAGATCATATGCTTTCTAAATTTTTCCGACGCATTGCAGTATCTAATCGAGCCATATAGATAGATCGGACATTGGAGAAGGACTAACTACTTTTTATTTCAGTAAATTAAATATCTCAATAGCTCAACGAAGGTGTGGAATGCTCTTCCTGCGTCAGTGTTTCCTGACAAATATAATCTCAATACCTTCAAAAAAAGAGTGAATAGACTGCATCATTCCTTCTCGCCAGGTGTGATTAAAGTCAAGCGCTAACCTTTCGTACATAAAAAAAAAAAAATATTTGATATATACGTTAATTATAGAAGTCGTCACTTAATTTCGGATGATTTGTTGACAACAGAAAATATTTAACCGTTGGCGTAATAACACGTAATAAAGCCACGACCCTGCGCTGGAATCTAAATTTTTATTGATAAAATACGTAAATTTGTAGCAACATCACAAAAAAATTACCAAGACTGTCACATTCAAGAAAATCCCATGAGAAGTACTAATCTTACTCGTAAATTACCTTGTAAAAATATTATGTGACAATACAGAACCCTCAGTGCGCGAGTCTGACTCGCACTTACCTGGTTTTTTTTTAACGACAGACAGGCATGCGCTTGACTGCTATCACACGCGTACGTAACGCGCTTGCCTAGAATGAACCTGTCATCTGTAGACGTATTTGTACTGAGAAGATTCAAATGTAATTGGATAAACCACACCTTTAAAATAATAAAGATATATAATTATATAATGAAGATATATAGTTAATTAACTAGCTGTTTCCCGCCCTTATTTACGTACTTCGACGGACGTTTTTAATATACAGTGATGTTACTCCTTTATCTAGTCTCCATGGTACAGTACTTACGCCTGGGAGTACGGTCTTTGTATTGTTTTTGGAGTAAAACTTCTTTACGCACACTTGACTTGCGAGAGAAAGCTGGTGAATGCCAGAGTGTAATGAAAAGTGTGATCGGTTGAGACGAACGTTAAATGCGTTGAACCTTGACTGAGTGTCAGTGTCAGAAGATAAAGGACCGAAAGGTCAAATTATCATTAACCGTGTCATGTAACCTAATCTCAGGAACTACTGGTCCGATTTGAACAATTCTTTCCCCGTTAGATAGCCCATTTATCGAGGAAGTCTATAGGTTATATATCATCACGGTAAAATTGAATCTATTTTTTTTACGCGGTCGAAATGTCGGGCACAGCTAGTTAAAATATATAACTTTGATACATTTCTTTTAAATTAAAGTAGTCGATATAATATTATCGAGCTGGTCTGACGTATTTATGGATGTCCCCTTAGGTTTCGCTCATAAATTACGTCAAACGTTAAAGAGGGAGAAGGGGGTCGCCAAAATGTGACATTGTGAGGCAAGGGGTACGAGGCGGTCAAGAACCTTGTCACGTCACATATCAAAATTTAAAATTATTATTGTAATTAAAAAAAAATTCGATAAAAAAATGAATTCGCCGTTTTCTTTAGTTTTTAAAAGTATATAACGTCACACCAAGGGGGAGGGGGTTTCGAAAGTGTGACAAAGTCTGATAAGAACGGAGGGGGGGGGGGGGGCGGGGGGTTAAATTCATGTCAATGAGGACAACGTACATATCGTACGTGACGTCCTTCGTAATATTTTATGTAACAACGGGGCAAACGGGCAGGCACTTTGGCGGTTCACCAATGCCCATGGACTACGATACTAGACGATACGCAGATGCATTACCGGCCTTTGAAATGAGTATGTGTGTATTTTTTCGATAGTTTCTAATATCGGAAAATCTAAGCAAGCCAATTGATTTTTTTTCCTAACACTAAGGGGCGTGGAGGTTGAGGAGGTAGTGGCCGGCAATTTTACTCTGTAGCTATATAGGCTATATTCAGTCCTTACTACCCTGGATTTGTAGTTTAAATTAATCTTTTTCTTCCTAGCGTTATCCGGGTCTAGTACCAGGGTCCTCTTAAATTTTAACTATAGGGCGAGTTAAGAAGACCGACTTTCGTCTTACGACTAATATCCTTCAGTGACATTAATCGGGATCACCTGTTTTACGAGCGAAATACGGAGGAATTCAGAGGTTTTGAAAACCAGAGTTAGAATGCTCTTAATAATATAATCTTACCGTATATATTATAAGCGTGTCTTGACATGGTCTTGACTATTTTTATTCGCTGGGATCGGAAATGGAAATACATAGTGAAGAAAAAAAAACACGACACCTGTACATTTTCCAATGGGCTCTTTAACATGACAAAATGAATCTTAAACGACTTAATTACCGGTTTTTTTCTTAATCAATCATTATACATATCTAGTAGATAGTATTTTCTTAATTTCTTCCTTCTTTTCTTTTAAACCTCCACTAAACTAAGTGGAATAAATTAAAACCAACAGAATTCAAATGGATCTAGCCATTTCGTTCCCGTTCCGTTCCCGTTCCCATTCCGTATATTAGTATAGATAAATAACCAAGTTACCGACTGCATCGCCATCTGCCGGCCTGATTTGTAAATCTAAACCATCCAGGGCGCCACCCAAACGCATACTTCACGCAAACATATACACGCTGTTAAACTGGTAGCGTAAAGTGTTCTCTTATTGAATAAGATTAAAAATATTAAAGTAAATATTAAATCAAGTTAAATATTTTTTAAAGAATATTACGAATACTTTTTAGGTATGTCTAATATTCCCTTTTTCCCCTGTTGAAATTTCTCTGTGTTTTCTTGCTATCATATACAATACTATATCTTATATACTAATATATAAAGCTGAAGAGTTTGTTTGTCTGCTTGAAAACGCTAACCTCAGGAACTACTGGTCCGATTTGAAAAATTGTTTCAGTGGTAGATAGCCCATTAATCGAGGAAGGCTAAGGGTTTTATATCATCACGCTAATATTGAATGTATGTCCATTCTTCATTCTTTCTCATATCATTAAGCTCTCGAAAATGTACGGAGAGTTCAGACGTTAGTATAAATATTGGAGGAGTATATATCATTGTATCCACACATGCGTTATATAATGAAGCTTTTATTTATATTGACCTGTTCGTAACGCTCTACTGTGAAGTTGGGGTGCCAACAGTTTACGTGGGATGTATCGAAATATTAAATGTCTATCTAAAAAGCTTGAAAAACAGTCAAATAATTCAGTAATAGCTGATGCTAGACCATAAATACCATTGAAAATGCGTGTCGCACTATGTTAATCATAGTTCAAAAACACCGTTGCGTGTCATATACATGCTATGTTATTATCAAGATTAAATTTTTCTTTCGTTACGCACACTGCCATATCAAAGAATTATTAAATAGTAGAAAAATAGAATATATCATGTGTTTATTTTTATATTAATGAATAGGGTATGTTGAGGAGGTCGTGGCCTAATCAGTGGTCGGCATTTGGGTGATAGATGGGTGACCTATTCTAACGCTGGCTTATATTTGATATCTGACCTCCTCCGTGTTTCGGAAGGCACGTTAAACCATGGAATCAGATTAATGTCACTGAGTGATATTAGTCGTGAGGTTGTAGAGACTGTGGGGGTTCCGAGGATGACGTCAGATGGCAATCGGTCATCTTAACCCGCCCCACAGCCACATCCTCTACATTCTGCAGACCCTAGTTTTCGACCGGGATAACGCTAGGTAGAAGGAGAATGGCTAGTGTATATTAAAAATTAAATGGAATTAACAATATATGAGTTTAGAGATGTTGTCTTTTCATTAGCATAATTAAATAACTTAGTCGATTATCAATTTAAAATTGTAATTATAAACGTTAATATTACTATCACCATATAAATATCTAATTTAATATATTTTTTATTTACCTTAAAACAGCTGTTGTTGTATTCAATTGTGAAACAAACAATGTCATTTACAAGTTTGTGTACTTTATGTTCAGTTAAATGAAAATACGCAAAAAAATTATTGTTTCCTGGTGACCTTTTTGTTAAGACATTTAATACCAAGTCATGTCTTAAATCAATATAAGAATCTAATTACAAATATTCTTAATGGCAGCTGCAATACCGATATCTCAAGAAATGAAGAAGGGCAGGTTATTTTGTTTGGTTTATTTAACTATAATCATCATATAAAAAGATTTAAAGAAAATATCATAACATCTGTAATAGAAGAGGATCGCCAGCCAATCAATGATGATGGAAAATTGTGAATTTGAAATACAACTTAGAATACAGCATGAAGGAAATAGAATAGAATTATTAAGTACATTCATTCGACTTTTTATGAAGACAAAAAAAGGTCACCTGATTGGGATATTGATTTCTTTCGGTTTGGCAACATTTTTTGAATTCCTAGATGGGACAGTTGTCCCGCCCCCCCCCCCCCCCCGACGACGCCCTTGTAATGATAATATGCCTCATCACATGTATCAAAAACGCAGGACTAGTTAAAGACGAGATCTAATATGATCTAATAATGATGTATATAAATCAAAAAACATACACATTTAAAAAAATTCTCGTATACATTGAAAAGGTGGATGACAGTTAGGCAATTTTGATGATTTAATATTCTGTTATTATAATTTCGAAAATTTAACTGGAATGCAATGAAAAACATTGCATGTCATAACAATAATAAATGAACAGGAGATTATTACTCTTTATTTATAACTTAATTATTTATAAACCTTAACAATTCGTTTTTCTTTCAGTGTTCATAATACCACAACGATATGTATTCGCTATTATGGGTTTATTGGCTATAGCGAACGCGTATACAATGCGGGTTTGCTTAAATTTAGCCATCACTCAAATGGTGAAAAAGAAAGTTGCCGTCGAAGGAGATGCAAATTGGGATCCCGATGCATGTATAGATTTAAACATAAGAAGTAATGCAACTTTGAAACTTGCCGATTATTTGATAAGAGATAGTGGTGATGTAAGTACAATATTGTAGTTTCACAGAATTATAAAGTTTAATCTGTGTAACTTGGTGTTAATAGTAGGTATGCACCTCTTTGATTGTGTTGTACTCCCAAGCTTTTGTAGGTATTTACTGATGTTCAATTTTATAGCTGTATATAGGTTTCTGATATTGCTAGATTTTTTATAACGCTACCAATTTTCTTGTTGTAGTAAACAAAGTATGCTTTAGTTAATACAAGGTGTGTACTGGGTTTGTCGATATGTATGTTATCTATCAAATAAGAAAGTAGGGTTATATCTTTTAGTCCATTCAGGAAATTATGCGCCATTATATCTTCTGTAATTTTATCCTTATCGATCTAAGCTAATACTATAATCGAGACAAGTATTTGTATTACTGCATACTAGCACACGGCAATAAAAGACAATCATGTCTTGAGGTGCGTTCAACAATTTTCTGTGTAACTTCCCGCCACGACTATTTATCTATTTACTAAGATAATAAATGATTTACTTTGATAACTATATGTTTATTATGATAAGAAGGGTTCATTAAAAAATGAACTTGAAAATCTTGTGACTTTGAATCTTTCTTAATATAGTTAACATCTTTTTACTTCATTAAACAAACCTTAAGAGTTGCTCGTGTCTATATCTATACTTGTATATACTAATATATAAAGCTGAACAGTTTGTTTGATTTATCACTTGAAAGCAGTCTTAGATAGCCCATTTATCGAGGAAAGCTATAGGCTGTATATACAGCAGATAATATATCACGTTAACATTTTTCACCTTATTTTACGCGGACAAAATCCGGGGCACCAACTGGTAATATATAAAGCTGAAGAGTTTGTTTGTTTTTTGCTTGAACGAGCTAATTTTAGGAACTGTTGGTCAGATTTGAAAAATTCTTCCAGAGTTAGATAGCCCATTTATCCAGAAAGGCTATGAGCTATCTTCACGCTAAAATTGAATTTATTCTTCATCTAATTTTGGGCGAACTCGCAGGCAACTGCTAGTGCTAATTATAAAGTTCTAAAGAAGTAATTCTAAGAATGTAGATATTTCAAATTGGTTTAATATGATGATTTATTTGTATGACCTTATAGAATAATGTTATATGAAATGCTTTCAGGCGACCTAAACATTTTACTTGAAGGTGTATGCATAGTAACTATTTTTAAACATATATAGATTAGTTTTTCTAGAAACATAAAAGTTTGTTCAACTGTGTTTTTGGCTTCTATGGTATCTTTACCTTAAAGATGTAGGTTTCCCCTGACGTTGTTCACTTATGATAAAATCTAACAGACAATCGTATAAAACACTCGTGGATCATAAATTTTATTATTACCTGCTCGAACAGCTGTAAAAACGCTATCAGGTAGACTATCAGCAAACGGTGAAATGGGCTAATAAAAATATGCTAACATGTAAACTTTGATTTAATTACTTTTATCAGAGATTAGTTATATTAAAACAAATAATACCGACTTATCGCCCTCTCAAAGTTATAAAGCGATAAAATGGGATTTTTGTCGCAGAATCTTTTGCATCAATTCCTATGTAAAGCAATCTTGTAATTATCTTGGTGTCATCGTCATTTGAACTACTCAATCCATAGCTTTGTTGCAAACTAATGAAAAATATGTTAATTTTTGAAGTAAAACTATTTTTACGCACGCTTGACTTGAGGAGTAAGTGGTGAATGTTCGACAATAGCGTTACGAAAAATGTGATCGGGCAAGGCAAACGGAAGATAGGGAGATGGAAGTTAGTGGAAATAGATAGACAGAGAGTAGAAGTTTTACTGCAGTCGTATGGTCTAAAGTGCACTCGTTTTTTTATAATCATTTTTTATATTTCTTACTTCTTACTGTTGTTCGCAGGCAGTATTATTTGAGTGGAGCGAAGCTACGCAGGGTATTCTACTAGGTTCCTTTTACTATGGTTACGTTATTACGCACATTCCTGGAGGAATGCTGTCTGAGAGATACGGTGGAAAATGGGTGCTAGGATGTGGTTTATTATCAACTGCTCTTTGCACGTTCATTACACCGTATGCAGTTAAAACCGGTGGTGCGACTGCATTATTTATCCTTCGTGTTGTTGAAGGCTTTGGTGAGGTAACAAATTTTTTTTTTTTTTGAAACTACTTCTTCCTAGCGTTATCCCCCGCTTAGATCTCAGAGGATGTGGCTGTGGGGAGAGTTAAGATGACCGACTCTTGTTTAACGTCACACCCGAAATTCCCACAATCTCACAACTGATACAACTCAGTGACATTAATCGCGACCACGGTTTTACGTGTCTTCCGATACACAGATCGGGTTGGATATTTGAAAACCAGTGTTAGAATGGATCACCCATCTACCACCTGGTCGACGTAAGAGTTTTTTATTCTAGCTATCGACACGGAAATTATACATATTTTTGGGAATATAATTATCTAATGGTCGTTTGTAAACTTATGAAAATAGTGACTCTAATTGACAGAGAAATCTAAAATGAATTTTATGATAAAACCTCAGGTATTTTTCGGTTGCGTTTCTAGAGCTAAAGATTTGTAGAAGAGCCTACTGAAATCTCAATATTACCTATCTTTTAGAGACCAGGTGACCAGGTATTATGACCTGAAAGATTATTTTAATGAACGTTGCATTATATAATATAATAGTACCTGGATAAAACGGCACTTTCTAAAATGAATCCTAGCAAGATCGGTTAATCGCCCCTGAAGTCCACGGCATAGACAATTTCGTGAAAACTGTTGGAGCCGTTTCCGAGATTCAAATTCTATATGTATATACAAGAATTGCTGGTTTTAAGATATTAGATAGAGATAGATATGGTGCGAAAGTGCCTTTTATTCATTATTTGCTAGAATAATGATATTCTTTTCTTTTTTTAGGGTCCAACGATGCCAGCTTTAATGTCAATATTATCAAAATGGGCACCAAAAGCTGAAAGAGCACGTATGGGGGCCATCATTTTTGGTGGCGCCCAGATCGGTAATATAGCTGGATCCTACTTTTCGGGTCTTATTATGCATAGTGGATCATGGGAAAATGTGTTTTATATGTTTGGAGCATTAGGAATTGTTTGGTTTTTGTTATGGGTAAGGAACTTATTTATATTTAGTTTTAAATTTAGCCTGCGAGTCTATCATAACAGAGTACGTACAATCTAAGATTGCACGCCCCTCAACTAAATTCCATTATTTTAACGCGTGAAAGTAAATATCAATTACAACGCTTGCCTGTATGTGTGCAGTGATATTGTGTTCATGATAAAGTGAATGATAGTGACGAGTTTGCGTGTATTGCGTCTATACACTATCTTGCTTATAAAGGTGAATGCTTTAGAGAGGCGTGAATTTTTAGAATGAACGCTTTATACTTATTACTTATCCCGATAATTTTAAAGGAAGGAAAATAAGAAATTATCTGGAGATAATTTCTTATTTTCTTGCACGACATTTTTCATTCCTGAGTTAACATATATTACAGTATATTGAGAACTAAGGGAAGGAAAGGAGATGATCTCTAATTCTACGACATTTTTCACCCCTGAGTTATATTACAGTATAAATTACAGTAAATTGAGAACTGGCAGAGTGCTTTTGATAATAATGGCTTATTATTTAAGGTACTTTTTAATTTGCCTTATATGTAACGAAATACTTATCATTACAGATTATACTTTGCTACAGTACACCTAATGAGCACCCGTACATTTCTGATAAAGAGAAAAAATTCTTAAATGAAAATGTACAGGCCTTGATTAACAGCGAAAAACAATTGTTGGACCCAGTACCTTGGAAAGCTTTGGCCCGTTCCCTTCCTCTGTGGAGTCTTATTATTGCTGCTGTGAGTATTACATATTTTTAATAACTAATTACTATTTACTCTAAAATAGAAATAGAACACATTGTTATATGTCCAATTTTTTCATTCAAATAATAATTATTCTGCCATTGTTCAATAATATGAGGTATTTAAGATGTTTTTTTTTGTGTCTTTCTGTCGATTTTTACAATATAAATGCTAAACATTTATGTAAAGATTTTATTTATTTTTTATTTTATTTATTTTTGGGAAACAAACAGCACAATTTTTCCATTAGTTGTAAATTAAATATAAACTAAAACATAAGCCAATTAAGCTTCCACTTAACTCTTCTACAGTTAGATTTATTAGTCCCATTTTGCTTCTTAGTGTTAGTTAATTAAATTTATTTTCGAATCTTATTAACGATGTATCTCCTGGTGTCTCAATTTTTTTAATCATAGTCACTTAATTACTTCCAAAATTTTATTTTTATCGCCAATACTTGCTTTCTACAGTTTCAGATACATACTTATCAACAACTAGCTATTACCCGCGACTTCGACCGCTTTATTTTATTACATTATTAGAGTTTTCATTTTTTGTGCAGAATCCAAAATATTTAGTCTATATCATTGTTAAATCAGCTATCTGTAATTGAAAGTTCCGTTCAATTCGATTCACCCGTTTCGGAGATTACACGAAACAAACGGACGGACAAACAATAATGTTTCAACTTGTGTTTTTGCTTAGGTATCCTATATATAGTTATATAAAATGCAATTAGTAACAACAATTTTGTCGTTACTATCAGATCCTTCAATTTTGTTTATACATATGTATGTACGTATGTGAATATGATATTTTAATACGTTAATATTTTACCAGATTGGCCACGATTGGGGATACTTCACCATGGTAACAGATTTACCGAAATATATGACTGATGTCTTGAAATTCAACATTAAATCTACTGGATTATTCTCAGCGTTGCCATATGTTGCTATGTGGATCGCTTCGTTCTTCTTTGGTCTTGTATGCGACTTCTGCGTCAAGAAAAACATCCACAGCATACAGAATGCCAGAAAGATATATACAACTATAGGTATGTTAATTATATATATTTCAATAACACTGTACTTGCAAATCACCATATTCTGAAATATGGTTAAAAATGATATGTTAACAAAATACTTTCCACGATCACTTATGTTAAGTAACGACTTAGTGAAGATGTTGACATACTTTAGAAATCCATTAAACATGGATTACTAACCTAACAAGGTTTGTACACCTTTTTATATTTATTTTGGCAGTGATGAATTGCCTACTAAAACGAAGGTCGTATCAAAAAGCAATTCCAATATCATGAGCAATCCTGATATCTTGTCTTTTAATGAAAGTGTGTGTCTCGGACTAACGTAGCTTGTTTCATCCGTCACAGATGTCAAATGGCCAATTAATAAAATGTTCACGCTATGAATGAATACTTTGTACGCCTCATGATGCAAGGCTTTATGGGTGTGCTCTACTCAAATTAATCGAAATTGGGCGATTTCGCGAACTAAAAATCACTCTATTCCTTTGGTGTGGCACTTATTGATAAATGTAAATACATACACACAGATTAAAATGAGAGTCATGTTTTCACACTTTTGGTACTTCGGATTTTATTTAGTTTAATGTAAGAACAGATAGATTAAAAAACTATTTCCATAGACGTCCGAATATCTGTGTGTGTGGATCTGGCACTATCACGTTCGAAACAGTCAACTTATCACATTCATCTTTTTATATTGTCTTCATAATTTAGGCGCGCTGTTTTCTATTGAAAATGGGCGTGTAGTTCGGTATCGTTTATTTATAATTAACGAAAAATTAAATTTCAGCTGGACATATGGCCTAGCGGAATATTACCGAACTATTGAGTATTGAGCTTCTTCTAACAGATGGCGCTTAACGCCAATGGTAGCCTGCATAGCTAATATGCCGGCTCCTTTGCCGATTGGCAAACAGATCTGGGAAAAATTAAAAAACAGCAGATATTAGACTAAGTTTAGAATAAATATTATCAGTGTTAGAATATTGTAATTAGGTTAAGCGATCTGAATAAAGGCTATTATTATTATTATTATTATTATTATTATTAAGGGACCACCCTATCGACAAGACTATATGTATTTAAAAGCAAGTTCATGGATTATCTTAGTTACTTGATTGGGCCTGTGCAAATACTCGCCGTTAGCAAGTTAAGAACAATATAACTTAGGGATTATTGTTATTAAAACTATGTGTATGGAATATTAATTCATACATAAGATTGCCTATACGAATCTGTATTCCATAAAAAAATGCCCCATGTCTTATATATAAAAAGGCTTCTTTTGTTTTATTCTAAAGTTTCTGAACAAACCACGAATGCAGTACAAGCATTACAAGAATTAAAGCTGTCACGGAGCCGACAATGGCTCAATTATAACTGGTAAAAGGATTCTCAGCGCGACAATAAATTAGAAATCTCTGCCGTTGCGCGCCGGTCGCTGTAAGCGGCTTACGGGCTCTTTGAGGACTAGCGACCTCAACTATTGTGGACTTAAATTGTATTCCAATTTTCGGACGTTTTATTTGCTACTGAACATGGAGCTTGGTTGTAATTGCAGTGCTGTAAAATTTCATAGTAATTAGGATACACTGTTTAAGAAAGGGGTTTTTAGGAAAATATCATAAAACTTTGCAAATTAAGCGGACCCTGTTAGACTTAATTACGCTAGGATTACGCTAGGAAAATTAAAAAAATTCGGGACCTTCAAAGGTACTCATTCCCATCTAATCAAAAACAACTGGTTCACTGCATGAGTCTGCTCTACGTTGAATGCAAATTTAAGTTTCATGTAATATTCAAAACTCGGCTGTCCACTATGTATCGGTGACGCATAGGTACTGACATAAATTGGCCATAAAAATAAATTTAATATTATGCGAAGAGGACAGGGAAACCTAGAGAAGGTGGTCATAGTGCGAATCATTGAGGGGAAAAAAGCTAGAAGTCGTTCACCTACTCGATGGACCGATCAAGTTAAGGAAGCCAACTCCTCAAAAAGTGTCTTCCAGACTGTCAGGGCGACAGTAGATCGGAACCGATGGCGTCAGATTGTTTGTTGTGGGTTGAGTTACCACGATCCTCAGTATTGAGGGAACGATACGAGAGAGAAAATTCAATGAAGCTGGGTGAAATAATATATCATGTATTGTATTTTCTAGTTATTATGGCAGTTGACGTGTTAGTTACCACAGAAGGCGAATGTAACAATAGTTGCAATGTTAAGTTAATAACCAGTATTGTGAAGGAAGTCACGCCCGACCTTGGGCAGTGCTGTGTAAGACCATTTGTCAGGTCTTACATAAGGCTCTATTTGACATATAAAAGACATTAATACATGTTGTATATGACTTGTTTTCAATTGTCCTACTGTAATATGATAAAAGGACTAGCAGGCCGCCTCTACTTCGCACGTATATTTATTACGTTTTCATACTGATCTCTAACTTTTCTATCAACAATGTTCATCCGGGATAATGTAGGAATTTCTAATGGTGAAAGATTTTTTAAAATCGGCCCATTAATTTCAGAGCTAATTCAATGCAAAACAAACAATCAAATCTTTCCTGTTTTTAATAGCTGATAAACTTTGTGAGTTTGTGGGTAAACTTCTGGATTTACTGAACCGGTTTTGAAAATTCGGTGACTGTTAGAAAAGCATACTATCCCTTAGAAGTATAGGCTACTTTTTATTTTGACAAATCTAAATTTCTACTGCACTAATTGTGCAAATTCTGGGTGACTGACTATAAATAAATAAGTGACTTTGACTGCTTCTTTAACAGATTAAAACACGTAAAATATACGTATATTACGTGTTATTACAACTTGTATAAATCCATTGAATGGTTACATTGACTAAGGAAACCTACAAGGCCGAAAAATTTTGGTTCTTCACGGAGGGGGTGACTATGAAAGCCTAAATCCAAGTTTTCTGGATTCTAGCCCCGTGACATCACCTACTATGTTGAAAAGGGCGTGGAAATATTTTTTTCGTTCTAATGGCTACAACATTTGTTGTCCAGGAGATGGATCTTCTTCTTGATCTTCGCTACAGGAACGAGACCCCAGACTACCGTAGCTGCTATTTTCACTCCCCCCATATCCTCCGTGACACTAATATCCACATGTTTTATCTCCTTTTCCTCTACCTTTTTTTTTCTTTAACTCCATCACTTATTCCTTTAGTCCATCGATTTCCAGAGCTAACGCCATGCTTGCTGTCTAAAAGGTCTGCAGCTAAGTTGAGTCGGCGTCTCCAGGCTCCAGCACCTCTGGCTCGCATAAGATAGTCGTGAAGTGGCGGCAATGTTATCAATATTGACTAAAGGTGTTGTTAAGGTAAACAGTAATGACTTCTAAAGGTAACGATGCCACTACTGGTGCCCACGTGTCGGATACCCTTATTAGTCATACGCAAATGTTTGTCATAAGCTTCCAGTATTGATCGTAAAGCAGCCGCTTATAGAAAAACTAAAGGACTAATATGGTGTAGGTCACAGGTTGAAGCGTCTGTGGACGTAACTCTATATTTTATATATTATGTCTTTTGCCATACTTGAATGTCAAAATATAGAGGCAAAATGTAGCAAAATTGTAGCCTTTTGGGCATAGCTACTATTTTGCTACATTTTGACCATAAACGATGCGATAATGATGATTATGTAATAAAATTTTACTTTCAGTTGCCTGGAAGAAATCGCTATTTAGCTATAAGGCCGGCCGCCGATTGTACTTACAGTACTCATTATTATTAAGACTAAGTATTGTGTAATATGAATCTTTTGGTGTACAATAAAGAATATTCATTCATTCATTCATTATACTGGCTGGCCCGATGGCGCAGTAAGCAGTGACCCTGCCTTTTGCTCCGGGGATCGTGGGTTCGATTCCCACCTCGAGTCTGGGTGTATTATCCGTATGTATGTATTTATATATTTCTAAAAAAAATATTTAGCTAATCAGCAACAGGCATGGCTGATGGCTGCATTGTGACGGCAAATATCGATCACATTTCATATTACAATGCTGCCAAGATAAGTTGTCTCTTCTCGGTGGCAACCAATCAGCAATTGACAGCAACTGGTGGCAGCATAGTAGCGGCTACTGTCAGTCACCCTACATACTACAATGCTGTCAGGACAAGTTGTCTCTTCTCGGTGGTAGCTAATCAGCAACAGGCATGGCTGATGGCTGCATTGTGACGGCAAATATCGATCACATTTCATATTACAATGCTGCAAGCTTAGTAGGAGGGGAAAAAGGGAATATTAGATATACCTAAAAAGTATTCCTAATATTCTTTAAAAAAAAAAGAAGTATGTATGCCTATCAGTGGTCAATAATAATTTATACCTAGGTTTGCGTTAGTCTTCCTGTTTCTTGTAATTATTCTTTTTTAACTTAGCGACTCAACCAATCTGGATAAACCCGTTTGAGGTTTTATGTATGGTTTCTTTAAGTAACTAAGTGTATTCCGTATAAAGCCAAGCAAATATACTTAATATATTTATATTAAGTATACTTTTTTTTTTGATGTTACAAGAGGCAAACGAGCTGGCTGTAAGTGACTATGTCGATACTATGTCCATGGACATCTGCTCCACCAGGAGGCTTACAGATGCTTTACCGGCCTTTAAATAGGAGTCTAGGCCCCCGGGGACTCTCATAAACCGAATGCTGTAACAGTACTATCACTTGACGTGACAGCATTGCTGCCACTACATGCCGATCTTTTGTTAGTAAGAGTTATTGGTGCCCAGACACGCCAAACCATTTCGGCTGCACGCCGAAAGGACTGTACGCGTGGCGCTAAAGCTGTGCAGATCTTCAGATCCGGGGCGGCGGTTAAATGGGAAATATTTTCGTATAAATCGCCGTGAACGAAGAGCCCATTAACGCCATAATAGTGAATAATTATGTAACGGGAAAGGGAAAGGAAACAGGGATAATATTATACGATAATAGTATGTAAATAATAAGTAACCCAATGTTCGGGCAGGACAACGTCTGCCGAGTCCGCTAGTAACAGCATATAAACTTTTTATCGAACAAGTAAATCTAGCCAATTTCTTTTGACAGTTTAATCGAGTAATCAATGCACTCTGGTGCTGCAGTTGTCTATGGGCGTCGGTAGTCACTCTAGTGTACCGTCTGCCCCTTGATATATAAAGAAGAATGTAAATATTGGTCGTTACCCAATTTTCTAAAGTTGAATAAAAATAAAAATAAAGAAAAATAGATTTTTTAAGAACAAGGTTTTATTACTTGTTACTAAAATAAAGTATATCGTTTTATAAGGGAGCTCCAATGCCCACCTTCCAGCTCCATCATCAGATCATCTCCATGTCATCATAATATTGCATTGTTACGGGATATGCATACGATATCAAATATAAACCAGTGCTAGAATGGGTCACCCATCTATCACCCGATCGCAGCCAGAGCAACTTAACTTAGCGAACGACTTAAATGCCGACCACTGATTAGGCCACGACCTCCTCCACGGTTTCTATTAATGTAAAATGAAGGTGAATTTTTTTTCATTCAATCCTATTGTGTGTGGTATCATTGGATACCTCAAAAAGAGCAAACTCATTCCTCAAAGACGGGCAACGCATCTGCGAGCCTTTTGTAGGTCTCTCAAGTGAACCTTCAGGCCCCTCTTTATACGTCAATTTCCTCCTTGCTATTGTTAGAGTCAGTGACCGTACAGCCTAAGTATTTGAATTTGTCCACAACTTTGTAGACAATATCTCCAACATGAAGGTCTTTGCTTGATGGGTATGTATGCATTTATTCATACAATGTACGACCAAGAAAGTGCTTTACAATTTTGGATGACAGCTCCTAGTTAAAGAAAATTTTGCTAAGGGTTATAATTGTTAGAAATTAACGTAATGCATAACAAGCAAAAATGAGTCTTTTAACTAATTGACGTGCAAACGACATTCGACCACCCCGGAGCGCAAGGCAAGGTCGCTGCCCGCTGCGCCAACGGGCCAGTCGTTTGCAAGTCTGTTTTGGCTTCATTACAGTTTACTATCAAGTAGGTCATATATTTATTAACAGAAAAGTCCTCAATTAATCAAATAAAATAACAACAGCCTTTTTTCCCTTCTTTTGGTTTGTCGCAGTCCGTGGGCGTTAGTTGCCAAAGGTAACAAAACTGCCCGTCACTTCGCTCGTTAGCGTTAACACAGAATATAGGCAACGTTTTGCGAAATACCAAACTCGTGAAAACGCTATATATATATATATATATATATAATGCTATTTCCTTTGATCACGGTATCGCGTGTGAACGGCTGGACCGATTTCGATAATTCTTCTTTTGTTGTGTTTATTATTGTCCGAAGAAGGTTCTTGTGTAAGAAAAAATTAAGAAAACTGCGCAAAAAAATTAGTAAATTTAAGAATACTCAACGACCATATTAAATTATTTCTAATGCGTTATTTTGGCTTAATTGCGGAGCTTTCGACGCTTTGTGTTGCGTGTTCTTGTTTTATTTGTACAAAAGTGAAATGCTATTTGATATTCGACCTCCTCCGTGTTTCGGAAGGCAAGTAAAACAGTGGGACCCGATTAATGTCACTTTGTGATATTCATCGTAATTAGAGGTAGCGCCATGCTTGTAGCCTAATTAGGCCGGCGCGTCCGGGTGCCAGTACCTCTTTCTCACATGAGATCGGCGTGAAGTGGGGGCAATGCTGTCACGTCTAGTGATGGTGTTGTTGCCGCGTTTTGTTCGGTTTGTGAGACTTCCCGGTGACCTAAACTCGTCATTAAGGGCCGGCAGCGCATCTGCTGGCCTTATAAGTTTGACGTATCGGTCCCTGTGTGTGTTTGTGTGTATGTGTGTGTGTGTGTGTGTGTATTTGTGTGTGTCGGTCTGTCTGTGGCATCATAGCTCCCGAACGAATGAAGCGATTTCAATTTAGTTTTTTTATTTTTATATTAAAGGTGACTTATGTGCGAGCGTTCTTAAGTATGTTTCATGAAAATCGGCTGAGCCGTTTAAAAGTTGTGTCCTCGCTAATTGTTCCCATTTATCGAGGAAGGCTATTGGCTACATATCGTCACGCTTAAATTTAATGTATTTTTTTCCTAGCTTTCCTAGCGGCGCAATCGCAGGCACAGCTTTTAAACTATAGAAATATTGCGTGAATTGTCAAAATTATAACGATAAATGACACGCAGTTAGAAAAAAAATCTGCTATCTGCGAGATGTTCTGACATGCGCTGCGAAAATCGTAAGAGTTCAATCTAACAAAATCACTGAAATCACGCAGACGAAATCATGGAGTGCAGCTGGTATTTCTATATATATCCCAAAATTCAAGAGCTTAGTACGACCACACAACAACACCACAATACCCCCAAGAATACAATGGTCAAAATAATCACACATTATAACAAGCAGCGGCCGTAATAAGACCGTTTACTTTGCCACATCGCTTTGTCTCAAATCAGAAAATAGGGATGGGTCGAGAGCTCCATTTTCTGCATTCGCACAAATAAAACCTCGGAAATTATTTTTCCTTCTCATAAACGAAACAATGGAACGCACAATTGCGAAGTGAATTTGCATTCGCTGGCGTTTTTATACCGTCTTCCGGACGCGCAGTCTCGCTTCATTAAACGTCAAATTATCAACACACTCCATCCACAAAATGCAAGCTGAAATAACCATTAACTCCTAACCGGGGATCGCCTTAAAATCCATCCGGGAACTTCAACTCCCATCTAAAGTCAATAGGCTATAATTTTCCGTGCAGAAGAGCGTACTCGTGCCAAAAAGAGTCAAATCATAGCTGAAACGAAGTGTGCGGTACTGGTGTCTCCGGTGGGCGATTCTAAACTTAATTCGCTACCCGATAAGAGCTATTCCGCGTAATTATATAAAAATTTTCATTTTTTCCACATTCATAATAATGGCTTTATGGATTCACCCTTCGGTTTGTAACTTAAGCTCCGTCCACAGTTTTATTGTTTTGATTTAAAATCGTAAAAAGTAGGAAATTAAAAAGGGTGCATACCAAATCGGAAATATAATCATTTCAACTAAAAAATTCGCAGACGGTTTTTTTCGTATTGCCTCGTACCCGATTTCGATTAATATACAAATTTGTGAAAAGTACGTATTGAACAAAACCGAATAAATTTTCTTTTTATTTTTACTTTTGATTTGAATGTATAACTTTTACCTTCGTTTTATAAATTGCAAAGCAAATCAAAAATTAAACAATAATAGTTACCAAGCCAACGATCGGACAGGACAACGTCTGCCGGGTCTGCTAGTATCGAACATGCATCTATAGAACTATAAACATACGGTCGTCTGTTCCTAAGATATAACACTTAATAACCTGTGTCACAAACAACCAACTGATTCACAAATATTTTTTGAAGTATATAAATACATACTTATATACATATGCAGTATTCACCCAGACTCAAGGCGAGAATCAAACCCACAACCCCGGAGCGGAAAGTAAAATCACTGCCAACCGCGCCAACGGGTCATTCAAAAATTAACCGTTATGTCGGACCTCCTATAGTAGGACGCGATTTTATGTCTCCTTTTAAGCTAATGTTGACAGTAAATTATTGTGACAAAACTGAAAATTTTATGAATATTTTGTCACCTAGCTTTACCTTAGTATTGTTAAGTTAGGAAAATTTAATAAATGTTAGGTGAAGTTGCAATTAAAAGAAAACACGATTTATTTCATGAATGACAACATATGACATATATCACGAGTATTAATATGTATGTTTTGTTCAGCCATTATTAAATATTAAGTATATCTGAAATGTAATAAAAGGAAACAGGAAAACATCACAGTCCCAATATCGAATCAAAACAGAGCTCAGTTTGTATGTTTATCTCGTCACGTTATTCCGAGCGAAGGAACACGTGAGCGCGAGACACAAAGGGCCAAAACCGGCATCAACTAAGGATGACTGCAGACGTATCATTTGGGCCTCGTTTACGGAGACGCATTGTGTAATGCGTCGCGTGCGGCGTGGCGTACCGTGGCGTGTATACTCTGTGCTAACGTAATACCTCCGTAAACGCACTCATACAACGCCGTACGTTTGAATTCGGTGCGAGCCGCGTCGCCATACGCGACGCGCGACGCCCCGCGTCTCCTTAAATGAAGGCTTAAAGATAACAGCGCTAAAAACAAGTTTTATTTTTTATATCACAAGGGGCAAATGAGCAGGCGGTTCTTCACCAAAGTGACTACCAACTCCCATGGACATTTACACCGCCATAGGACCCGCAGATGCATTTCCGTGTATTATTAGGGGCCTAAGACCTCCGGGGACTCTCACAAACCGAACGAAATGCAATAACAATACCATCAGTTGACGTGACAGTATTGCCACCACTTCTTGTAGATCTTGTGTGAGAAAGAGGTACTGGTACCCGGACGCGCCAGCCCAATTGGGCTACAGATCAAAAGGTCTGTAAGCGTGAACCTACCTCAAGTAGTTAAAAAATAAGGAAAAAACATACTTATTGAAATATCCGGATGACAATCTCCCTCTTTTCTAACCACACTTCCTTTCCTGACCCACCTGAATCCATTTCTTTCCCGCAAAGGCGTCCAAGTCGTCTCGCTACCTCTTCCTATTTTACAAATAGACACTGAAAATGTGTGTCAAAATCAATCCTTCATCCAATTCGAGAACAAATAAAAATGTTGATTCCTGCAATGTTACATAAGTTATTATACGAAAGAAATATCGAACTACGACAGTTTCTCACTTGCATTTTCAAGTTTAATTCTAAAAAAATAAATTAGTTTTATCAAAAACAACTACGATAGCCTAGCATAAAATGAATATGCACAAATGAGATCACAATTATAAATTGGGTTTATCCGACTAGTTTTAAATCCGTCCGGGGTCCTTCCTTATGAACTTGCTACAAAACGGTGTCCCTTCAAATAGAACTATCTTGTTTTCCGCCATAATTACATGTTATTGTTTTTATCAAAAAGTGAAGTTGCAAGGACTTCTAACGGTGTCGTGCTAGCAATATTTTGGCTGTACAGGATAAGGTATAAAAGTTTGATGTTTATGTTTTTGGTGATTATAAACAGACGAAGTTAAAAGACAAACATTATTATGTTAAATAAGCATAACATAAATATCACAAACGCTAGTGTTGGAGCAAATATGGCAATGGATGTAACAGGGAATTTTGTCTATAATGAATTTGAGCGCATTTTCCAAAGAATATGGCATGGAATTTACAGGCGCCAATGTATTTGACACGAAAAAAATGCATACTGCATATTTCGAAATCATATTGTACAAGATTTCGTCTATCGGTACTACAATCGTCATATACATCGATTAACAAACTCAAATTTTCCAAGGAGTATTGAAATCGATAGCTTTTTGATTTATTTAAATAGATTAAATGAGCTATACTATACGAGTTCATCACCATATGAGCAGATATGAATCCACTGCTGGATTTATTATTCAATTATTTATTCATTTATTTATCTCTTAATACAACAATTTACATTAAAATATGTTGGCATAGATGTATGCCTGTGCTAAGGATTTATAATTTGGTATTATTAAAAAACTTTTTAAAATAGTAACTGTAAAAAATCAACTTCATGTATGTACAGTCGACCAAGAAATTGGTTTGCCACGCTAAGGTCGAATGTCGTTTGCACGTCAATTAGTTATAAGGCTTATTTTTGAATCCCACCGCCGTTGGGGTATTGTCGCATTCACTCATAATACAAGCTTTTAATTTAAACTTACTAGGGGGGAAAAGGGAATATTAGACATATCTTTTATATATATATAGTCCTCCTCATCGATTTCGACGACGGCGACTCAAAAAATCAAGGATTACGATTTATTTATTCATTTTTTCTATTATGAGCTTTAATGTGGCTCGCTAAACCAAATTTATTTTTCAATGTCCTACTACAAGTGTGGCAGTAAAGTTGGCCCAAGGAGTTATATGTGTAAGTATAGGAGATAGAATTTAATGGTAACAGGTATCAATTACGCCTCCAGTGTTCTTAACTATTGCATAAGTTTACGTTACATCGACGCGAGTGAACGTACTATAGGGAACTATAGTTAATTGATATAATGTTAAAAGGAGAAGATGAAGAGTATTCGGTATCGTATTAACAATTAGTTTATAGTTGTTCAAGATATGGCTAATAACTGTCTTGGATATGATACATTAAAGTAAAAGCAATCCCGTTCGGGTTCGTACGGGTGAAATTTAGAAAAGAACTAATTTCGATATGAATAATGTTCTGCGTAAACGAATGGCGCTGGTTAAAGGAATCCGATGTGATGATGATGATTAACTATAAATTACGTACCTGAAAAATTTTATCTTTATAAAGTCCCACGGTTTTCTAGTGTTAGGCTATTCATCGCTTTTATATATTAAACAATTTTTTTTTATGTTACAAGGGGGCAGACGAGCAGGCAGCAGGCACCGAAGTACCTACCGGGGCTCATGGACATCTGCACGACCAGAAGGCCAGCAGATGCGCTGCCGGCCCTTAATGACGAGTTTAGGCCACCGGGAATGTAACATAGTTTCGTAAATAGTTCATTATTTTTTGTAAGGTGTAAACGATATTAAGAATTACTGTGGGTTATAAATAGATGTGCATATGCCATCGCTGACTTTTATACAGATTTTTATGAGATATGATTCCGTTTAACATTAATATTGGTTTGTTTCGGAGTTTAGCGAGTGCACCCAATGTAAGCGCTCTAAGATACATTTTTAACTCATCACATTACAAATTGTTTTAATCATCGGCCTTTATGATGATAAAAACCGACATAACCTAGGGATATCTATAATACTTGAATATTGTATTTACAAAATTGTAATTGTGTTTATCAATCTGCATTATCATTGAAATAGAAAAAAATCTTATATACAAGCCACTAAAGACAATACTCTAATCCAGATTCAATAAAAATTTAACATGCTAAGAAAATTGACGTTGCTTTAGCAAGAAATTTTAGTATATAAAGGTAAGTAGCGTTTAATATTGATTATTACGACATGATTTGAGGAGGTCGTGGGCTAATCAGTGGTCGGCATTTGAGTCGATCGCTAAGTTAAGTTGCTCTGGCTGCGACCGGGCAAGCAAGAGCTTTTTTAGGTGTTTATTAAAGCTCTTCGCCATAAGATCATTGACTGAGACAACGATAGGGATAATGTCTGCTGATTCAACATTCCACATGGCAGTTACCTCATGAACAAGGTCTAAATATTTAGTTAATTTTCCTTTTTCAGCTCTAATGAGATTATCGTCATGTGGAACAGTTATATCAACAATAATTGCCCAGCGAGCTGATCGATCTACCAACACTATATCAGGTTTATTGGCTACAATACACCTGTCAGTGATAATAGATCGATCCCAATATACTTTGCGGAAATCCATGACATGCATGAGAAACTAAACTACTTTGCTTTAATCCGCGAATGAATATGAGGGAAAATTGGTGCAATGTTGCAACCCGAAAGCTAAACCACCAAAACCGCCATTAAAGCACAGCACTAAACTGACTTTTTGATGTGCCTCAACGCACGTTTCGCTTCGAAGTGTTTTTTTTTAGAGTCTACTCTACAAAGGTTTATTTATTTATTTATTTAAACTTAATTGCACACATAGGAAAAAATACAATGGTAAAAAAATATATATTGCAATTGTTATGAGGCTCATTGAGATTTGATTGGAGACTAAACTCGTCATTAAGGGCCGGCAGCGCATCTGCTGGCCGTCTGGTCGTGCAGATGTCCATGGGAGTCGGTAGGCACTTCGATGCCTGCTGCCTGCTCGTCTGCCCTCTTGTAACATAAAAAAAAAAAAAAACCTTACCTCGAGCGTCGTGCCTGGTGAGCAGCGCCAGCTCCGTGTACATGTCGGCGGCCGCGAGCAGCGCGTCGCAGAGCCGGTCGAAGCCGTCGTTGGCGCTCAATGCACTGGTCAGACGCTGCGGACGACCCGAGTCGCAGAGTATTTGCAGGTAGCCCCAGAGTAAGTTCAGGGCTGACAGCTTTCTGTTTGTATCTGGAAAGTCAAATTCAAAAAATGATATTTTTTATTCAAGTAGACTTTAACAAGCTCTTTTGAATCGTCAAAATTGAAATGCAATAGGAGGGACGAATTTCTTAGCATTCCATGGATTCACCGTGCGGGTGCCGGGTACGTCGCGTGAATCCATGGACACGCGATGGTACCATAGTTGACACTTGAATAAATACGAATAAACTTTTGTTCTGGATCGCTGAAAGATGTGGTAGTAAAAATATTAGTGAAAGTATATAAGATTGCTTGATATTTTGAAAATATTATTATTTAAATATATTACATTAAAATAAATAAATCAAGTGACGCCGAACATCGATTAGGGCGCACGACGTCACGTCTTCCTAGACAAATTGTTATTGCTAAGGGGTCATCCATAAATAACGTCACACGAATTTACGATTTTTAACCCCTCCCCCGTCTTTGTCACATTTTCTAAACCACCACCCCATTGGTATGAGGTCACATATTTTTCAATTTTTTATGCATTTATTAAAAACAAAATAAAACAAAACATCAGTTTGAAAATTGTTTTTTGGTTTGTTTCCAATGTTTTAATTTTAACTTGTAACGTCCCATATGACGCCCTGCCCCTTGACGTGTGATGTAATGTATAGATGATTCCTAACGTACGCTCCAACCACGCTTAACTACAGCTTTGTTTGTTTGGCAAGACGTTATCATGGTGACAATAAAATAATAAGAAAAAAGAAAACAATCTACGCATACAAATAAGTAATTGTTAATATGAAGGCTTCCCACAGTGAAGAGCTGATTTATACGTACCTATATTATTTAATATTCGCGGCAAACAGTTCAACGTGGTGAAGAAGTTCGTACACAGACTATCCACGGCTTCCTGCTTTTGTTTGGCCGATGCGGACTCAAAATATGACTTTAGGGACTTCGTGCAGTATTCCGACACCTCCTTGTACGGGTCGTGGGAGAGAGATATCAGTACGTCAAGAGCCATAGACAAGGACGGCTGCATCGTTCTGAAAGAACGTTAAGTTTTTTTTTAAACTTAAGACTTTCGTGAGCGGAATTCATACTAATTATAAAAACGGCTTTTAAACTCACGCGTATATTATATCGGGATTGCCCGACTAGCTTCGAACCCGTCCGGGATCCTTCCTCGAAACTAGTAGGGCAATACCGATATAATATACGCGTGAGTTTAAAAGCCGTTTTTCTAATTAGTAAGAACGTTAAGTGTTAAATGTCAATAATTATATACACAGGGTGACTGGTGAGACACTTTAAAAATTAATAAAGGTACTCGGTACTGGATTCTCGTTACAATTATGTAATAAAAATAGGGACACAATTTGTGACCAAAAATCCTTAAAATTAGTAAAAGTGTTGCCTTACGTTCTACGGTTAATTTGCTGTTCGAAAATGTTAGTTCGTAAATGCATTTCCCGGCGTAAAAAAACTGGTCAGTTATAAGAAAGATTTAATGACGGTTGTTGGTCAGCAATAATAAACATAACTAATAATTCAATACAATAACTGATAAGTGAAATAGGTATTTTTGCCTCTCCTAAGCCAGGACTAAAGTATTAAGGGAAAACGGACCATCATCGTCCGTCCACGCTAGTATGTCCATGCGTACCGTACATAATTAATTATCTTTCTCTTAATCTGACGTAGTAGTTAATTCATATATATATATATATATTATTATTTCTTGTCATTTATGATCTTTAAATATCAGTTCCTCGAGTATCGTAAGTATCTCACCAGTCACCTGTATATTTATGGATATAAAAAGACCCATTTTTCAATGTTCACATGGGAGCTAGAGATCTGATTTAATAGTCTACAAAACAGCCTTGGTTTGTGGAGATTTGTTATAAGTTGTAGTAGATTCTTATATATCTAAATTCTACAAAGGCTATGGACTGGCCCGTTGGCGACTGCCTTCCGCTAATATTATCCATATGTATGTCTTTATATATTTCCAAAAAATATATATTTGTGTATTACCGGCATAGTATTGGCGGCTATTACCTATGACATAGGCATTAAGTCATCTACCTTAGGAACAGGTGTCCGTAGATCATAAAGTCTCATATATAAAGATGCGCTATTATTATAACAATTTTGGCTAAATATGTATATCGACTGTGAAGACGAGAGCTAATACGCTTAGTTACATATGCGTTAATCGTCGTAAGTCTTTGGCCGTAAGTCCCAAGGACTTCCTGGGTTCATCTCTGCACCTCTCTCCGTAGAATTATCGATGAAATTCTAAGAAGATCGTCTCTGTTTGCTGGCAATGGTCAAATATTCATGCACCAAGGGACTACTTACACGCTACACTCAGAAACTATCCTGTAGCACATAACGGCGAGTTCCTTTCGCACTTTATAATGCTCGTGCGTCACTAGAGACACTAGGTTCTTCACAACCAGGGCCAATTTATCACCCGCCATCGCGTACCATTCTGGTGTGCGCTTTGGTATATCTTTAGGATTTTTCTCTGAAAACCAATTAATATTATTTCGATTTCACCTATCTCTCCAAGTCTTACGCTACTGAGCAATACATAAAAAATATAGCAATATATAAATAAATTTAACTACTAAAAAGTAGCCCGGGAGAATATTTTGTGGTAGGGCAGTATACTTTACCTACCGTTATCCCGGTCTAGTACCAGGGTCCGTTTAGATTGCAGGGATTAAAGCAAAGTAGTTTAGCTTCTCATGCATGTCATGGATTTCCGCAAAGTAACGCCTGATTCTATCAATTATACTAGAGATTGTTCTATTCGCAGAAAAATAAAATTTGTCAATTAATATCAAATACTGTGTAAATCGTTTGGCATTGGTTTGCTTGCGGCTGTATTTTAATAATTTAATATTGCATATTATAAAAAAATATTAACTTTTGGACACCCTCCTTTATATAAGAAAGTATAATTGTGTCAATTTCATGCAACATCCACACAATTTTCTTAAAATTTTTTTTAGTACTACCTTTAATAATGAAAACACATTACTTCAAAGGGCTTCTTTATAAACAACTAGCTGTTTCTCGCCTTCTTCCGCGTGAAATTGCGAGAGCCCTTGGGTCTCCCTAATCTAGCCCTGCCGAATATTCCTTTCTTAGCGGATTTCTACTAATTATAAAGTACATGTAACAACAATGCATACCTTTTTGCAAAATTTCCTCATTGTACGTCCCGCAATTTTCGAGATTTCGTGTTAGATGACCTTCTGCTTTTATATGATAAATCTATATTAATGACATATTTACCTCTTTTTGATATTAAACCTGAGTTATAAAAAGGGTCCCGACCCTGCTAATACCCTTGTTATGTCGAGACGAAATTAGTTGAACTCGTGCAGCTGCGTCTCACTACCCTGCCGTTATTTGTGCAAAATTGAAACTAGCAATATATCATCCTTATACCTACAATTACATATTCATATACAAAAGGAAGTCGTAGATTCATAGTGGCTGGCATTTGAGCTCCTTCATGTTTCGGAAGGCACGTAAAACAGTATACCCTTAGACAGCAGTCGCTCATCTTGTTCATGATCGAGACGGAGATACGAGACCGAGACACGAGTACAGAGGGCTTAGTACGTTCTTTTCTAACCGAAGTAAATCAACGAGTCGATTTTATTTAGGATGAAAATGATCGTGCTAAGCCCACAACATACCTTTCTTAGCCTCAACGCGGGTTGTAATAGCATTGATCAAAAGCGTAACACGATTAAGACGAGCCTCCTGTGGGCTTACTTACTTCGGTTCAAAGAATTCATGCTGGGCCCTCAACATATGCAGAAGACACCAACAAGACTTTTGTCGCGGTCCGTATCCATAAATTATTATTATTATATTAATGAAGGTTTCTTAAAGGTAACTGTACATAAGGTTGTCGCTAGGCATTCATCACTTCCTTATAAAAATCAGCCCAAAGATCTGTAATTCGTATACGAATGTAAATTAAAGTAGATAATATAGTAGTGGAAACCTACACACGTTATATCTGCACATTTAGAGTAAAAGAAAAGAGCAAACTCATTCCTCAAAGGCCGGCGTCGCATATGCGGTGTTACAGATGTCTATGGGCGTCGGTAGTCGCTCAAGATAACCACCCTATTGATTCGGAGTGTGAATGCTGTAATTAAATAACTTGCATTCCGTCAGACAGACAATGAGATCTGCCCGCCGTCACTGACACTGCTTGTCTATTGTTAGTTGGACTCGTGTAAGCAATTGTTTATTATAGACTGGCGGACATGGAATACTTTCGTCATGTCCGAACTTTTTTTTTCTATTAGCCAATTAACCAATTCCCTATTTTAATATTAATCCCTATATTTTTTTTTGTATTTTCCATAAAACATGACAATGATTTCGCCAATCTTCAGTTCCTCGGGTCGTTATTATGGAACCAACTGTATGATTTTTTAATAGTGTCGATGATGTTAAGCTTGCATCCGTGGATGTAACAGCCTAGACCTTGCTGTTACCAGGTTCGTTCTTAAGTAATGTTCGTATATTGTTTTTAATGTCATGATAATACCAACATGACGTCGTCTGTTGTAGAGACGTAGCGTAGAGGTATGTATATTTTTTCTTTAAAGAGACTCTGGCCCAACAGAAAAACCACATGGTTTCTTATTTAACCTAACAATAACTAGTGTACAGTTAAATTTCAGTTTACCTGTGGTTTCGATTCCCGCCTCAAATCTGGGTGTATTATCCATATGTATGTATTAATATATTTCCAAAAAAATATTTGCCGGATCGCTTACTCGTTTACGGCGTACACTAGTGTCGGCCGCCATTTATTACTTAAGGTCGTGCCCAATTGTAGGACGGCACGATATTATACGACGCTATCTGATCCAGATTTTTTTATTAGAGGTAGTGCCACGCTTGTAGCCGAATTGGGCCGGCACTACCCGGTACCAGTACCTCTTTCTCACATGAGATCGGCGTGAAGTGGCGTTAGCGATACATACATACGACACACAGACAGCCTGTTCCTAAGGTAGACAATTTAATGCCTGTGTTATAGGTAACAGCCGCCTGCCCCTTTAACATGTGATGTAATATGGATGGACCCTTATCTTATGTCATTTGTAAGTACATAAATGTATTCTTAATTGGTTTTTATCTAGTTTTTATTTGTTTCTACAGAAAAAACTAACCAAACTGTCAAATTGGACGCTTCAACAGTGGAAATTGAAGAGAGAGGTGTAAAATTGCGTCTGACGGTGGTGGACACGCCAGGTATATATATGTGTATGTATAATAAGAGGCAAACGGTTCACTCAAATGCGTTACGGCCTTTGAAGAATGAGTATACTCTTTTCTTGAAGATCCCTAAGTAGTATCGGTTCGGGAACAACAAACTCAATTAAAAAGAAAGATATATCAATACAATCAAATTACATTTTGTTCTAACGTTATATTTGGAAGTGATGATCAAAGAAAGAAGATATGCATTGATAATTTGAACCGGGTACCTTGCGGCTTTCAGTCCTTACCTTATACCGTTGAGCTATTGAGGCTCATTTTTATCCCTAGTTGTCTTTTCCTTAACACCCTCTGGCAACAAACTTCTTGAAGGATGTTCAGACATATACTTTTTTCTTTACAGTCTTTACCTCATTTGGCTTACATTCGTGTTCACAATAACCTTACTTTGTCAAGTTTCCTTCATCCAGCTCTCGGTAGCAGCCAAGGCAGATGAGCGCACAACCGGAACAGGGCCCTACCGCTAACGCTGGCTCCTCTATGATAACCTCTCCTGCTTTTATGTCTTTCGTTGCTACCACGTATCTGGAACCAAATTTAACGTATACGCAACGATGCCGAATTGGACCTCGACGCGGACTCCAACTCCGGCGCCTGGAGTCGTGTGGACGTTAACAGCGACAAACTGCCTGACCTCGCAGCGGGTTGGTATTGGTTTTCTACTTCAACCTACCTAATTACAGGTAGCGCCACGCTTGTAGCCGAATTGGGCCGGCGCGTCCGTGTACCAGTACCTCTTTCTCACATGAGATAGGCGTGAAGTGGCGGCAATGCTGTCACGTTTAGTGATGGTGTTGCTGTCGCGTTTCGTTCGGTTTGTGAGTCTTCCCGAATTCAAAATTTTAACAGCCGCAGACATTTGACTCGCAAAAAGTTTGACTTGTAATTTATACTCGTGTCTGTGAAAGGAGCGAAGACAAACTTTTGATTTACTCTGTCGTAACTTTTCCGTGTATGCAAAAAAGGGTTGTTCTGGATATTTTCATTTGTAAGATAATTAGAATCACAAGTTAATGAATTGGGACTCGAGCTATGTTTCACAAGAGTTCGAGACAGGCCGGATGTTTTACCCCGAAACGGAAATAAGGTGTTGTTTTTAGCCTAAATAAATAAATATATATACACATAAATGTTACTAGTGTTGATGATACCTGTTACGTTGTGTAGGGTTTTCACTAATGTCTTTAATTTGTTTAACTAAAAAAAAAATGTCTTTAATTAAAAGTACCTGCCATCATACTATTTAAAATATGATGTTCTTACATTAATAATGCGCAAAGGGAAATCTTCTCAACGGTAATTAAATTGTCTAATTTTAATGATAAAATTCATGTTTGCCTACAAACTAAGCGACAATAAATAAATAATGATAGTACAGCAGAGGCGGGAATAAAACCTGTATAAGACGATCCCTAATTGACTACCGACGCCCATGGACAACTGCAACTACAGAGGGCTGACAGATGCGTTGCCGGCCTTTGAGAAATGAATATGCTCCTTTTTTGAAGGTCCGAAAAGTCATATCGTTTTTTTTTCTTCTCGAAGTAGTTGTTGTTTCGGGGGAGGCTGAATTTTTTTGTTTTCGGGTTATGAATGCTAAAATAGGCCATTTTGGAGCATTTCGACGTTAATTTTAACATTATACACACACATATACGAAAATTTCTGAGTTAAAACAAAAAGGTAACCGGGAACGGGGATGATATAGGATAATAGAAGTAAATAATAAGAGGCAGAACATAGTCTGCCGGGTCCGCTAGTTTTCTAATAAATTAGTAAACTCCACCTCTGTACAGAAAATTCCTAACATTTATGATATCCCGTTTTCAACAATTTTTTAAATGATACGTGATTATTACAGCGAGACAGTACAGCGTTAAATGTATATAATAAATAATTATTGTGTAGAAAACCATTTCACCTTGTCAGCAGAACGTCTGCCTGCGTACGGCCATGCGAATCTAACACGGCACAAAGCTAGGCTGTTTGTTAAATGACTTAAAAAGGTTTTGTCCGATTTCGCTCAAAATAATTTTCCTAGTGAGTTTTTAGCGTGTTTTATCAACATGGGAAATGCTTGCGACGAAGCAAACTTACGAGCAGACGAACGGACTTGCAGAACTATAACGGCTCCTTGGAGGACTACGAAACCCTCACGATGTATGTTATATAAGGTTTTATACGAGGGATCGTCCTGGCAGCTTCGCAGTTTTTTTTTTTTTTTTTTTTTTTTTTTATTTTTTTTTTTTTTTCTTTTTTTTTATACCTTTAACCGGAGGGAAAACGAGTTTCATAAAGGGAATGTTCGAAAAGAGGTTGGTTTTATGAGAGACATGTTAAATGAAATGTAACGGATGCCTTCTTCCAAATTATGGGACGTAATGTCGGATAGGAAATTGTTTTTTTTTTACATACGAAGCAATAGCTTTATTGCCGGCATCTTTTTCCCCTTGTGTAGTGTTTTTATGATAGTCTGCTGCCTTTCTCATCATTCTGTAGATACATTATGTGGGTGCTGAATCCAATGCGTTCCTGAGCAAAGAATCAGTTTTGCTTTTCTTGAGCTAGAGAGCTCCTTGCGGAAATATGAGAGTGGGGAACGTGAAATATGTTGAATACCGACGCGCCTTTTTATGAATGTTTATAATATTTTAGTATTTATGTATAGTATTTGAGAATATGTCTTGCAATTTGAAGGAATACTTGGAATCTGTATTCTATACTAATATGTAAAGGTGAAGAGTTTTTTTTTAAATTTGGAATACTTTCTAGTTATGTCTAATATTCCCTTTTCTCTACCTACTATTTTTAATTTAAAAGCATGTATTGGTGATGTGGTAAGGCTTTATTGCTTCACGCTTTCAGTCAATGCTCATGCAACCTGCGTTGACACTAGGAGGGCCCGCTGTGGGCCCAGCACGAAAATTTAAAAATTAACTCTTTGTTTCGAACGGTTCGAAATGTTCGAACTTGGGCATCAGAAGGCACGCAGATTGTGTCAGTATATTTGAATCTTTCTCGGCTATTTTATTCTTTTTTCTTTACATATTATAAAACAAAGTTGCTTCCCGTTCTTGTACGCTTAGATATTTTGTACTACGCAACAGATTTGACAGCGTAAAGCTTTTAATTTAAGCTTAGTAGGAGGGGGAAAAGGGAATATTAGACATACCCAAAAAGTATTCCTAATATTCTTTAAAAAAAAATGTAAAATTTTATGACGTTTTACATTTTTTTTTTGTGCTATTGCACTCAGTTGTAAGTAAACATTGTATAACTCTAAGCTGCCTTGTAAAAAGTTTGCAAAAAAGATAAACTCTATTATGAACGGTTTCAATTTAAGAATATCAAAACAAGTAAACTATAATGAATAATATCTAAATAATTATTGTTAAAATCCATTGTTGTTGTTAACGATTTATCACTGCGAGAATCTTTTAGTCGATCCTTATGTTAAATATAGAGCTATTTTCTATTTTTACATTCTGTATCTATGTGACATAATAGTACGGCATATTTATGTCATCTAAATCATATTTTCATGCTTCAAGAGGATTCACATTCTGAATTAATTTTATTAGCTGGTATTCTACTTTAAAACTAAGATATGATATTTAATAAAGATCACGTAAGTATTAAAATGATTAGAGATGTAGTATTCCATTATAGAGATATATCTTTTCTTAAATGAATAAAACTAAATATAGTCAAAGAAAGTAACATTAACTGGAGAATGACCTTTTCACATTTCCAAGTAACAGCATTATAATATCTCATGTAACTCTAATGAGAAAAACATTGCAAAACACACTATGCCACGACAAAGCTTGGTTTAAAATGCTTTGAAGTTGGAATCTTAACAAGTTGACCTTTATCTCGCATTAAGTTGAAATAATCCTCCAGGGTGACTCATTTCATATGCAAATACCTCGCGTAATTATGGCGACATGTCAGCAAGTTCTAAATGTATTAAATTATGAAAACGCAGAGTTCTCTACGACTTCCCCCTGTTTAATTTAATATAAGCATACATGTTATATTTACTGTTGAGAGGATAATACGAACTAGTGAGCACGTTAATGTATACGTTTGTTTATATAATGTATTCTATTATATCCTGATAGAAAAAAATAGAAGTATTGGGTTTATATTTGGCTGGCCCGTTGGGGCAGTGGGCAGTGACCCTGCCTTCTGCTCCGAGGGTTGTGGGTTCTCGATTCCCACCTCGAGCCTGGGTGTATTATCCATATGTATGTAATTACATATTTCTAAAAAAAATATTTGTGTATAACAGGCAGCTGTTACCTATAAAACAGGCATTAAGTTGTCTATCTTAGGAACAAACGTCCGTGTGTCATATAGTCCTGTATATATTTATTTGTATTTATTATTAATACGGAAAACAAAAACTATCGGTGCCATTTTAGTGTTGCGCCAGCGGAGGAGTATGAAATTTGCCAGAATTATAGTTTATATAGAGGAGGGTGTGCGAATGGTAATATTTTTATAAAATATGCATTATTAATACAGTAAATTATTAAAATTAAATCTCACGCACACCAATGCCGAACGATTTACACACACATGTATACGTTTTACTATAAGATTGTGTCAAAGCGTACTCATGATGTCCATGTACTCAAATATGGTTGTGTAAAGAAGTAAAATTTTGTGCATAGTTTTAAATAATTACGTTCAGTACTATATTGTATTCCATAAGTACACGTTAATGGCTTAAAGGAAACGCTTTCTACACTTGTAGCTACTGACGTTTGCTCAGGAGTAATGTCACGAAGCTGAAGAACAGACTACTGGTCTTTGCAAACTGCATTTTATTAGGGATCCTCCCCATGTTTTCTTGTAAGAATATTATGGACACTTTGTAGTACGTCTAATATTATGTGTACGTATGGATTTAATTCTAAGTACGTTAAAAGGTCTGGGAAGGTAAATTGTCTTTTTACACAGCCTCCCTTTATAGGCGAAGACATTAAAGTCATGGTACGGAGCGATTTTGCGGGGTATAAAACCGTGGAGGTAAAGGGCGTCACAAACAATGTTGTAAAGGTATCGTAAACTTTCTATATCAAGAGTCCCCGCTCTGATACGTCTCTATCTACATCGGCTGCCATTAATACACCCATTCGTTTGCAAATTTATGATCCTGTAAACGATATTCCATAATGGATATTTAAAGGAGGTTAGCTATCAATATATTTTACATTAATTTATGTAAATTAGGTACAATATTTTAGTATATTCCAATGATAGCCAACCACGAGTAAATATCACAAGTTTTTTTTTTAATGAATATTAGGAATACTTTTTAGGTATGTCTAATATTCCCATTTCCCCTCCTACTAAGCTTAAATTAAAAGCTTGTTTCAGGAGTGAGTGCAACAATACGCCAACGGCGGTGGGGTTTGAACCGGGTATCTTGCGTATTTAGGTTCTTAAATAGAATCTTATCACAAGTAGAAGTATTAACAAAGAATAACAATTAATTAATACATTTTAAACATAAAAATTATAACATTGTATATACAACTAAGGTGAGGATGTTATATAAAACGTATTAAATGCACGGTCTTAAAACTCTAAGAGATTTAACATTTCTGAATAAGCTTTATGATTTTTTATCCGATATATTTAACAATCTATTTGGAGCGTAAATTTGCACTTTGCAGTGGTAATTATGACTATAAATCACGCGTAACGATATATTTAGCTTTGTTTGATCTTGAAAAATATGGTGCACGTTACAAAATGTAAACGAAGGCCAATGAATAGCTTAATCATAAATTGGCGCGGGTATTACGCAACAGTGTACACTCTTCAATCAATCGACGCTGGATCACACCGCCGTAGCTCCCACGCGGCTTATAAATAATTTATATTCTATGCTCAAAATCTCTATAATTTATATTATAAACTTCCTCCTCTCTTTACAAAATCGAATCTGGTATCCATAGGGATTCTACAGAGCAGGAGTTATAATATAATATAAATATATAGGACTATATGACACACGGACGTCTGTTCCTAAGGTAAACAACTTAATGCGTGTGTTATAGGTAACAGCCGCCTGATTATACACAAATATTTTTTTTTTTGTAAATATATAAATACATACATATGGATAATACACCCAGACTCGAGGCGGGAATCGAACTCACGACAAGCGATTGTCATGACGTACAAGAGATCCAAGATACTGAAATTTTGGGACTTCTTCCAGTAATTCACCATTTAAAAATATCGGTGATGGATCTGGTGTCTCTCCGCGTATAGGTTGCTTGAGGATTTTGGACTTCGATACGGATATAAGGAGACCGAATTTTTGGCAAGATTCCCTTAGACTGTCAAGGAAAGTTTGTAAGCTGTCAAGACAGTGAGCCATTAAGCAAACATCATCTGCGTAGAGGATATCAACGATAGGGATATTTTGTATTGATCCTTTGGCCTCCATTAGTTCGAGTCATAATTGTGGCCTGGGGTAGTTCTTATAAAGCCAAGCACTATGCATTTGGGGGATATTAATAATTTGTACAACAAGTGAAGCTGAAGCCCTGCTAGATTATTTATTGCTGTGAAGTGTTAAAATGTGAAATAAATATAATTATACGTATGACATCTTTTCTTTGGAAATCGTCGTGTCATTACCTATAGTCTAAAGTTCCTAGGTGTAGAGAACGTTTAGGAACCTTTATATTGTCATACGACTAAAGTGGTACCATTAAAATATACTATCCCACAACTGGCCACGGGAGTCTGGTAGATATGTTATCTCTGGGAATGGAGATGAAAAAAGGATGTCCTTGCCCTGTTCTGGCTAGCTAGAGACATAGAGGCATTAAAAAGGTGACTATCAAGCTCTATTGCGAAGAAGCATTTGAAGAAGAAGAAAAGAACCATTCTTTTATGTTACAAGGGGCAAGCAGCTAAGTGCCTACTGACGCCCATGGACATCTGCACAACCAGGAGGCAAGCAGATGGTAAATGATTAAACAATCCCTGTTTACGCGAGCGAGATAGCAGTACCTATTTTTATTACATATTTATAACGAGAACCTAGTACCGAGTGCTCTTTTTAATTAACCTATAATTAAAAAGAGCACTCGGTACTAGGTTCTCGTTAATTAACCTATTTGTCCCACTGCTGGGCAAAGACCTCCCCACTCTTAGACTACTCTCCTCTATCTAGAACTAAACCAATCCACTCCTTTCCCGCAAAGGCGTCCAAGTTGTCACGCCACCTCTTCCTCGGTCTACCTGGTCTACGGTGCCCATTGGTGGGAGTCCATATAGTCGTAACATTGGCCCGGATTTCTATACATGTGTTAAGCATATCCGGGATTATTCAAATTCAAAAGATAGGGTCCGCTTAGATTGCAGAGGATGTGGGGCGAGTTAAGGTGACCGATTGTCATCTGAAGTCATCCTTGGATCCCTCACGATCTCTACAACCTTACGACTAATATCACAAAGTGTCATTAATCGGGTTCCAATGTTTTACGTGTCTTCGGAAACACGGAGGAGGTCTGATACCAAATATACATCAGTGCTGGAATGGGTCACCCATCCATCACCCGGTCGCAGTAAGAGCTACAAAAGGACAGGAGAAATCCCGGATTCAATATGTCTGTTGGATATGGTTCTGTATATTCGACTCGCAACAGCATTAGGAGGGGGTAGATAGGTGAAAAATTTACTGCACTAAAAGGAATATCTAAAAGACAACTTAATAGTAAAACGGTTAAGTTTTAAATAAATGTCAATTTTCTATGATGAGTATAATCTAACCTTGAGGAGGTCGTGGTCTAATCAGTGGTCGGCATTTGAGGCGATCTGGTTCTAAGTTGGCCTGGATGCGACCGGGTGATAGATGGGTGACCAACTTACTGCATCAGTTAGCTTGTTTGTTGCTAATTTAAATCCATTTATCTATATATAACCCAGTCATTTAAGTCCATAAAAGGGGTAATCCGCAGAATGGAACGTAACCAGCTGAATTTTTGTATAGTCGATTACAATGTGATGTTGTCTCAAAAGTCACAGTTGTTGGGGGCTTATATATTTAAGGTCAAAGAGCACAAAAATCAGTTTTTCGTGATTTTCCGATAAACGGTAAGTCTTATCCATAAAATCGTTCAGGTATGAATTGTAGGTCACATTATTATAGTTAAATCGGTCGCCATCTTGAACAGTAATGACAACTTAAAGTTCTATACCTCGAAAAAAAAACACCCGTTAGTAGCCATTGGTTACCGGCGGAGTTGAATTTGTTCTATCTGCTCTAATAGAGCTTCGTGTAGTACTCTAGTAGCGCGTAATGGAATTGCTCCTTTGGGACTGTTCGTAGCTTGTGAGCTACCAGTCTTATCTTGTCTCTAGGGAGACTGGCGTATATGGTTTGTATATTCGCCAGGTCCTTGGTTGGGTCGGTGCCATGGAAAACGCCGCCGGCGGATGGAAAGCGTATACTATATAATATTTAATGTCTATAGAGATTTATTGAGGAGGTGGTAGCTTAACCAGTGGCCAAGCTTCAGTCGATCGCTAGGTTATGCGACTCTTACCGTAGCCGGGTGATTAGTGGGTGACCAATTCTAACACAGTTTTCAAATATCCGAGGTCCTCCGTGTTTCGGAAGACCCGTAAAACAGCGGGTCCCGATTATTGTCACTGAGTGATATTAGTCACTAGATTGCAGGGATTGTGGGGATTCCAGGGATGACGTCAGACGGCAGTCGGTTTCGGAAGGCACGTAAAACAGTGGGACCCGATTAATGTCACTTTGTGATGTTAATCGTAAGGTTGTAGGCCAATTCTAACACTTTTTTATATTTGATATCCGACCTCTTCCGTGTTTCGGATGGCACGTAAAACAGTGAGACCCGATTATTGTCACTGAGTGATATTACTCGTGAGGTTGCAGAGATCGTGGGGTTCCGAGGATGACGTCAGATGGCAATCGGCCATCTTAACTCGCCCCACAGCCACATCCTCTGCAATCTATGCGGATCCTGGTACTAAACCGGAAGGCTTTAATATCATAACGCTAAAATTGAACCTATTTTTACTTAATTTTATGCGGACGAAGTGGCGGGCACAGTCAGTATTACTATAAAATTACTTAGACTAAAGCATCTATCATTCTTTCTTAACTTTATCGTTTTACTTTTGAAAAATACTGGTAGAGAAAATTTAGAATCTATATATTAATATGTGAAGAGAAAATTTTCGGTATCGTTTTAGGAAAATTGCGCCAACAAAGGGACATGAAATTTGGCAAAGTTATAGTTTATGTAGAAGAGGGTGTGTGAATGCTAATATTTTTATTAAATATGCATTATAACCATAGTAAATTATTAAAATAAACCTCACACACACCAATGTCAAACGATTTACACACACATGTATACATGTTATTGTCGAATAATATCAAAACGTAGTCGTGAAAACCGTGTTATATTAATTGTCAAATAAAACATTTTATGTATGTCTTTGTACCAAGCATGTGATACGCAAAAAGGTTTGTGGCCGAATTTCGACCGGCGATATCTAATATTATTATGGAAAGTTAGACGATTGAATGCTACATGAAAAAAGTGTTCGATCTTCATTTTTCCTACAGTAATTACTTTTATTTAAACAAAATATATTTTTATTTAGTACAATGATTTTTTAAAAACATTTTTAATAAGGATTTTTCCTTCGGCATGAAGTGGCGGCGTGCTGTCAAGTGATGGTATTGTCGCGTTTCGTTCGGTTTATGATAGCTTCCAGTGGCCCAACTCTTTAAAGACTGGCAACGCTTCTGCCATTACATTTGCCCCTTGTAATATGAAAAAGTCGACAGTAAACGCAAACACTAACATCTGAAACGTGACGAAATCAACGTACAGAGAAGCTCTTAAGTCGTTCGTCATAGAGGCTACTATGTGGCTGGAACTTTACCTTTTTAATTAAGTTAGTCCACCAGTGCGCATGAGTCAAGTCGAGTGCAGGTCAAGTGTACTCGCCTAGCGCCAGTCGCAGCACAGACTCGCCCGCGTAATCCAATTATACGCTGCCAGTGAAAAAGATTTTTTGTACATGATTTATTCACAATTTTCCTTTGATAAAACTTTAATTGCCAGTGAGTTGTGTTAAAAACGTAGAACTCAGCCAGCACTTTTCTATATTCTGTAAGTAAATAATGGAATGTTACTTATATAACACTAGGAGTCACATTAGACTTCGTTCGCGATGCATTTCTATAAATAAAACTAAGTTTGTTTCATTTGACAGTTAAAATATATTTATGCAACCTGTGTGGACATTCCTGATATATCTTAAAATTTTGTTATGTATTGTAGGTTTATCTGGGAAGAAAATATATAGAATTACTCTCTGTAAAAGTGTGACGCTGCCAAAGAAAGTCTTATCAAAATCGGTTCAGTCATGTTGGAGACTTCTTAGAAAAGCACTTGTTGTTTTTAGTAAGATGCAAATAAGCATAATAAACTGTCAGAAACTTTGGTGATATGAAATTTAAGTGATATCTTTTAATACTTGTAGATTTTTCGATATTAATGTGTAAGCAATTTATTGACGCCGTCTATAGGGCCACTTAACGACTATAGCGTTATTTTATTTGTTTCTTTTTTAAGGCAAATTTACAAAATTTACTTGCTGTTTCCCGCGGCTTTGTCCGGGTAAAATTAAACTTACAAGATCCCTTACACCTCATAATTCTGGCCCCATAGAAAATCTTTTTTTTTTTAAATTGTGTATCTACAGTTTTCGAGATCTAGTGTTTTGTGACATTCGTTTTTATATAGTACTAGCTGTGCCCGCGACTTCTTCCGTGAAATTAGGTTAAAATTTAATTTTAGCATTCAACTTTAGCGTGATGATATATGATGAAAAATTCATTTTTAGCGCGATGATATATGATGAAAAGTTCATTTTTAGCGCGATGATATATGATGAAAAGTTAATTTTTAGCGTGATGATATATGATGAAAAGTTCATTTTTAGCGTGATGATATATGATGAAAAATTTATTTTTAGTGTAATGATATATAGCCTATAGCCTTCCTCGATAAATGGGCTATCTAACAGTGAAGTAATGTTCAAATCGGACCAGTAGTTCCTGAGATTAGTGCATTCAAGCAAGCAAACAAACAAACTCTTTATATATTAGTATAGACTTAATTAAAAAGTAATTAAGTGCAAGAATAAGACTATATATATATAATAGGACGAAATCGCGGGCACAGCTAGTGGTAAATAATGTTGTACTATTAATTTTAACTTTCATTATTAATCATTTAATAATTATATTCTACATAGTACTTTGACATTCGTGAATGTAGATAGATTATTAACTGTATTTGACTGGTCCTTTGGCGCAGTGGGCAGAGACCCTGCCTTCCGCGCCGGGGTCGTAGGTTCGATTCCCGCCTCGAGTCTGGGCGTATTATCTATATGTATGTATTTCTATATTTCTAAAAAAAAATTGTGTATAACAGGCACTTGTTACCTTATAACACAGGCATTAAGTTGTCTACATTAGGAACAAGCGCCCGTGTGTCATATAGTCCTGTATATATTTATTTATTTATTATGTTTAAATTTTCTTTATTAATAATGGTGTTATCATAGCAACTAAGTCTTAAATCGACAATTGCCATTAACTGCTATGGCCAAGCGATTCAGCTTATTTGAAGGAAATTAGCAGGTGATTCACCGGATTATACTTGTTACCGACCATAGATAAAAGCACGTCACAAGGATTATAACTGTTATGCCGGAGCCAGACATAGCTTTATTTGAATGATCATGTAGTGTGGCCGGGGACTTTGTGTAGCTTCACAAAGTTTTGTAGAACTTTAAAGACTTCAAGTAGACAAATTTACAGACACTTTGAGTTATGTCTGGCTCCGACATTATGATAGCCGTAGAGAAATGGGTATGCTCTATTAAAGGTCAGGGACCTTCGTATTCGTATCGGTTTAATAAGTAATACATAGTATGACTACATAACCACATAGCAAAACAACTACACACTCTCACACACACTCACTCACAATAGAATTAAGATCTTGTTATTTAGAGGTGACAATTTTAAGAATGTTCACATGAGATTACGCTATACCCCCTTTGGAAGTTGCGCTGATATACATAGATACGTATGATTACTATATGAGAAGGTTTAATTTTAATTAATTTTCAGTTAGTATAAGCTTAGTATAAGTTATCTCACCGACTATAATAATATAATTTTAACTGGTTATTTAAATAAAAAACCAGGGTCCAGTCACAAACCAGGGTCTTCTGATTCCCCACCAGAGCTAATATTCTTAGTATTCTTATGATAAGGTAGCAATCTTAGGGTAAAATTAGGTAAAAAATAGACTCAATTTTAGCGTGACGGGTTATTCTATAATAAAAATGAAATGAATTTGCTGTGATACTTATGTAAATACTGTACACTGTTTATCAATGAAAAGTGTTATAATCTTATTTATTTTACGTGTGCTCCCACAAGGTGCGTGTGTGTGTGTGTTTTCCTCATCGATTTGTGCGACCCAAGATGTCAGGGATTATTTCTTTTATGAGTGCCATGTAAGGGACATGGCACACGAAACCAAATATGTTCTTGAAAACCCTACAAGTGTGGTAAAGCGATCGCTTGGCGAAAGCATTGCTTGCACTGAATAAATAACCACGAAGCGGCCAGGTCGATCGCTTTCGATCACCCGTCCGCTGCTAACCTACTAACTCTGTTGCGGATAGGTTAGAAGCGGCCTTGCCGCATCACGGTTCGTTTTTTTTAACACTGCGATCGAGAAGCGATCGCTTTGGTTGCTTTGCGGTCATTTTTTTTTGTTTTAACAGAAATGCCTGTATATGGGCGTGTATAATGTTAACATTATACACGCCCATATAACTCCAAAATGGAATACCGCAGCAAAAGCTACTTAACCTTGCAATCGACTCAAATAGCGACCGTTGAATAGGCCACGGCCTCCTCAATCTGGTTGATTCTGTTGATAGAAAAAGGCGTGAATACGTTTATTATTTTTTTGGATAGTTCAGTCATTACATTAGATAAACGAAGGGAAAATATGAATTTGCATAGTTAATAAAACATTTCTTATTTAATAGAATCATTGTAGAAGTCTATGTGTTGGACACCACATCAAAAACACCGGAGTCCAAGAAGACAGCTTTGGAACCAAGCATTTCACCCATACTGGGGGTTTTGTACCATCGCATAATAAATATAAAGGCACATGAGGATAGGTGAAGGCTCATCAGTGGGCGTACTTCAATAATAGTGGTTTGATTCATTTATTATCCTCCATAACTTGGTTAATTCAGACAGCGCTCACAGAAATCTAAAAGAGACGGATTTCTTAGCAATGCTCCATGAATTGACCTTGCTTGTATCGAGTACATCGTATGGCAGACGAAGGATATAGGGCAGTGCCTGGGACTTGTGACCCAAGTGTAGGTTTAAAGGATCCTTTTGGGGGAAGTTTTCGTTAAAGGTACACGAACAAACGCACATGGGGAAGCGTTATCTGTGCAATAAGTGCGACAGAATGTTCACGCGGAAAGACACACTTTTACGGCACTTAAAAAAGTGAGTGAGTTAAAGTAACGCTATCCTTAACCAAAATTATGTATAATTTATAATATATATGATTTTGGTTGTGGAGTGGAAAAAGCATATTCTACCAAAATTTTACTAGCAGTAGGGAGCCCGAGAGCGGGATTTGCGCGATACTCGAGCGCGTCAGAAATCTTAAAAAGAGTCCACACCAATGAAGAATGTTTCAAAATCGGCGGTTTTTGGTCCTTTTGGGAGCTTCCTCTGCGTGCGCTGCGTAAACGGTTAGTTTCGCAAAAATCATGTATTACGGAATTGTTCCCCTTTAAAAGTTCTAAATAAAAGTCCGCGACAGCATATTTCTATCTCTTAAGGTTGGCTCCCTATAACTCTTTTTATGCTAACCAAATTTGTTTCTAAAATAATGCATTATTTGCTAAGTTGTTTATATAAACATGATATTGACCCTTATCCAAAACCAATTTTTTAAACCCGTTGTCGACAGAGATTGACAGAAGCGCGGCCTCGCAGCGCGCGTGCAGGGCTCCGCCCCCGCAGCCGCCGCCCGCGCCCACCCACTGCAGCCCCGTCACGAACATGCCGTGCGCGCCCGACACGTGCAGCACGCGCTGTAACATTGACTGCATTAACGACACTATACCTCGTTCCGTCATATGGGGAACTCTAGGGATAGGGCAGCTGTAAATCAATAAATAGGGTAGTGCGAGTATTCATAGCTCTTCTTTCGTATTTCAATATTGAATGTTCAATATTATTAGTAGTATCAGGGTCCGCTTATATTGTAGAGGTTATGGGTGTAGTTAGATGACCGATTGCCATCTGACGTTATCCCCGGAATCCCCACAATCTCACGACTAATATCACTCAGTGACATTTATCAGGATCCGCTGTTTTACGGGCCTTTTGAAACATGGAGGAGGTTAGATATTTGAAAACCAGTGTTAGAATGGGTCACCCATATATCCGGCCGCAGTAAGGACTGCTGAACCTAGCATCGATTGACCACCTTCTCTGACTGTTGCAATTTATTATACATTATCTGTAAATTTGATATTTTAACCACATAAATTTTTATTTTATGTGTAAACTAAATATATTAAAATCATGTCTCTTGAAGCCCGTATGAATCAAGGGGAAGGTTTATATCTATAATATATGCACGTCATAGTAGATAAACGGCGAAAATTTCCGAGATTTGTAACGTATTGTCGTATATACATATTTTTAAATGAATAACTATATACAGGACTATATATGACACACGGACGTCTGTACCTAACGAAGACAACTTAATGCCTATCATACAAATTTTTTGTAGAAATATATAAATAACCTTTAGTACTGTAATAGTACCGATTGCCATGAAAAAAACCTGGTTCAGAAATTCGGCCAGTAACTATAGCATGTAATAAATTACTATTATATGCTATAGTCACTGGCCGAATTTCTATATTGTTTTTTAAAGCAATATAGAAATTCGGCCTACGAATAATTTTTTTAAATACGTTTTGTCATAAGTTCGATCACTCATCAAAGGGAAAGACTATCATTACACTCATATAAAGTATGTAACTAATAAAAGAATAAAGACATTTTAGCTTTTTTAGTATTATTAATGGTATTGTTGTCGCGTTTCGTTCGGTTCGTGAGACTTCCCGGTGGCCTACACTCGTCATTAAGGGCCGGCAGCGCATATGCTGGCCTTCTGGTCGTGCAGATGTCCATGGGCTTCGGTAGGCACTTAGGTGCCTGCTGCCTGCTCGTTTCCCCCTTGTAACATAAAAAGAAAGCCTATCTTTATTTTTTTCTATCCGTTCTTGTATCAGGGTGGTTATTAAAATTATTTTAAATATTTGATCCTTTCGTACTAAAATATTTTAATTTTCTAAAGATAGAAACCAACGTCAACACAGGTTGAGATGGATGTAAATGTATGTACTGGTACTGTATGGGTAAAGTCACAAGTGAATACTCGTAATATTAGAATTAGGCAATCCTTACGTAAAATTTGAATTTGAATTCGAATATAATCGCTTCGTTGTTACAACACTAGGGAACCGGAAGCGGGCGCGGCGCAGCTCGTTTTACGATCACAACTGTCCACTGCTGTGACCGTCATTCACCCATTGTGTGAACACTCATCAGAACTGTTCGATACAATTCCGATGGGTGTTCGCTCAATGTGTACGAAGTCTGAAGCATTTTTATAATGTGTTTGCTAGCGGACCCGGCAGACGTTGTCCTGTCAATTTACGGTCTAACGAAAGGACCTTTACTAACGCCATCTATTGAAAGTATTCCGAACTTGCGAGCAATCGGATTTTTTAGTATTTTTAAATATACTTTTGAGATTTCCGTTTCTTAAATCTTCCCTGAATTAAAGGGAATAAAACAAAACAGACAGGAGTGAAATAGGCCTAGTCGCTCAGTCCATCCGTCCGTTCGTCTGTCTGTCTGTCAGCCCCAACTAACTTCAATTTCTCTGCAATGAAATGAATTTTATATTGTGTATTTTTAACTGTTATTTACTACTACAAAATTCGGCCACAGATCTTTTGATTTGCATACTTCGAGTATGTGCTTATTTGAATCTTAAAAATTTTTGATTAAACAACGTTGTTATATTTGACAATTAATATTCTTACCGTCGCCATGTCTACGCTTTGACACAATCTTACAGTAATATGTAAACATGTGTGTATAAATCGTTCGGCATTTGTGTGCGTGTCGTTTTATTTTAATAATTTAGCACACTAATATTATTAAGTATTTGATATATTTTAGTGATACACTCTCCATTTTGGACTAAATAAGCGCTTACCATTAGATGTGGTTACTGGATTATACAAGCTTTATATACATTACTAGCTCTTTCCCACGACTCCGTCCGAGAAATATTGCGAAAAATTTTAATCTTCCTTAATGTGGGTCAAATAATCCTTTTTTATCGGATGTCTACAAACTATAAAGTACATCCTTGTCAAATTTTATCTAAGTACGTCCCGCGGTCTTCGAGATTACTTGTTAGGTGACCTTTCGCTTTTATAAGAGTGCACTAGAAAAGAGTGTGTAGGAGAAGAAAATGGTGTGTATTTTTTTTTTCTTAAAAGAATATTAGGTATACTTTTTAGGTATGTCTAATATTTCCTTCTGCCCCTCCTACTAAGCTTAAATTAAAAGCTTGTATTAGGCGTGGGTGCGATAACACCTGAACGGCGTTGGGGTTTGAACCGGGTACCGTGCGGATTTCAGTCCATACCTTATACCGTTGAGCTATTGAGGCTTGTATATTATAACTACGGCTCATTCTATATTTACTGATCGTATGTACAGTAAATCGGCTGAACCCAATTTAAGCGAAGTAATGGAATTCCACGCAGACGTCGCGGGATTTAGCTAGTATTAATTTAAACTGGAGCTTTCTCATCTGTAAAAATGATTTTAATTATAAGGAATTCAATATTATTTATGAAATACTTTCCTTTTTTATCCGCACAGCAAATATTGCAGTCAAAAGCAATTTGATACAATGCGGTGAATTACCACAATATTGGATATTCTGTGGTAAATCACTATAAATCCAATATTACGTTATACCACCGGACACTACGTTAGCATACCCCATAATTTTATTGTCATATTATTTTAATATTAATTTATTAATAATTATTATAATTCTTAATTCTTTATAGCTCTACGCGTAACTGAGATAGAGGGTCTTGACAGACAGGGCAGCGAAGTGATCTTATAAAAGGTTTTTCTTTTTTCCTTTGGAGGTACGCAAAGTGCCGGCCCGAGGTAAATTTTAGGATAGAGTGAAACCCAATTAGGGCGCCCCCCTTATTTGCCATGTTTATTTTTTATATAAAATATATTTAAAATAATCGCATATAAAGAGTCGCCCCACCCCGCGATTTCGTCTGCGTAATTTCAGCGATATTGTTGAATTTTCAGGGTTTTCATTTATTTTTACGGAACCCATATTATTTTTCCAAAAGTAACTGTTATTTCTGGTAATAGTAGTTATGTGCCAGTGAAATTCCCATCAAAACCGGTACAACCGTTTTAGAGATGGCACACGGACGTCTTTTTCTAAGGTAGACAACTTAATGCCTGTGTTATGGGTAACATACACCTGTTATACACAAATATTTTTATATTTATTTATTTATATTTATTTTTACACATAGACTGCAATCTAAGCGGACCCTGGTAAGGACCAGGTAGGGACCGGGATAACGCTAGGAAGTAGAATGTAAGGTATCCTAACTGTGCTTAGTGAAATTTTAGCTTAAGATCTTGAAATTGGCTTTTGAAAAACTTCAGTGGTGTAAAGCCTCACAATTGGGCAGTTGCAGACATGTTTTTTTTTTATGTTACAAGGGGCAAACGAGCAGTCAGCAGGCACCTGAGTACCTACCGACGCCCATAGACATCTGGACGATCAGAAGGCTAGCAGATGCGTTGCCGGCCTTTACTGTTTAACGTGCCTTCCGAAATACGGAGGCGGTCGGATATTTGAAAAACCAGTGAAAGAAGGGGGCACCCATATATTACCCTAATTTCGGTAAAAACTGCGTCTTAACCCAGCGATCAACCCAAATGTCAGCCACTGCTTAAGCTACGACCTGTTTACTTGTTATCCTGTTTGTGTCCTTATCACAAAATGCTACAAAGAGTGTCCCCAGGGAGTGGATCTTCCTTTTTATCTGTTTAATACCAGGTCAGATACACTGCGGATACGCGCCCCGGACTACTGTAGCTACTGAATCCAGCCGGCAGCACTTCCCTTTACCCCCGTGGCCTGACTCATATGCGCCGTGTATTGGCCCCTGTAATAAATTTTAACCGCCTTTCAAAATTGTCGTTATTGATACAAATTCATATTAGATTTTACGAGCTCTTTCGGATGGCGATATACTATAAAATCTACCACTGATTCGAAACTGTGCCACTCTGAGAAGAACCGGCCTGAATTGCCCGCGTGAATTCATTGAATTTGTTAAATTAAAATAAAACCTATTCTATCTCTCTACTTGGACCAAATTACTTGACATCGTTTTGAAACCCCCTTGCCCTTGACGTGACATCACATAATCAACAAAATTTTATATGGTTAATAAAGGACAAAAAAAGATATTTTGACATGTGACCTCATACAACTTACCCTAAACCAGAGGTTGACAAGCTTTTGGCGGGCTAGGGTCACATACAAAAAAATTAGTTATACGCGGGCCACATCGTTAAGAAATAATAATTTATATAGGTAGATATTATAAGCGATATTAAGAAAATCTAAAGTTTAGTAGGTACATGCGCTGTTTTGTAAAAATTCTAATTTCAACATCATCTGTCGAAACAAAACAATTGAATGAAACATCAATTTCCCGAAGAGCGTGAGAATTTTCAGCACGCGTCGTTTCAATGGGCGCGCAAACAAAACACATTACCATGATTGTGTTCCAATTCATTTGTTACGTCTGTACACGATTATTCCTTGCACCCACATGGTACGGTAAATTGCAGTAACAAGATCACACAGAGTAAACACCGACTACGTGCGACAGAGCGCGTTTTTCAGCACGTAGCTCATGTGTTTGGATTATTGCAACCCGATAGGTCGGCCTTTAATGACGAGTGCAGGCCACCGGGAAATCTCACAAACCGAACGAAACGCGACAACAATACCTGATACAATTGCAGATGTAAAGTTGCTTCACCAACTGTACGATTTTTTTTTAAATTTATTTTTACGTTACCCTGTAAGGGCGTTTGTAAAAATATTTTTCAAAATTATTTTAATTTTATGTCTTACCAAATTATATTATTTTCAATTCATATTTATTAAAATATGGTAAATGTCAAATGAATTTACCCACAACTTTATTCCAGGTAATTGCAGCCCCAATTATCAGATAATATACATCATTTCGAAGATACGAGTGACAATATTATATAGACACTTCCGTGATTTTAAATAATATTAGCAATACTTTTTCAAGTAGGTATGTTGAATATTCCCGTACCTCCTTCTACTACTAAGCTTAAATTAAAAACATATTGGGAGTGTGCGCGACAGTACCCGAGTACGTAAGACAGTATGTAAGGGTTTGAATCGGGTAACTAGCTGATTTCAGTCCTTCCCTCCTACCATTGAATTATTGAGCATTCCACTTCCTACTAATATTATAAACAAAAGCCGTCCTTAGCGGATGCCTACTAATTATAAACTACCTCCGGGCAGACGGAGGCCCTAGTATGAACATTTTGAAGCGTTCGAATTCGAAGATTCGACTGTATTTAGGATGTAAATATTCGCGCTGGGCCCAACAGCAGGCAAGTCTTTGTCGTGCCACGCTTTTAATCAATGCTAATGCCTCCGAATGCCGCGTTGGCACTAAGGAGGGTCTGATGTGCGCCCAAGGCGAATATTTTCAAAGTCGTATCTTCGACTCCAACGATTCCGGTTCGGTTGGGTTCTAAAACCTCACGACTAATATCAATTAGTGACATTAATTTTGACGAACTGTTTTACGTGCCTTTCGAAACACGGTGGATGTCGGATATTAAAAAACCACTGTTAGTATTGATCACCCATCTATCACCGTTCGCGGTAGGAGAAGACGGAAGATTTATTTTTAGTATTCTTCTAGTAAAAGTTGAGCATATAGACATCCAAAGATGAATCCAACTGCTTCTACTAACATGTAATAGTTTGGAAATCCTAGGGGGGACCACCATGTGGGCGAACAGACGGACGGACAGGGATGTATGTTTGACGCTCTTTCACGGAAAAACTACTGAATGGATTTTAATAAAACTTTACAGTAATATAGTTTATATATCAGACTAACACTAAGGCTATAAATTATAAAGATATTCTGTAAATTGACCAAAATATAACGAAAAATGTCAAGTAAGTAGGAGTAAATTCTGCCATCTGCAAGCTATTCTGGCGTGCGGTGCAAAAACCGTTACAGTTACACGTATATAGTATATAAAGGAAATGTTTATCTTAAATAGTTTTACAAAAAAGCCCGCGACAGCATATATCTATCTGTCATGTTTAAGCCATTAACGCCAAAATAGTAAATCATTATGGACGGGTAGAATATAGTAAATAGTAAGTAACCCAACGTTCGGTCAGAACGTCTGCCGGATCCGCTATTAATAATAAATTTGTTCCCTGTGAACTTATGTGCATAAATGCCTACTTTCATAAAAGTTGGCATTTATGTGTTATTCGGTCCAACTTGAAACATAGGACAGTTTTTAATTTGAATAATGGCTTTAGGAAGGATTTAATAGACTGAGACTGAGAGAGAGATTTAATAGAATGTATTAAGTGTCATCCCCTGTAAGTATTGATGACCTAATAAAAAAATTACAAGTTCAAATCTAACACCCTCCAGTCCGTCTTAGTCGGTGAGCTCTCTAGGCTACAAAATGTAAATTGATTTTAATACATTTATATGCATGCTGGCTGGCTAGAATTAAATAAAAACTCTATAAATCTACAACTGACAAACAGCAAGACGCATTATCGCCACACTACATCGAAGGGTCGTTGCACGCTAATAAAAACAAGAAAAATAAAAGAAGTATGCGCGCGCGCATCGTACCATATCACAGCCTTTGATCCTACCGACGCGTACCCCCTCCCCAGGCCGCTCCCCTCCCCGCGCCTTTATAACATATAATTGCAATTATCGTAAGTATTTATGCATGTTCCTTCACAACATTATAAATGGTATCTTTTTAATGTTTATTTTTGTCGATAAGCTACTTTGATCGCGCCGAGACCAAACGCTCGCTCGCTTTTATTTCAGTTGATACAGCAATATATTTAAACTAGTACTTGTTCTACTTTTCAAATAAACATTATGATTAATTTGTTTATCTTGAGCAATGGCTCTGTTATGTTGTATTTTTTATCTACAACTTTAAAAGTAATAACGTTTTAAAAAGTTCATATGCTGATTCTTCTCATAGCTCAACGTTTCCGACTCTGTGGTAGCTTTTAAAATATTTAACGATTGAAAAAGAGTTTGTATATGTCTACTTGAATAAAACACCTTTTGATTTGATTTACAAGAAACAACAAATTATTTTTTTTCGAAATGCAAAT
>JANCMC010033613.1:44003289-44076447 GCA_024363005.1 Charaxes varanes
TATATGTCTACTTGAATAAAACACCTTTTGATTTGATTTACAAGAAACAACAAATTATTTTTTTTCGAAATGCAAATTTACGCAAAATAATTTCTCCCCCAGCTTCATGATGAAATAAATATTCAATACCGACAATGTTTTTTGGAACGGAAGTTCCTTAACGCGGCTTACGACAATTATTGATAAATGCAATTTCGCAGAAATCGTCACGTAACAAAATGCGCTATGCTGTATCAGTGTGTGCGTACGTGCACACGAGTAAGTGAATGCATAGCAACGGGTGCGAAACTCTCTCTTAGTCCCTTTTTTCATAGTAAAATACATTTGTTTAATTAAAAACGTTATATTAATTGAAGCAATTCATCGTACAGTCGAAGATATATTGGAAGCCTTTAACTCACGTCGCGGGCTACACAGGTATTACTTACGGTGTTATGAACCGGTTTTTAAATAACTTAGCACGTTTTTTACTAAAAAATATTTTGTTCGTCCGCCTACCTGCTGTAATTAAGGGCAATTTGTAGACCCTCGGGGTTCGCTTTGCTGTTTTGTCAGTTTGGGGTTACCATATTAAGCGAAACACCTGTAATTTTAGTATATGTGTCCTGTTGATAAAATATTTTTGTAGCCAATTTATATATGGGTGTTAAAAATGTGGCAACTTTTATAATGAACATTTATTCAGCTTTTAAACAAACGATTGATTAAATGAATAAGATATTCAATTCGAAAAGGACTACGGTTGCCTATTATTTGGCTTCTAGAAAACCTTTTAAATTTCAAATTCCTATAATTTTTAGTATTATCTCCGGCATTATATATAAAAAAAGATAATATGGTGAGAATGTAAGCCATTTAAGGGGTGTGTTATGCTAAAAGGCCATGTTAATATAAATATTTTATACTCTTAAGTTTGCTAAATCGTTAGAGAGAGAGAGAGAGAGAGACTACGACATCTCTCTCTATCATAACTATGGATGAATTATCAGGTTACATATCAAATAATAAGGAAAAATCCAGGTGGATTAGTTTGCAATTATAAAAGAGAAACATGATATAGCCTTCCGTAAGTTGATTCCATACATAGTAATACAATATTGCTGAGGTCGCTTGCAAGCATGTCTATATATAAAATATTCTTGATTCTGTAAACGAGACGGGGTCACTTAGCAGTTAATAATTTATTTTATTAATTAAGCATCATTATCTAAATTCTATATTCTCAATTAAACATTATAAATATTCTAATATAATAATTAAGAAATTCGATGTCGATGTCCGAGCTACATCTAACAGTGTGGCTATTCTATGCATATTTGGGTCTCTAAACTCTCAGAAGAGTTAGCTTTCACGAATGAGAAGTTATGTAATATCTTAAGTTCAAAATTCCCATGTACTTAGGAGCTTTGCCTTGACTTTGCATTTGCTAGTCTTAGAAGAGAGAATTCTTTTTTAACCGACTTCAAATAAGGAATATTAGTATTCAATGCGACTGTATGTATATTTATTTTTTGTAAATACGTTACGCGATTACTCCGTCATCTAAGAACCGATTTTGATGATTCTTTTTTAGTTTGTAGACCATACTTCATAGGTTATTCAATGCTAATATTAGGGTTCTACTATGAGATGTAGAGACTTGAAATTCTCCCTGTCGATAGTACATGTTAAAAATCATTAGGAAAATTATTTTCAGCGAAATCGGACTACAACTTTTGAAGTTATTTAACAAATATCTTTATTGCGTATGAGATACGAATCCCTTCTATATTAGCGTGTCTTGATACGCTCTTGGCCAGTTTTATTTATTTAATATTTTCTGTTAACTTGGAAGCTAGGGACACTTTTTATAGAGGCAAAGAGGGATAAATCGGTAGGAGGTTAGTACATGAAGCGAAAACTTTCTGTATCATTTTGAGAAAATTGCCAAGTCGACGGAGTATGAAATTGTCAGCCGTTGCTGCATCAGGAGCTGTTAAGCCAGTAAACAATGCTCCACAAGCAATTATTATTGAGGTAAGTATATAACAACTAGAGTAGTAGAGCTAGAGTAGTAGTAAAACTATAGTGGTAGTAGACTTAGAGTAGTAGTAGAGCTGGAGTAGTAGTAGAGCTACAGTTGTAGTAGACCTAGAGTAGTAGTAGAATTAGAGTATACTTCTCTACTAGGATGATTTCAGATGGCAGTCGGTCATCTTAACTCGCCCCACAGCCACTTCCTCTGCAATTTAAGCGGACCCTGTTACTAGACCGGCATAGCGCTATGGAGAAGAAGAAGAAGCCTAAACGGTGAAACATTAACAATTGAAATCCCGATGGCTCAACAGTAAAAGGACACACTGAAAGTCATAAGATTCAAACCTCGACCCCGTTGAACTGTTGTTGTATTATATTGCACCAGCTTCAAAGTAGCGAAGAGCGTGTAAAGACATTTATATAGAAGGGTCCCGTATTACTAATGATTATGCTACCTTTGTACAGTCAATATACTGCAGCCCTTTAATATAATTTACCATTGATATATACTTCTCATCGGAAAAATCGAAACGCCTCCGTTCTTTTTCTTTGACGTACATTTCTAAATATTAACATTATTCTGATAATCTTTGCAAAACATAAACTTGCAAGGTGTTTCGATTTTTCTCATGAGAAGTATATTTCCTGTAATTTAGAACGTGGACATTCGTATTGACAATTTGACAGAGAATTTTAGATTCTTTTTAAGGCACTATTTTAATAGTGCCTGCTGCCTGCTCGTCTGCCCCCTTGTAACATAAAAAAAAAAAAAAAATTCAATCACGTCTCTTCATAACGTTGACACGGGCGGGCAGACAGACGGACTTTATAAAGGTTTCTTTTCGGACTACGTAACCTTAAAAATACAATATAAATTATTTTTCTGCCCTTTTGGCCCCATCTTCGCAATGATCACTAAGTGTGCAATTCAAAGTTTTTTTTTTTAATTTGACACCCTGATGGACATGAGTGTCAGCGGTCCTTATAAAGAGAACCCTCAACCCTACACCCATCAAAAACCATTTGTATACAAAGGTTAGGCTTTTATTTTTAGTTACATTAATATGGTATTTACAGTTTTATTTTTTCTTCCCTGTATTTGCCAAATACAATCCTATAATGTTATTTTACAGTTTCAAAATGTTTGTTTTATGATTAATTAATATACTAGTCGGTAAGTGGGCGTAGGTGTGGCATGGATTCATTTTCATTGCAGAAATAGAATATTTCTGGATTATCTAAGTGATCCTTGGTCCGATTAAGTTTGGTTAAATTTAATTCTAATAAGTGATGGTAATCCCAGAGGACCACGATTATTATCGTAACTGATCTCTTTTATATAAACCGGACCGATGATGTAGCATCCAGACATTGTTAACCCAATGAGAGCTCGAGACAGAACAAACGCCCAAATTTCTGACGATGATAGCATAATGATCCAGCTTGCCTTTGAAATAAAAGAAACATCATTTATTGAGATCACTGGCTGGTAGGAATTCGCTCACAAACCTTTTTTTTTTTTGACATTTAATATAATATACCATTCAAAAAAATTAAAATTCAATGAATTAACATTCACCCCTTCAAGGTAACCAACACCCAACAACCAACCACCAAGCCGAAAGTGAGTCATTAATGCATGAGTGTTATGTTAGTACTTATTCATTTTTTTTTTTAATTTCCTTGCCTAATATGTAGTATCAAAGCTATAGAATGCGCCCCATTTGCTTTTCGTCTGGTAGTTTTTTGTTATTACCATCTTCACAATAATTCACATTTGGTTAGAGCAATTTCTTCCCAAGCATTATCACCATTCAAGTAGTCCTTTACAATGTAATACGATTTCTGAATGAGTTAAATGAAAAGTTATAAGATTACAAACTTTATAAACAGGGGAGGTCGTCGCCTAATCAGTGGTCAGCATATGAGTCTATCGCTAGGTTGAGTAGGTCCTGCTGCGACCGGGTGATAGATCGGTGACCCATTATAACATTCTCCATGTTTCGGAAGGTACGTGAAAAAGTGGGACCTGATTAATGTCATTTTGTGATATTAGTCGTAAGGTTATAGAGATAGTGGGGGTACCCTCGGTATCCCGAGGTACCGAGGTGATGTCAGATAGCAATCGGTCATCTTAACTTGGCCCACAGCCACGAAGTTTAATAATTCTAGAAAATCGTTCGATTTTTAAAAGTTTTCAATCAAAGATCGACCCCAAAAGACGGTATTGCCTTAGACTACGAGTGGTGAGGAGGTTTCTCAATCTTCAACCCTAACCATTGTATCGCCTGCTTAGACCTTCATCTCACTATCAGTAGCATACCATAATTAGTTAATTTACAAGCCTTTATTAAGTTTCACCGAAGTTGGTAATCAAAAATGGCAAGCTAAATTAGACACACTTCACGATATTAAACATGCTATTGAACTGAAATTTTGATTAATCGAGAGACTTTTTGGTATTTTTTTCCTACTCGTAGACGGATTTTTGATATCCTCATTCGATCCATCATCGTCCATTGCAAATTTATTTCGAAAATAACGAAAAATTTTGTATAAATTTAATTACAAAAGAATTTCGAAAATCTTTAGAATACGCGTGTCATATGGGTTGAGTGATTAGTATCATTTTTTACTTTCTAAACACTGTCTTTCTGTCCTTCTTTCAAAAAGTTTCTATACTTCAGTCTATTATATAAAAACGTTTTATGTAATGATTTTAGTTCTCAGTTCATTAAATTTACTGCATTTAATGCAAATAATCCGCGAAATATGGCAACGGACAAAGATGAAATTTGGCGGGTACTTTATGGTTAGTAGACATCTACTAAGATGCAGGCTCTGGAGGAAGAGAGCTTCCTTACCAAGTCCATTTGTGGCACTTACTGAGAATCTTCCACCTGGACATGATCTGCCTTGGCAAACCTGGAAGTCACTTAATAGACTTCGGACACAGGTTGGTAGGTCTAGGGAGAATATGTCCAGGTGGAGATTCACAAATGACATTAACCTGAGCTGTTTTTACGGTGCAACTCAAACAACGTGCCATCTTTTATCCTTTTATCGTGCCCTGAGTGCCCTAACACCTGCACGCAAGAGGACTTAATGGCTGCCACTGATAAGGCAGTTAAGGCTAAGTTCTGGGCCGACACAATTTAGTGCTTGCCAATGAAACGCTATAAAGAAGAAGAACGGATTTTTCAATAGGGTCAGATTAAAGAGGTCTAAGGGTTTCCGCAAGTTTAAGACGACCTCAAGACAAAGTCGCGCTAGTCTAAACTTCTATATATATATATTAATATATAAAGCTGAAAAGTTTGTTTTTATTATTTGAACACGCTAACTGCGTTCAACAGCTGGAAAGCTTAACAAGTAGGTATCTCAACAACTGGGTAGGTAGCTCAACAACTAGGCAGGTAGCTCCATAACTAAGTAGGGGTAGCCCCACAACTAGGTAGGTAGCTCAACAACTAGGTAGGTAGTTCAACAACTAGGTAGGTCACTCAACAACTATGTATCTCAACAACTAGGTAGGTAGCTCAACAACTAGGTAGGTAGCACAAGAAATAGGTAGATAGCACAAAAACTAGGTAGGTATCTCTACAACTAAGTAGGTAGTTCAACAACTGGGTAGCTAACTCAACATCTAGGTAGCTTAACAACTAAGTAGATAGCTTCTTTAACAACTAGATAGTTATCCTAAACGGTCAGAGTTCATAAACTCAATTTATAGATGCCTGAAAGTGTTCTAATAGCGTCTAAATTGTATTTAAAACAGAAATTCTGTTATATATAAAAGCTAACACTGTTACGAACTCATAGCTTTTCAACAAGCCAAGATTCATGATTGTTGTAATAAGTTTATACCTGTTTGTATTGGAAATTAGTTATTTATTTTTACCATAAGTATAAAGAACACTCTAGGAATGCCTAATATATTCTATTTTCCATGATAGACTTAAGATTTCGTCTATATCTACACCAATATATAAAGGTGAAGAGTCTGTTTGTTTACTTGAACGCTCAAATCTCAGGAACTACTGGATCGATTTGAAAAAGTCTTTCAGTCTTAAATAGCCCATTTTTCGCTATAAAGCATCACACTAAAGTTTTTTACCTAAATTTACGCGTTCTAAGTCGCGGGTAACAACTAGTAAGTAATAAATTTCATAAAAACACTTTTATGATAAATCAAAATATCTACTTTGTATGTCCGATGCTTAAAATCAAAGTCAATGCCTTTTTTTGAGCATTTATGAACGTCATATGTAAATATAATATTATTATTTTTTTAATCATTATTTAATAATTTGGTGACAAAATTGTCTACTTATAAACTAAATTTACAAGGGTTTCTCGCGCCCTGCACTGAGAAGAGCCCACAATAAACTCAGTCGGGTAATTTTTTTACTCGTCTTGACTGATTTTGTTGAAACTTTCGGGCTAATATATGTAGCTTAGCTGCTTCTTTCTATTAAGTAAATTTACACACCATCGTAGCAATTGTTATATTATTATATTTTTATTTATTTTTAAATCGTGTGACTGTGCGATGTGTGCGAATCGTACGATATATTTATATTTAAGATTTAGTTAAATGCAAGATATTAATAATAACCAGTTTCTGAAAAATAGTCCTGCCTATTGTTAACAGGTGTTGGTGCGGTCTCAGCAAAACGGCACATGGAGCCAACATTCCAGTGGCGCCACCAGGGGAGGCTTGGGTGCCAACGCGACACACCCAGGCCGCTCCCACAGATGCCTATGGCACCGTCGAGTTCCAGGGCGGACCACATCCAACCAAAGCCCAGGTTTGAAGAAATATTTATATATTTTTTAATTAGCATTGGCTAAAAGAACTACACTTTCTTGCTTACCGGGCCAATATCATCCATAACGTCCCCGCAAAAGCATCCAAATAGTCGCACAATCTCGTCCTCGGCCTGCCGGGTCGTCAACGGCTATTAGTTGGAATCCAGAGTGTCGCGACGTTGGCGTACCATTGCATATATTTTTTTTTATTTATTCAGAAAGAAACTTTTATTTATGTTAATGAATTAATAATTGAATTAATAAAAACTTTATTCAGTTTAGTTACACAACTATAAACAACATTTCCTACCTAAATGTTCCCTGAATAAAACCTTAAAAAATTACTACTAGTATTATAAGCGCGAAAGTTTGTACCCATGGATATTTGGATGTATATTTATTAATTATTGACGACCTCCAACAGGATACACACATTACATACTGGCCTTTTAGGGTTCCGTAGTACTACAAGGAACCCTTGTAATTTCGCTCTGTCCGTCCGTCCGTCCGTCTGTCTGCCCGTAAGATGGCCCCCCTAGTATTTCCAAACCATTAGACGTAGAGACTTCAAATTTTCCATGTTGATAGAACATGCTAAAACTTTAAAAAAATTAGGAAAATTATTCTGAACAAAATCGGACAACGACTTTTGAAGTTATTTAACAAATATGTTTATAGCTTATCAGAGGTTGAGCTCAAATATGGAGGTGTTAATGTCCATTACTTCTCTTGGACAGCGATTATTATGTATTTTATGTCATTAACCACGTTCAACTGTCCAGAACAAAAATTTATTAGGATTTCTTTTAGTGGGAACTATTATATTGCATAACACTTTGATGCTGACATTCCAGATGCAGTTGTCAGCATCGCGTGGAGTCGTGCGCCGTGTGTACGGGGCGCGCGGAGCCTACGCAGCCGCTGCCGCCATTCTCAACGCTAGCGTCCTCGCAGCGTCTGGCGCTCGTCGACCATTCATTGTGTTAATATATGTATATGTGCATTGTTTGAAACCCAAGAGCTGTGCTATAATGTGGTAATACATAGGCCACGGGGTCTCTTTTCTTTCACTTTGCCTGTAATCACAATCTTCTTAAGGTTGTCACCTTCCCTGCGGGCAATATGCCCGAAGTACTCGAGGATAGACTATTAGGCTATGTACTGATAATCTTAATCTTATACAACTTATAAAGTCTAAGCTATCACTATCAAAAAATGTCCCAATTGTATTTGTTACAAACACGAAAACAAATTCTTTTCGTCAACCCCCACAACCTTACGACTAATATCACTTAGTGACAATAATCGGGACCCAATGTTTTACGCGCCTCTCGAAACACGAATGAGATCGGATATTTGAAAACCAGTTTTAGAATTGGTCACCCATCTATCAATCGACCGCGATTAGAACTGCTTAACCTAGCGATGAGCTTTTAGTCAATTTTTAGATTTCCAGCGGTAACTGAACATTCCGAAAAAAATAGCTCAACGGTAGAAGGCGTGGACTGCCATAAGGTTAAAGATAATGTTAATGATAAATTTAAACCGGGGCCGTGGGTTCAATTCCCACTTCGAGTCTGGGTGTATTACTATGTAGTATATACCCGTGCATTTGTTATCTTCTTCTTTATTCCTGGCGGGAGGGGCGAGTTAAGATGGCTGATCGCCGTCTGTCGTCATCGCCGCAACCCACAATCTCACGACTAATTTCGCTGAGTGACATTAATCGGGATCCACTGTTTAACGTGGATTCCGAAACATGGAGGAGGTCGGGTATATGAAAATGAGTGTTAAAAAGGGTCACCCATCTAGAAGCCGGCCTCGGTAAAAAGGGCATCAGTATTCCCCGCCTGCTCGTTTTAGTGTTAGATAGCCCCACAATAACTTATTTTCTAATTTTACATGGATGAAGTCGTATGCACACCTAGTACTACATAAAATAATTAAAAGAAGCTGTTTTCTTGCTTATATTATGATGTGACACCAAGTGTTTCAAAACTGTGACAACCAGTGACATGGACGGGGAGAGTTAAAAATCGTAAAATTCATGTGACGTCATTTATGGCTGACCCCAAACCCGTGGTATGAATCATAATGTAGTATCATACTACATTATGGTTGAGGAGGTCGTGGCCTAATAAGTGGTCGTCATTTGAGTTGATCGTTGGGTTAAGTTGCTCTAGCTGCGACCGGGTGATAGATGGGAGACTCATTCTAGCACTGGTTTATATTTGATATCCGAGCTCCTTCGTATTTCGGAAGGCACGTAAAAATAGGTGGAACCCGATTAATGTCACTTTGTGATATTAGTCGTAAGGTTGTAGAAATCGTGGGGGATCGATGATGACGTCAGATGGCAATCGGTTATCTTAACTCGCCCCACAGCCACATCCTATACAACCTCAGATGCGTTGCCGGCCTTCAATGACGAGTTTAGGCCTCGGGAAAGTCGCACAAATCGAATGAAACGCAACAACAATACTATTACTTGACCTGACAGCATTGTCGCCATTTCACGCCGATCTTATGTAAGAAAGAGGTACTGGTACCCGGACGCGGCGGTCCATTTCGGCTACAAGCATGGCGCTTCCCCTAATTAAAAAGACAGGAGTAAGGAAAACGGATGGGGTAAAAGGATATAAAGATAGATGGGGAGAAGATAGAGGATGCAGAGAGGTCACGGACGGCACAGGCCAGTCTTAATTAATTAATTAAGACTGGCCTGACTTAATTAAGTTGTCTACCTTAGGAACACACGTCCGTGTGTCATGTAGTCCTATACTACATATTTATTAATACATAGTGCGGCACGGGAACACCATAATTTTTAATAAATATAAATCCAAAAGTATTTGAGATATCGTATTTTCAATATATATCACATTTAATGTTGTATTTTCTTTAATTTTTGGAAGTCTCACATCTTGAAGGTGGGCAATACACGTTCTACTTAATACACTAAGAGAGTCGTAAACCCTCCCCAGCCCCAGGACCCGGTCAGCTTGGGCCCCGAGGTGGTGTCAGCGAGCAGAACTGCGCTACTACTGTGCTACCGGCTACTGCCCTACTACTACACGCTGTTCTGGCGCGCGCACACAAGGGGGGACACTGTCGCGCGACCGCTGTTCTTTGAGTGAGTGCCGTTGTATACTTATAAATTATCTTTTATCGCTGGGAAATGCTTTTACGCATAGCCCCGCTCATAAATGATCCCATAAACTAGGAATATTAGCCAACGAGAGTGTGGGACTCGCTAGTTCTTTAAAGAAGAACCATGCTTATTTCCAGGTGCGGATCCAGCCTTCAAAAACCTAGGTTACGTGATAGGTTTTATTATATATTACATTATATATGTAATATTACATATTACAAGGGGGCAAACAAGCATTCGGTTCATCACGTAAATGACTACCGACGCCCATCCGCACCGCCAGAAGGCTTGTAGATGCGTTGCCAGCCTTTAAAGAAGCATTTAAGCCACCAGGAACTCTCACAAACCGAACGAAAAGCGACATCCCTACCATCACTTGACGTGACAGAATTGCCGCTTGTCTGTATAAACTAAAATTGTGCCAAACTGAAAAAAATTGTATTTCTGTGTGTGTAATAAAGTATAAGTATTGGGCCAAGTTTGATACTCCTCCGTATGCGCAATTTTTGTAAAATGGTACCAAATGTTTTCGCTTCACATATTAATATATAGACGATATACTCTTATAAATCTTATTATTTATCTTTACCAGGCACTACAAATTGGAAGCCGAGATAGCCATGATGACTTGGCGGGTCAGCTGGAGTGATGTTCTGCTACCTGGTGGACGTCTCAGAGGCAGCTTGCATTCCTTGGCTCGAAGGTACAGCTCGGGGGTGAGTAGATTTTATACCATTTTTATATGACGAGAACCAGAATGGCAGTCGCATTTCATTTAATTATACTGTCGAGACCTATGAAGAATTTAACTACCTGAAGGATTACAAATTTATTTTTGGTTCAGAGGCTCTAGGACTAACATTTCGAACCATTAGAAGTCGACTAGTCGACTGTATTTAGGATGAAAATGTTCGTGCTTGGCTCATAGGAGGCAAGTCCTAATCGTGTCACGCTTTTAATAAATGCTAATGCAATCTGCGTTGACACTAAGGAGGTTCCACTGGCCCAGCACGGATATTTTCAGTCGACTTTTAGACTCCAACGGTTTGAAATGTTCGTGCTAGGGCTTCGGAATGGCAATCGGTTCTTAACGGAATGGTCAGAAGGATCATAAATGTGTTGCCAGCCTTGATAAGTGGTTAAATCCCTATTCTATTATCTTATATCTGATAAATAATTAAGATGTTTTTGCAAAATAAATGTATTGAAGGAACTGTAAAGGTTTTCTTCGCCCACATCCGACACGATGTAAATATTTAAGTTACGGCATTTAAAATATTTTCTTGTTAATATAGATGATATGCGTGGTAGTAAAATAAATTAGATTCTAGAAAACCTGAAGGATTTATTTTAAAGCCACTCTAGCTATGTTGCAATGTAATGGAATATTACTGCATATGCATGTATTTGACAGAAAAATGAGTCTATTTATATTCTTAAATTTAAAGTCCCTTTAAACTTCAACTTTACTACCCAAGTTACGCGATTACAGTATTCGTTATAATACGTCTAGGTAATTTAATGAATTCTTAAACGACTCAAAAGTTAGTAATTTTTAGTCTCGGAAGAGATCAAGTCTAATTTTTCATATACAGTACTGTGCTTGTACTTGAAAAGTAAATTTTGGATTTTTCCAATTTTGTTCCGTTTTGTGTAAAAGTTAGTATTAACTTTGACTCAACACGGAAAAGAATTGGAAATAGAAGATAAATGAATAAAATATTTCAGGTAACCTCGATGCCTTTCATAAACTAGACGTCATAAAGTTCTCACCTATCATAGAAAAGACGTTATAAAGTTCTCACCATTCATATAATAGACGTTATAAAGTTCTCACCTTTCAAAGAATAGACGTTATAAAGACTTTCCGTTCATAAGATAGACATTATAAAGTTTTCACCTCTCATAGAATAGACGTTATAAAGTTTTCACCTATCATACAATAGACGTTATAAAGTTCTCACCTTCCATAGAATAGACGTTATAAAGTTTTCACCTATCATACAATAGACGTTATAAAGTTCTCACCTTTCATAGATTAGACGTTATAAAGTTCTCACCTTTCACAGGATAGACGTCATAAAGTTGTCTCATGTATTTAATTGCCTTAGACAGGTAGATCACAAATTGTATTAAGAGCAGATATTTAGACTGATAGAGCGAATGAACGAGATAGTGTTAATGGATATTTAATTCAGAGAGCAAAAATTATTAAAGGAGAACAAAGAACAACTAATGATATCTCACTCCATGAAGTTAAATTTAAATCTGATTTACTACCGTTTTATCCGAACAAATTTACACTTCGCTATTAACGTTGTAAGTGTTTAAGCTTAATTGCGTTTTCTATACAGTTGTGAAAATTTGTTTTTAATGAAAAAAAGTGGAACTTTTAAGCATCCTAACATTAAAATTAAACATAGTCTCATTATTTAGACTAGTATAAATTACGTTCTTAAGTATGTACAATTGCTAAAAAAAAATTATGTTTCTGCGGAAATTAACGGTTTTTATAGCAAAAAAAAAACATAATTTTAAGGATTCAAAATTCCCCCAAAACACTCGAACTTGTCATGACGTCACATTAAAAAATATATATATATAATGCGTTTTCTTATTTTTTTTTTAACATAAAAATATCATTTCACGTGCTAAGTAAATACCGTCCATGTAAGTTGAAACACGTACCTTCAACTACCATTCTGTCTACTTATCTTCTGTGTCTACTCAAGCCACTTAATATTAATTATGAAATATATTTTTAATTCTTTTTTCAATATAGAAATATTCTAGCGCAAAGTTTTGTAGAAGTTTATAGTCTGCAAGGACAAAAATGTAGAAACACTTTGAGCTATGTCTGGCTCCGGCATAAGTTAGATCACTTAATACCAGTGCTATTGGTAACAGACACCTGTTATACACAAATATTTTTTCTTTGCAAATACATAAATACACACTAGTAGATAATGCACACAGACTCAGGCAGGAATCGAACCCACGATCCCCGGAGCGGAAGGCAGTGTCACTGCCCACTGCGCCAACGGACCAGTCGTACTAATGAAAATATTCTTTCAGACGGCGTACTCTGATGAAGCCACATCACTTGCTGGTGATCGCCAAGTATACGCACCATGCGGATTCTTTAAAGGCTGCCGTGTTGCCATCAAGAAGGTCGACAAGCAAAGGATAGATCTAACTCGACCACTCCTACTGGAACTAAAGAAGATGAAGGACTTGGAGTACGATCACCTGGCAAGATTTTTTGGCGCCTGCGTGGATCCCCCGCATTGCTGTCTCTTAACCGAGTACTGCCCTAAAGGATCTCTCCAGGACATTTTGGAGAACGACACCATTAAGTTAGATTGGATGTTCAAAGTATCACGCGCGACATATCCGTTTTTAACAATGGTATCTATACTAAACTGCATTAACTAGAGTATCCTAGAATTGTCTCGTTATACACAAATATATTTTTTTTAGAAATATAAAAATACATACATATGGATAATACACCCAGACTCGAGGTAGGAATACGGTCCCCCAACGGTACTTCGAGCATAACTCATTCCATGAATCGCTGAACGACTTGTAGCTTCTGGATTAAACGAACCTACAGTGACCACGTTTCGGCACCGTAGGTTAGTGCCGGCAGGACCTAAGGATCGGATTTTTTTATAGATATACTGCCGTAAGAATGTTCAGATAATTGTTTAAAAAGTTTAAGTTTCGTGCCCTACTTAATGGACGGGATCACCGGCCCTGCCGGCGTCGGAGGAAGGGTTCCAGCCGATGCCGTCGGTGAAAGAGTTTGTGAAAAGCTAACAAAATTGTGATATGCACGATAGGCAAACTAGAAACTAATAAACTTGCGACTCCGTTCCTGAGTCTGGGTAGGATACAAAAATCGTTTGTGGGTGCGATTATATGCTTCTTTAACAAAATTCCACTTGCAATATTAAATCTGTTTATTTTTAAATAGATAATGCTTTCATCAATGACGTCATCATCACGAGTTAAAACATAGCAAGTGGTTGCTTTGGCGGCAATAGTGTGGAAATTGTGGTTGCCTATAAAAGCAACATGTTACATGTATCTTGGCTTCTTCACTTAGGACTTTGAGGCTAATAAACACGTAAAACACAGGCGTTAAGTCCACCTTAGGAATAGGAGTCCATGTGTCAAATAGTGTCCTATTTATTTATTACTAGGACTGGCACACATCGGCGAATTCTTCTTGAATTCTATTTTTTGATAGTACTGCAATACATTGGTGTATTTACCTGGTTCTTTGACGTCAGCAACAATACAGCAAGCAATTACGATGGCATGCTCAAACAAACCCCTACGCTACCTCCTTTCCCGCAAAGGCGTCCAAGTCGTCGCGCCACCTCTTCCTCGTCCTAACTTGATCATTAACCGAGAAGCAGAAGTCCAAACTCAAGGTTTGTCAAAGAGCCATGGAACGTATCATAATAGGTGTAAAAAGGACCGATAGAATTCGAAACACCACCCTGAGTTCCATCACCGGAGTAATGGATGTGGGAAAAAAGTCGGCAAAGCTCAAGTGGGAATGGGCTGGGCATGTGGCACGAATGGACCTCCTGAACCCGTTCCCATTCCCGTTCCCATTTCCATCCCATTCCCTTTCCCAATATTTTCGAACATTACCCCGTAATAAACAGGCAAAGCGATATTTTAAGTGAATACTTACAATAATGAACACAACAAAAAAAAGAATTAACCAATTTGGTGCAGTTGTTCGAAAGTCATTCGCTTAAATACATTTTGTAAATAAAATTTTATTTATATAAGTTGTTGCTCGTTCTGGACACATATCCTCAACAGGTGTTGAACATCATTTATTTTACAACATTTTTCACAATTAGTGGTGGAAGCCAGGCAATCACCATGACACATTACACCACGCTATAGCATGTTTCATACACGCTATAGCTGGCTCCAAACTCGCCATACCCTGTTCCACACTCGCCATAGCTTATTCTAAGCTCGTCATAGCTTGTTCCACATTCGCTATAGCTTGTTCCACACTGGCCATACTTTGTTCCACACTCGCCATAGCTTGCTCCATACTCCCCTAGCTTGATCCACAGACGCCATACCGTATTGGACACTCCCCATACCTAGTTCCCCGTTCGCCATAGCTTGTTTCCCCAGTCAAAAAAGAAAAAAAGAAACTAAAAGCCAAAAGATTGAAAAATACTAAAAAATGTTAATTAGTTCCACAAGTGATCATGAGTGGCCCCAATAATATAAAATTCTCCAAGAAAACACAAGTACTTGCATCTTCAGAACTATCATCGGTATCGACAACCTCCCGCTTTGGAATGTCGGTTAACATCATTCCCTTTTTAGCATAAAGGATTGAGTTACAATTTCGTACAATACGATTTACCATAAACCCCAATTGCGCCAACGGGCCAGTCGATATATATATATACTTGCTTGCTAAAGATTCTGTACCATCACATAATACTTTACCAGGTTATTTTAAGATATGTATTTGACAAAGTAACTGTAATTTTTTTTATACAAATTTACAGGTTTCGGTTTTTTCCTATATTTGTAATTCAATATATAGCTTCTTTCCAAATTTCATGACTCTAGGTCAACGGAAAGGGCCCTATATATTCTGATTCCCTTATAGAATGTATAAGTATGGGAAATGAGACAAAAATGGCCATATGTTTTGATTGTGTACACTTAGAGGGTTAATTTTTTTACATGTGTGGAATAGAGAGTAGATCGCTAACTGTTGGCGAACACTAAGAGAGAAGACCCAAGAGTACCACAGTAAATCTAAGAAGAAATATATCACAATTTTTTTCTATGCATTACTATTTTTGTACTAAAGAAAATTTTTTTTTGAGTTTTTTTTTATATTATACTAATGTATGAATAAAAACATTTGAGCTACTATCTCCCTATACCTTCCGGGACAGTAGTATCCGCACCTTTTTTTTTTATTTCCGTCTACTTTTGTATAGAGATAGCGCCACGCTTGCTTTTCTACCTTAATGTTACACAGATGAATGCTCCGTTATTAGTGTTAACAACACTTTAATATGGGGAGGTGGCTGAAACTGATTACTGGTTACTTGCCGGCAGTTTTCAATTTTGAGGTAATTGTCTATAAAAACGACAGCTTTGCCTTGTAAGTTATATTATTGCATTTTCTTTCTTATAAGTGATAAAGTGTTAACAAACGGAATAGTGTAGAAAGTAGAATAACTTAAACGCTTTGAGTGTTTTGTGGGAAGGCACACCAAAATGGAAGGTTTTCGGCGAGGAATGAAATGCTATCTCGCTCACGTAAACACGGATTGTTTACTGGTTTACGGCATACACTAGTGTCGGCCTCCTTTTAGTACTTAAGGTTGTTTCTAATTGCGGTATGGTACGTTATTACATGACGCTACCTGATCCAGATGTTATAATGTGCTTGTAAATACAGTCTATGAAGATAAGAAAAGGTGGGTGTTTTATTGCCCCGTCAATATAACTCAGTCAAGGCACCGATCCCGAACAATAGTAATCTTAGATTAGATTTTCAATATAAAACTGTGCAGTAGATTAGATGGACCTTTACGCAAGTCACTTTTTTAATTTGAATTTTTAAAGAAATATTCGAATGACTCGTAAAATCTGTTTACACACACTGAGATATTGACAAAAAATTGTTATGAATGTCCAAAAAAAACTTATGTGTTGCAAAAATGATGTACGACGTTCACAAGAGTACAAATTCTACCGTGACACACTCTAAATACGAGAAAAATGATGTTTAGTAAATCACGCGTTAAAATAATGGGGGGTTTAATGTAAAGTGTCTGAATGGTCGGGGGTTACTGATTGCCACCTCTGACGTCTATTACACTAATGGTAGATATCGGTAGATGTTGGGTGACCGCCGATGACACATCTACGAGCCCGCCAAATGACGCTATTGTGCTGAGAACAAGGCAAAAGCTTGAGCGGACATTTTTTATCGTACGATGTAACAAGCATACGGCCTGTCTGATAGTAAGCAATGGCCATAGAGTATACACCAGGAATTTTTGAAATATTTACGGCGTAGACCCCTGTTACTTTATTCGGTTTAAAATAGACCTATATTATATACTAGCTGTTTCCCAGGACTTTGTCCGCGTAAAATTAAACTTGCAAGAGCCCTTAGACCTATTTAATCTGGCCCAAACGAAAAATCCGTTTTTAACGAATGTGTACTAACTATAAACTAGCTCCCTACCAAATTTCATCAAGATCAATCATTCAGATTTTGAGAGAGGCGAGTCTTTAATATAGATTATATTATTATGTATACATATAGTATAAGTTGCGATAAATAATATTATGGTACAATGAGATAAAAACTGTCCTATGTTTTAGGATGCATGACTTCATAGTCATGCATCATCATTTGATCAAAATCGTTTCAGTAGTGTTAGAGTTCATTGCGAACATACACCGTGACACAAGATTAAGATTATAAAGAAATAATTCTCAAGAGTTGTTTTATGCACAAAAATGCAAATTAAGGTAACAAATACACCGCATGCAAACCTTAATCGACGCGTGGAAATCGATGTAGACAAGTTTGGGTATCATCGCATGTTTTTCCGCTTTACGCTTATGAATGAACGCGCGAACCCCCAAAATCCGTTGTTCTTTTGTAACGTATTACACGTGACAAGTTTATTTTTCCGGCATCTGATCATTTGACAGAAGAATAAACTGTTTCTCAGGAATATACAATATTATTTTCAACGGGATATTATTTCGCGTACTTTGATGTGAGTCGGCCGTCATAAAATTTATATTAATATCTTATTTTACAATATGGTCGATGCATATAATAATAAAAACAAACTACGAAACATAAAATCGAACGAGTTTTGTCTTATTTTGTGCGACGAAGAGATTTTTCGACGTGAAGTAGCCATTATTCTATCGCGACTCAAGTATTAAAGTCAAAATTTATCTATCCTTTGTCTATATCTATCTATGTAGTAGTTGATTGCGACTTTGGCCATATGAATAAACACATCAAATCTAGTTTTATTTGCTTATCTTTATCAAATTTCAAAATCATAAATAAATGTCAAATTTAATTAACATACAGTGGATATGTTTGAATTTGCATAAGTCTGTGAATATTCTAGTAATTTATTAATAATAGAAGTATCTGGGTTTGAACCAAAAACTCTTCGTAATTCGGTCTGTTCTTCACCCGCTGAGCTCTGTATATCTACCTTCTTCGGCTACTTAGCGTTATCTTGGCTTAGTACCAGGTTACACTTAAATTACACAGGATGTGGCTGCGGGCTATGGCTTAAGATGACCATTATGCTTATGGTGAACATTAAGAGAGACCCACTGTTTTACGTGTCTTCCGAAACACGGATGTCAGATATTTGAAAAAACAGTATTAGAATGGGCCACTCATCTATTACCCGGCCCCGGTAAGAACTGCTTAACCCAGCGATCGCCTCAAATGCCGGCCCCTGATTAAGCTACGCCCTCCTCATTTTAGCAATTGAATGAAGAAATTAAAATGTGAAACAACAAGAGCTCGGGTCGTTTCTGGGGCGAATTGCTAATAAATCGGGTTTATTGTACATCTCGCCATCTCGCGGATTTATTACGTGCTGTTACTCAATCGTGGAGATTGTAAGCGGCGCTGTTTTATCTTTTATTTTGATGTGTTTGTACACGCGGTGACTTTTAATTTACGACCTTTTTTCCACCCATATGTACCGTTCATATTATTACGTAGAGATTTTAATTACGAATTATTGTTGTTGGTTTAATTTTCTTGCCTTACGCTCTGGTTTAGTGGGTTCGATTCGCGACTCGAGATTGGGTGTAACATGTACCTATGTACCTATAATGTTTTTTTTTTATTTATTTATTTGTTTTGTGTTTTGTTGTTACACTTTACAATATTTTACCATTGTTACATCTTAAAAGGAAAAAGCAGATAGTAGACAATAAGAAAAAACCACAACGAATATACAAGAAAACAAAAACTACATAAGAATTCAAATTATCTTAAAAAAAATACAGTAATTATTCTATGTTATCAGCGTACACTAATATACCCTTCCCGTTGAGGATTCATGTATTTTATACATTTATCATGTAATCTGGGTATGTTATATGGTTGTCCATAATGCTTTAAGTTACTTCACTTAGGAACAGACGACATGTTTAACTGTCACATATATGTTTATCTATGAAGGCAACATATAAATGTCAAATAATATAAAATAAAGAAAACTCGAACGATACTACGAACGAACGATCGTCTTTATCCAAATCAGCCCAGCGCATTAGGGAGAGTAAGGTGACAAAGGTTAGTATTACCCAATTTATTAAATAGTGAGCCTGAGCTGAGTATGAAAGAGTTCTTTCGGAATTTGATGTGTGCTAATTGGGTGGCTAATATTGTATGTGATCGAGGACATCTAATCTAATCTAATCGTAACTAATATTATAAATGCAAATGACAGTTAGTTTCTTAATATTTCACATAACATTTCCGCGAAAATCATATCTATATTAAAACGGACGAAATACAGAGTACGAGCTCCTCCGTAAGTTGTAGTTGTAGAGTGTGTGAGTGTGTAGTTGTAGAGTAGGGAATTGCTATTTGGTAAAATTATAGGAATTTGTTTTTGTAACTGGTTGTACATTTGTACAACTCTCCAAGAGAATTGGCACCTTATTGCTTAAGTATAGATTAATTACCAATGGAGGTGTCGTTATCCAGCTTAAGATAGTAATTATTAGGTTTTCTACGTAAGCTCACTGTCTTCTTCCTAGCGTTATCCTGGTCTAGTACTAGGTTCCGCTCAGATTGAAGAGGATGTAGTTGTAGGGGGAGTTAAAATGACCGACTGCCATCTCACCTCATCTCTGGAATCCCGGTTGTGTTTGGATTTAGCTGCAAATTTGATGACCGCTTGCGTCGACACCAGTGGAACATGCCTGAGATCCACCCTGCAAAGGACATTCATTATTTAAATTTTTTCTACCTTTTTTTTTTGTCACTGAAAAATGCTTAAATTTCTTTTACCTAGGCGTTACCCAATCTAGAACAGTCCACTTTGCAGGGGATGCATGGACACACCAGAAAAATCATCTCACATCCTACTGAATTGCAAAGAGGTGGAAACACATAGGGCAAAAATCCTCGGGACGGGAGGTCCCTGAGGCCTAACTAACCACATGGCCAAATATACTTACAGTTTGTCATTGAAACGCCTTTGACTTTCCTATTAACAGCACGCTTTTTTGCTCTGGGATTTTTATTAAAGAAAATTTTAAGCAAGTGTCCTGTACTTAAATTTTCTTTAGACATGCTGGGACATTTTTTGAGATGGCCTTTGTATGGTCAAGTTTTCACTTCTGTCGGGGCTCCCGGAGTGCCACTGTCATTTTTTTAAATATAAATAGCGCATAATATATGTTTCGAAAATGTTGAATCGTGACCAATTGAGCTGCACTCGCTCCTTTTGACACAGCTTTGTCATAAATTGCTTTCGCTTCTTCCTTTTCTTTGACTATCGCATCATATGGCTGCTTATTCACAAACCTGGGAACCAGAAGGGAAATATTATAATACAATGTTTTATGTTTTTTATGATGTTACAAGGGGCAAACGAGCAGGCAGCTAAATGCTATGGACATCTGCACGATCAAGAGGCGAACAGATGCGTTCCCAGCCTTTAATAACGAGTTTAGGCCACCGGGAAGTCTCACAAATCGAACGAAACGCGCCAGCGTTTCTGGGAAAGACATATAGGTCCTCGTGCGCCTGCTGACTCCGAGCAGCCATAATCCATGGATCTAGACAGATTCGTCACCGTCCTTGAACCCGATTGAACATCAGTGGGAAGGGCACTGGTGAAACGAGGCCAAAATGTATGATAATAATATAGCTATAAAAATGATGTTAAAATTTACATATTTTGTTCATATTTCAGTATATAAATTATATGCTGATGTGTGAATCGTGCACAAAATATCAGTATTTTTTCTCTCTATTACACAACATAAAAATAGTTTTCTGCTATTTTGGGGAACATTTTACAGGCAGACAAACGGACGGACGGACAGAGCGAAATTATAAAGATTTCTTGTATTACTACGGAACCCTAAAAATGGCCAAGAGCGTGTGACGACATATTTATATAGAACGATTCCGAAGCTGATACGCGATAAAGATATGTGAAATAACTTCACAAGTTGGTGTCCGGTTTCGTTCAAAACATGTTTTCTAATGAGTTTTTACTATGTCCTATTAACATGGCAAATTTTAAGGGTCTTCATCTAATAGTTTGGAAATCCAAGGGGTGGGTGCGACAATACTCCAACGGCGGTGGGGTTTGAACCGGGTACCTTGCGGATTTCACTCCATACCTCATACCGTTGAGCTATTGTGGCTCTATGGAGCTGAGGTTTATAGGGCTTGGGGTTGTTTATATTGCAGGTTAGCAGTGGTTATAAAACAATTGCTCCAAACGTGTTCCGGTGTCTGTATACTGATGACCGCACTGAGCATGAAATCTACATCTAAAATTAAATTATAATTGAGGACAAATAGGCGATGTTTTTAAAAGCGTTTTAAATGTTAATTATATTACCTAAAGCTCACCAATTCGCTCACAAAAATGTATGTATATAACAGTGTATAATGTGCGAAAGTCGCACTGTATTTATGTATGGTCTCTGGTTACCGTAGTTTATATATATATGATATAACAGAGAAGAGGACTGTATGTGAGATGTGTATTGTGAGATGTATGTACATCCTTTAAGGTGTTAAAAGAACTGACCTAGTTCGCATCATGACTGGAATAGTAAGTATGGAGAAGAAGTCAGCAAAGCTGGAGTGGGAATGGGCTGGGCATGTGGCACGAATGGACGTTTTAATCAATGCTAATGCAACCCCCGTTGACACTAGGAGGGTTCAATGTGGGCCCAAGGCGAATATTTTCAAAGTCGAATCTTTGACTCGAACGGTTCGAAACGTCCGTCCTAGGGCCACTGTACCCTATCTTTCTCTATTATTCTTAAATTATTAATTTCAAAATCTTATTTCCAGCCCGAAGACACCTCTATACGATTTGAGCGGACATGGTTTTCTTTTTTACGTGGGGAAACCCGGTACGGGTAACCCCACCCGTCCGCCACACGGACCGACGGTGGGTTTGGCAATCGGTCATCTTAACTCGCCCCACAGCCACATCCTCTGCAATCTAAGCGGACCCTGGTACTAGACTGGGATAGCGCTAGAAAGAAGAAGAAGAAGATATTATAGAATAATATTAATGCGTTATAAGGGTATCGTGTTATAGGGAGGATTATTGTTTTTATACACATTCAATACATATACATTGTTATACTGTGAAATCATAGGATGAGGATCGTAGTTTAGGTCGGCATTTGAGTCGATCGCAAGGTTAATCAGTTCTTTCCGCGGTCGGTTGATAGATGGGTGATCAAGTCTAACAATGGTTTTCAAATATACAATTTAAGGGACCCTGGTACTAGACCGGAATAACGTTAAGTAGAAAAAGAATGCATTATAATATGCATTGTTATATTGTGAAGTCATAGGAATAGAGAATAGAGAAATTGCTACCTTTCCAAACTCTTCATTCTACTTGCCTAGGAAATCTACTAACTTGTTTAAGTAGTTTTATAAGGCACCAACAAGTTTTAACCACATTATTTGTGTCAAATACAACAGTTTAAACGAACACCACTGTATCAAATTTTGCTAAAAGTTCCCGCTTCAGGAACTTTTATCGTATAAACCAGTCAGTTGAAGTCTTAAAACAAATACGATTCTGCTTCGCTCCACTAAAGATAATTGAGACTGTATTTACCCGTTTACGTCTTCCTATAAAGTTTTCAACTGTTTATTTTAATGCGATAAGATATTATATAAAATATTGTGTAAAATATTTGACGGACTTGTGACTTCACTTATTTTGACTTTAAGATTGTATGATTGATTTATTGTAGCTCCTCTCTTCGTTCCTGTATCCCCGAGATGGGGCATAGGGCGTCCATAGTGAATCTCCATTTCGTTTGATCTTGAACTTCCCTCTTTATTCATTGATTACTGAAACCGAAACATTGTAGCTTATAGGGCTATAATTATTTTGTAAAATTTCACTCATATTTTTATTTGTAACTAGCTGTTGTTAAATCGAACGTTCATAGAACTCCATGATGAAGAACTGTCGAAATTGGCGATCGCCATCCAAACGCACCAATAAAACTGTGCAGTTTAATCGACAATTATTTTTCCTACACACGTATCGATAAAACAACGCAGTCGTAGGCGTATCGTAAATCATCGCGAATAAACTGTGAAGTTAAATAGTTGCGGAAAGACTGTTCAATTAAGTTCAATTAAATAGTTGCAAAAAAACTGTGCTGTCAAATAGTTGCGAAAGAACTGTGCAGTTAAATAGTTGCGAAAAGACTGTTCAATTAAGTTGAATTAAATAGTTGCAAAAAAACTGTGCAAGTAAATAGTTGCAAAAAAACTGTGCAGTTAAATAGATGCGAAAGAACTGTGCAAGTAAATAGTTGCAAAAACTGTGCAGTTAAATAGTTGCGAAAAAACTGTGCAGTTAAATAGTTGCGAAAAAAATGTGCAATTAAATAGTTGCAAAAAAACTGTGCTATTAAATCGTTGCGAAAAAGCTGTGCAATTAAATCAAACGTTCCTAGAGCTAAGTAAAGAACTGCGGAAAGGAGCGATCGCATCCAAACGTACCGATAAAACTGTGCAGCTTAAAAGCGACTGCGATTTATCATACACATGTATCGATAAAACTGCGCAACTGCACAGTTTTTGTGCAACGATTTATCGATACATGTGTAGCGTCTATAAGAAGTATCGTATTTGAATCTGCGCGATAGCATCTAACTTCAATTTGGACACTTCTTAGACATTAATATGTTTGATCGCACGTTCTTACTAGCTCGTTTGTGTGTGTGCTTGCAAAAAAGTCTATATGAATAAACTATTTTGACTTTGATTTTCCATCGCGCCTTCTCGTTGCATTAGGGCGACGCCTGTGACTTAATTCTGAAGACGTCTGGGTGCATTCTTACCCGAGTTTTCTTTTCAATAAATAATTTACTTACAAGTACTGGAGAGTTAGATTGCTAAGGCGGAAATTTTATCCGATAGCAACTATTTCTCATGGTATTCGCTGCAGGAATTCCTCGCACCACTCTGATAGCAATATATTTCAAAGGCGCTTTTTCAAACTATTTTTTAAAATTCCCTCGCCGAGAGGAGTGCTGCTAGGTAGATTTCTAGACAATTTATGGCTTGCTATATAGAAGGTGGCTTCACGTAGGTGCTTTATCTTCGTTCCGAGTGTATTACCATGGAATTTAATTTATTTCCAATATCTTTTTTTCTTTCAATATAAATATTTCTTCTTCTTTAAAGTCGCTGCCGGATCTATAAAAAATACACAACGGATTTTAATGTGGTTTCTCCACAATAGAGTGATGTAAATGTATATACATAAAGTAATGTTTATATTTATATGTATAATACATGTATTGCAAGCGTGCGAACCCGTGGTTGATCGCTAGTTTAATAAACAATAAGGCGAAAGAAACCAGGCGGATCACATATGCACGTGGTATCAACTATAGACATCTGCCAGACCAGAAGGCTTGTATATGCGTTGTTCGGCGGTTGTTAAACGCGTGTGGCCCCAAGTGTGTGAGTGTGTGTGGATGTTTGTATGTGTGCGTGTGTGTTCGTATGTGTGTGTGTGCGTGTGCGGACCCAAAAATCGTATCGGTTTGGTAATGTTTGCAAACTGTTTGGAAGAAAGTATATGCTCTTTTCTTGAATGTAGTGAGAGGAACGAAATGCCTGGCTAATCGCATCGCAAAAATCGATTAAATATATAAACAGAGGAAAAACTCAACCCATTTGACGCATATAAATGAAGCAGCTCTCATGCAAGTTACCAATACGTATACTTCTAGAGTTTTAGCCCTGTTTCTCGTGGTACACAAATTTACTTCAAAGTCTGCAACAGTTCGGAAGTAAATGGCAAGTAGTTAGGAAGTCGATTGAGGATGTGGTTAGACATGGAGTTCCGTATATTACACTGCGCGAGCAACAGCCGAGAATAATCCAAATTTCAACCAGTCTTGAGATCTATATAATATACTAGTTTAGCTCCACGATACTTCGTCTGCGTTGTTTACTTCAACTCGCAGGTTTTATTTTTATTTATAATGCAAAGTTATAATAAACATCTACCTATTGCAATGTTTCTTGGTAAGTTATATCCTCTGAACATATCATAGCATGTTGTAGGTTATGTCATTGTTCAACGGTGTGCTAAGTCACAAGGAGGATAAAATATTAATGTAAATAAAGCCAGCATGGGCGGCGCGGAGTGGCACTACGATAAAACAAAGTCCGCGCACCGCGACTGTTAATTTATCAGGTGGCAAAAAGGGTCGCGAGTGTCTAGAAATTTTACACCGGATGCTTTTATGTGGGATAATCAACGACAGCATCTAATATGGCCGGTCGAAGGAGATCTCTCGTTGCCAGGTCTCATCAATGCCAGTGAAACAGGGTGGATAGCGGTCGTGCCCTTCTGTGAGAATGTAATTTAACGGGAGGAAGCATTGGAGAAGGAGAGGGAAGCTGCAGATGCGGCGCCACCTCTTCGACGGAGACGAACGGGAGAAAGGAGGCGGAGATATGCTGGCGATCCAGCCCCTCCATGAGTTACAATCAAAAATAATACCATCCGGAGCGGAATAGTAGAATGCGACTATTGCTACTAAAATTATAATAATAGTGATATCATGTGAAATATCGAGCGAACAAAAGCTAATGGCCTGCTCTCGTTTTTAACCTTTAGGTAATTTGAAATTATTATCTGGCCCCAGACTTCCAAATTACTTATCGAGACTCGAAGGTAATGCGATATAATCAAATCTGTTACGTCTGAAATTAGAACATCGACGGAAGACAGTGGGTAGTTTAAGAATAAATATATATATATACTTAGAATAAAACGACTATGCGCGAGAGGCGTGGTCACGTGACGTCACACGATCAGATTTTCTCTCTGGGTCTCTTTTTTCATGTGTTGCCACCATATCGGATATTGCTAGGGCTCTTAGGATGGGATGGTCACCATTACGTCTCTCGATATGGCCATAGAAATAGACATTCCTTTACTTTTTCTATATATTCGTTACGCACTTTGTATATGCCCATATCAGCATTTTCATTTCATTTCTATGAAAATACTCTTACAATGAATGACTCCGAAGATGAAATTTGGCATGAAGATAGTTTATAGTTAACAGAAATCCTCTAAGAACTATTTTCCGCTAGGGTAACCCCTTCGAATATACACACAAAATTCCGTCCAAATAGGCCCACCCTTGTAGAAGGAGTAGGATTATTCCTATTATTTAAAAAAAAAAAACCTTATTAGCGTCTTAATAAGAGTCCCCTATTAATTCTGGCATGGTAGGTGGCCAGTGGTCAGTGATAGTATATTTACTATTAGTCACACGTTGTAAAAATTCTAATGAACATCGCATATAATTTTTCTCGTCATCAAATTTCTTTGTTCTACAAAATACAGCAATATTTTCTATTCTTTATTAGAATTATGTTTCTGGTACGGACAAAAGTCATTGCGTAATTAGTAAGTAGGTTATTAGTGGTTAAGTATTTTATTACCGTTGTTAATCTTTTTTATTGTTGCCTTTTTACCTGTCTATAATAGTAATATGCAAAATATCTATAGTAAATATTTTTTATTAGTACCTGACGTTCATTTTTTTTATTTGGGTATTTGTGCAATAAATGTATTAAAGCATCATACAAACGCCGTACCAAGCGAAAAAACCCAGGGAACTTGAGCAAATTGGAATGGGACCAGATGGGAAGCACCAGATTTGTTTATTAGAATAAAATCTATCTTATTAATTTTTCTGCAAATTTTTTGTCCGAGTTTAAATATAATTTCTCAGCCTAAGTTACATTTTGTAAGGGGGCAGTACAGTACAGTACAGTACCGGTCTCGTATCCATTTACTGATAGACTAATCCGTTTTCATTTTGCAGTCGATTTTAGAATATCGATTATAGAATACATTTAATTTAAATATATAAAAATAGCATTGAATTGCCCGTTAGCGCAGTTGGCAGTTATCTCGCCATCCGCTCCGGGGATTTTGGTGTCGAAACCGCGACAACAATACCATCACTTGACGTGACAGCATTGCCGCCACTTCACGTTGATCTTATGTGTGGAAGAGGTACTGGTACCCAGACGCGTCGGCGTAATTCGGCTGCAGACCAAAAGGACTGCAAGCGTGGCGCTACTGCTAATTAAATAAATAGATAGGAGTAAAGAAGGGTAGGAGTAAAATGATATACAATATAAAGGTACAAGGAAAGAAGAAAAAGAATGCGAATACTACTGTCACGGTCGGTATAAAGGCAGTGCCAATAGCAGCTAGGGTAGACCACCTAACCTAGCGATGGACTCAAATGCATACCACCGATCGTCATGAATATATATTTTTAATATAATGTATATAAATAAATTGTTTGAATCTCTTATTCATTGCCAAATCTCTTATTTATTGATTGGCCTGTTGGCGCAGCTAGCACACTGGATTCCCGCCTCGAGTCTGGGTGTATTTTCTATATGTGTGTATTTATATATTTCTACAAAATATATGTGTATAACAGGCTGTTTTCTATAACACAGGCATTAAGTTGTTTACCTTAGGAACAGACGTCCTAGTGTCAGGCGCCGAGCGCGGCCGACGATCGCCCAATCTGCAATACGCGTGTTTCATTTATAGACTACATTACTTCTACAAATATCTGGTACAAATGGCTTTGCTGTGACTTTGATGGGGATCATCGAGCACATATTGTTATTAAGCATTTTTTTTTTGTTTTTTTTTTTATGTTACGAGGGGGCAGACGAGCAGGCAGCAGGCACCGAAGTGCCTACCAGCGCCCATGAACATCTGCAAGACCAGAAGGGGGACCACTTTACGGGCAGACCGGCGGACGAACAGAGCGAAAATATATATACCAATTTACACATATTACGCGCGAAATATCTATACTCTATACTAATATACAAAGCTGAAACGTTTGTTTCTTTTTTTGTATGCTTGAGCACGCTTATCTCAAGAAGTACAGATCCGATTTAAACAATTCTTTCAGTGTTAGATAGCCCATTTATCGAGGAAGGCTATAGGCTAAATATCATATCTATACACTATCACGCTAAAATTTTTCCCTTAATTTTACACAGACGAAGTCGCGGATAACAACTAGTCAAAGATATAGGTTACCTACATAGTTCTTGCTCTAAAACAGAGTCGCCAACTTTTTCGCAGGCAAGGGCCACTTCTTTAAAAGATGACATGCAGGCGGGCCACATCGTTAAGAATTTAGAAGCATGGCCCATATGTCTAACATAATTATTTTGAAATAGGTTTCTACTTATCTATTAATTTAGATAGACATTAAAGGCAATATTAAAAATGCTTAACGCATAATAATTTCACTATTATTTGTTTATAAGAATTACATTTCCATTTAAAAGACAAACATGCGGCTCGCGAAACACGCGTTGCCGATCGCAGCTCTAAAACATTAACGGATATTAGCAGGGAGCCGTCAGGTAAATGAAAAATTTATTACAACTCAACGATGTTTCCATTCCGAAACCAATGAGTGTATTTTATGTTTCAATAAGCTAATGGGATGTCGAAGTTCGGATTTTTAACTATCTTTAATTAAAATGCGTACAGAATTACTTTCAATTTTAGTCGACTTTTATAAAGGGATTTTCTAAACATTTTCTATTTGATACCAAAATTCTAAAATAATTACGTACTTCAGAAAAGTTACATAGTTAAAAACCAGTTAGTTACTTAAGCGAAAAAAGTTACATAGTTGCGTTAGAAATTTCAATTAAAATCATTATTATTTCTGTAAAAGTAAAAGTTCTTCAGGCTACACGCTTTGGGAGCGTAGGCTATAACAGCAAAATCTTCTTTAGAAGACCTTGAGAGATCTTGGCTTGTAAAGAATTATCGTATGTTCTTTATTACACTAGTAGGATCATACCAGATTTGGCTAGGCAGGGAAGACAAACACTGGTACTTAATAGAGTACTCTTAAGCCTACACCTGGATCGCAAGTCCCAGGCACCGCTATTGTTAATACCTCTTCAAGTTCTTGGGCTTGGCACCCACACAGTGAATTCATGGAATGCTAAGAAATTCGTCTATCTCTTTCATAATTATATCAGTTGTTATGTATCATTCCATGAATCACAGTGATTGTGACACTAAAATACTTCTTAGATGGATTACAAAGTAAGCATTTAAGGCTCATCTAATCATATAACTTACTAGCGAACCCGGCAGACACTGTTCTAGACGAACGTTGGGTTACTTACGATTTTCTACATTCTATTATCCTATAATATTAATCCCGTTCCCATTCCCGTTCCCGTTGCTTTTCTAATATTCCTCGCAATTTTCTTATTTTTTCCTTCCATAACAACCTTCTTCTGACAATAACAAACAACTAAAAAAAGAATTAGCGAAATCAATATAGACGTGACCAAGGTAAATAGGGATTCATTTATATATATATATATAGGATTAGATTTTTTCCTCATATGTTTTATTATGATCACGCTGCATAGTTTTTGTATATTTTTCGTAAATAGCATTATGTGCTTCATTGCTTTGTGTATATACATACTTATATTTTACTTTAAAACTCTTTCATTAATTTAGTCGGCAAACTTGAAAGAGCGTCTTTCGTTTGATTTAATGGGCCTTTCAAGGTATTTATGTATATTTTGAGACGTCATTCAAAAAATACGAAGAACTAACGTGTTTTGAACAATTTTAAGTGAATTGAAATGTACACTTTATAAACGAAATTTAGGTAACGCAGATATTTGATGTTTAGACGTTGAGTTAACTCATGCCTTTTTTGCATGTAATAGAACACTTTTTATCTTGATAGCTCAATGGTAGAAAGAATTGACTGAAGACCGCAAGGTACCCAGTTTAAATCCCGCTCAAAGTTGGTATATATTACACATACCTTACAAGGATTATGTACTAATATTCTAGTAGGAAACTTTTTTCCCGTAATGTTATTAAAAAAATACCTACCAACTTTCGTTATTCAAGTCTAATTAATAACGTTAAATTTGAAGTCGAGGTTAATTTGTATTGGCAGTCATGCACGCCAGAAAGATGGTTACCGGACGCATACCATTCCATTATTCTTTCGAACGCACCCGAATACCTGAGTAATTCTTGTCCGACCACGACGCTTGGAATTCGTAGAATGATCAGCATTTTTCCATTTTGTACCCAGACTGGAAGACTGCTTTCATAACGCTAGGACGCTATGTAATTAAAATTAAAATGGAATATACTGCTCCATTACACGCTGTGAACAATTTTATAAATATTAACTGCAGTCGCGTGCAATTTAATGGACTCGAAGAAGTATATTGGGAAATTGTGCAACCATCAGGTTTTGTTTGCATTTTAAAAGTTTTGAAGTAAAAAAATAGTTGTATTATGAGAAAAAATAATGAAGCTTTAGAATGAAAGTTTTATGAAAATAGGTAAAGCCGGTTTCCGAATAAACATCCTTTTTTGGCTCGAGTCAATTTTCTAGCACGCGAGCATATATTCGTTGTTCATGGTCGTTGTACACTGTAGGATCAGTTCTACTTTCACAACTTTAAAAGGATATAAAATTATACAAAAATCATGAATTCATCTTAGCTTCTTCCTAGCGTTATCCCGGTCCAATAGGGTCCACTTAGATTGCAGAGGATGTGTCTGTGGGGTAAGTTAAGATGACCGATTGCCATCTGACGTCATCCTCGAAACCCCCACAATCTCTGCTACCTGACTACTAATATCATTCAGTGACATTAATCGGGTCCCACTGTTTTACATGCCTTCCGTGACACGGAGGAGGTCGTATATCAAATATAAACCAGTGTTAGAATAGGTCACCCATCTATCACCCAGTCGCAGAAACAGCAACTTAACGAAGCGATCGACTCAAATGTCGACCACTGATGAGGTGTTGGCATATGTTATTACTATTGCAATATTTTTTCATGTTACAAGGGGCAAACCATCTGCTAGCTCCCTGGTTATGCACATGACCATGGGCGTTGTTGGCACTTAGGTGACGAGCCGCCTGCTCGTTTACCTCTTGTAAAAAAAAGGAAACTGTGATGTTACTTGATAAAAATCTAATGCTCAAATTGAAGATTTATGGAGAGCTATATGTATGTACTTTAGGGTAGGATGTAGGAGTAGGTCGTGGCCTAATCAGTGGTCGGCATTTGAGTCTATCGCTAGGTTTGTGAACAAAAATACGAATAATATTTATTATTATTTTATTTATTTAATTTTGTAACAAAATACATTATAGGACATCCCATTCCATTGATAAAGTAGCTCGCGCTCGTCGGATATTTAAGTGTTGAGCTGTTAATCGGAAATTGATCGTTATAGGAAGACACGTGATCTTTGTTGAGCGTGCTTTTGTCAGGTGACAATTATTCCCGAACACGTGACGGGAGGGGTCGATGTCGCCTGTCACATACGTTATAAGGGTTCGAATTGGAAAAAATAGGGTAATGTAGGCTATATGTTTTCTATCATAACGTTATATAATACAAGCTGTTTAACACAAATCTTTTAGAAATATCCTCTCTGTAAGTTTTACGGTTTTTGAAATTTTGTAATAGTTGACTGGTGATTCGCTTTTATATATCTAAATAGACGCACCAAGCCTCATACTTACAGAATTTAGCTTCTTGGAATCCTTGCAATGGATACAGGCAACTTCAGCAACGTTTGGCAGAAATGGTCTCGGATACGACACAGAATACTGGCCGTTCTGGAGAATAAAACTGACGTTCTTCCCCATGTAGTGCCACATTCCCGTTCGCAAATGTTCCTAGATCATGGGATTATTTGCAAACGGGGTAGTTCGTAAAATAACTTCCCAGCGCCAAAAAAAATGGCATAATCTTCTAGGTACTGTTATTCCGCCTTTTTTTAAAACGAATATTAGGAATACTTTTTAGGTATGTCTAATATTCCCTTTTACCCCTCCTACTAAGCTTAAACTAAAAGCTTGTATCAGGAGTGGGTGCGACAATACCCCAACGGCGGTGGCATATTTAATGAAGAACTGTTACTATTCTGTTAAGGAATTGCGATGCTTATCCGCTGGCCTAAGTACCAACCAGCTTTCGGATCATGGGTGAAATCAATCCTTTTGGCTGACAGTTCATTATATAGCTTTCTAGCTTCTGGTCTCCATGGCGCCAAGGTCTCCACACCAAACGGCACAAATATGTATCCTGTATCCATAGGTACATATTTGCGTCGTTTGTTGTTTTCAGCCGTCAATGCTGCTGTGCCAGCCTCTTTGGAAGTTGCACTGATGTGAGATGGCCTGTATGGTATCCACGCATGTGGCATCCCACACCAGAGACACCAGAAGGCCCACAAATGTGTTGCCGGCCTTTAAGGAACCCTTTTAAACCCTGTATACATCTGTTGAAAGATGTCTGCATCGTACGGAACGCACATATCCACTGGTCGGCAATGCCGATGCGATGCGTGCCGATGACGTCATACGGAATGCAAATCTCAATAGAGTTGCGTCGGCAATCCGATACTATACGGATATGTGGACGCCTGCCTCAAAGGAACAATTAATGAATCTAACAAAATAGTCTTTGGACGATCCCCCGACGATGACTTCACGGATGCAGCCTTGGGTAAACGAGTCCTTGAGTGGAGACCGCGACTCAGCAAGCGTAGTGTGGGGCGCCCTCCAGCTAGGTGGACAAATAATATTTTGACTAGATAATTAATTTAATAATATCACATCCCCCACAGTCTTTAACTATTTTAGTCGTTTATCATTGAAATGTACGAGTATTTAACATTATCATGACCATATGGCCAGTTAATTCCATGTAAGCGAAATGTTTTATGATACACTCCCCAATAGCTCGGGTTGATTTTTTCCCCTACATCCGAGCCTCATTAAATTCTATGCATGTATATACGAACCCGATAATAGCGGCAACAACTACAACGCGACGGTCGGTGTGCGAAGTGAGTCAAGGATGCGTATTAATGTATTCGTTAGCAACGAAAAAGTAAGGGTGGCGGTGAATTATTTAGTCACAAACACACAGTGAGAATTTCGTACGAGAGGGTATTGTGAACGGTTTATTCTACAATACATTTTTTATTCGTTATTTTTAATAAAATAGACTTCCCATATATGTCAAGTAAATGACACCATTATAGTAGCGGACTGTGAGAATTTAGTGATGAAGAGTGTCCCGTACCTTAGTACGTTTTAGCCAGTCAACTAAACTCTTTTAAGTCTTTTCCAAGGAAAAAACTTAAAAGAATTTAGTTGACTGGCTAAAAGCCGACGAGCCAAATTTTGAGCAAGACTGTGCCTGTCAGCTCCGCTAGTGAAATATAATAATATTTTTGTGAAAAACTATATACCTAGTCGTGTAACCTTGACGACATGACGTGCAGAATACAAAATAGACTATTATTCTTATGAATGTTTGATGAGCTGAACCTTTTTTTATTACAATACAAATTGTTTGCAGTGGCTATAATCAAAGGAAAAACTCAATAGAGTTAATAAATGAATAATTCAAAAAAAATAAAAATTTTAATTTTTAATTTAAAAAAAAAAAAAAAAAAAAAAAAAAAAAAAAAAAAAAAGTCAATGTATAATAAGCACTGGGCAGACCGCTACCACCGTAAGACGACTGTAACTCCTCCAGTCTCCGCTCTCACCGGCGGAACAGTTCACGGTGCGCCAACGTCACCGGCCAGGTCCCATGGTGGAGTCCCGGCCAGTTCAAAAGCCGCCTCGAACTACATGCGGGTAATCTACGAAATGGATGGATCGATTTCGACGAAACATTTGGTTCCTTGTAGTACTACGGAACCCTAAAAAAGAATACAATTCAATTGGTCTAGACAAATACTCCAGTGTCTGTCGTAGATAGAATATAGAGGGTAATAATTGGACCTTACTCTACCGTTTCATTTCTCAACTATGGCCACTCGACAACACTTCAAACTCTAGTAGATCTTCAACATTATTGGTGATATCGAAGCTTGGACAATGTTCCTACAGATATTTTTCTTTGATTGCCTAATTCTAAAATGCATTTGACATATTTTAATTGTTATTACTTGTATCGTTTTAACGAAAAAACAGGTTTATTTCCTTATTTTAAAATAAACTAATCTTACTTATTTTCATCAAACCGGACCTATAAAATATTAAAATGGAAGGAGAGAAAATATTAGTTTCATCGCTACAAGAGCTAAACTGCTATATTTCGGCAAACCAGCTCTTTGCCCATTTCCATACGCTTTTTCCTTCCTTAGAATATCTAAACAAGCAATATTCTAAAGACAAAAGTATTACAAAGTGAATTCACGTAGAAAGAGTTCCTCTTCCAGCTTCAGTATTATTTACGACGATATAATAGTTCACAGAGTTAGAGATAACAAAAAATAATGAGAACTCTACGTTTATGGTAGAGTTAGCAGGCAATTAAATGTATGTTGGAGCAATAGATAAATTGCAACTGCCATTAAGTAATGTTTCATCGTTACTCGTATCGTATAAACGGTAGAGACAAAGAAAACACGCTACAAGTTGTAGAGCTATCATTTAAAAGGGTAAGCTTTGTGTTGCGAAACTATTGTAATAAAATCTGTAATGTTTAAAACCTGCTTGAGTGTCTCGTGACTTTTTCGATTCTTTTACATATGTTTATTTATTTTAGCTTCATATATATAAATCGTCTTTATCAAGATTGAGGACCCTTAGAATTACAACAATCACGTAGAGTAGAGTGTTTATAGAGCTATTTCCCGTAAAAATACAATAGGCAGGTCAACATATTTTTTTCTGTTACAACCTCCTAGCTTAGCCATCATCTAAAAAAATCATTTTTTTTAAACAGATACTCCCTGTGGGGAAATTTTATATAAAAATGTCCCTACATAGAGTTTAAGTATAATGTTGAACAAATGACAGAATTAACACACAAGTAGGTATGGGGCATTCATTATTCAAAGAGGGAGCGGTGACTGAGGTCTTTGTTTCGGCGGGTTTCGTTCGGATCCCTCGGAGAATGGCAAAGGTCGCGCTACAAAACCCCCTCCCCAGTTTTATAAACTTTTGATTGTACAAGTTGTTCTGTCGTTCATCAAATTTATATGGCTGTTGTGGATTTAAAGGATCGTTACTCTGTCGCAAACGCTTAAAGTTCCTAATGATTTATGGATTCATTAGAGGTAAAGGATCTTCAGACGAGACGCCTGCGATATTAATTTGTACGATTGTACATTATTTTCGTGAAATAATAAATCTTTGTTTTATTATTGTACGTAACGTAGACTTTGACATTGGGTTGATGGCTTAAAAAGTATACTAAGAATTCGATTCGATTCTTGACTATTTTGGTAAAAAACTAAATCATAAATAGATTTTTGGGACTTTTGTGGATTTAAAGGAACTCCACTGTATCGGCAAACGCTTAAAGTGTAATGGCTCTCTTCAGGAATAGATATTTTGATATTAAAAGGATTTTTTTCTTCTTCTGCTGAATTTTGATCCTAAGGCCACGTGATTCTCTGTGCGAAAAAATTAAAGAAACAGTTATGTATACTTACAGTTGCTTCACAGTATATATTAGTCGATACTATGTTTGTTAGAAAAAACATTCATTTATATTTAAAAAAAAATTGTGATAGACCCGACTAGCAATCTAGAAGCAGGAACACAAGGAAACAATAATCGTTTGTGGGCGCGAGTATACCTTTATTTAACAAAATTTCAGATGATGTATTAAATCAGTCTACTGTTAAATTAAGACGTTGTTAAAAACACGCTTATTCGTAAGACGTATTATACAGTCGAAGACTGTAATCATTAAAGATAAAACTGCTTGGAATTGAGTCACTCCAGCGGCGTACGCTATAGTTACCATGCAAATGTATTATACCCTTTTTTATAAAAACTATTTTTAACGAGTATCTCGCTGATTCTTTTAGTACCTCAATTATACCGAAACAGTGATAGCTTTTAAAAGTTTTGACGATTCAAAAGAGCTTGTCAATTTCTATGTGAATAAAACATCTTTTGATTTGATTGTCTTGTCTTTCCACAATATGAGGTTGACTATTTTTGTTAACAGAAAACTTATTGCTTAGTTTGATAAGCTGTCGGAAGTTCTAAGCCATTTACATCTTACATCTCCTTCGCCTCTTCATGATTACCTTAAGGTCTCGGTGGCGAAAAATAAATATACTGGATAATGGAAAATCTCTCTAAAAGCCAATATATTACCTGCATACACAAGCGATTTTAAAGTAACACTCTAAAAGTACCCGCATTTTAATATTTCCATGGAGCAACGTGTCCCGAACATTTTCAAGTGACATTAATATTTTAAGAGCACCTCGGAGACCATAAAGCCTTTCAAAATAGGGAGAGCACGTTTTTAAATGTTTGAAAGTTGCTGCCTGTTTGGAAAGTCCTCTTATTTGGCTTCTTTTTCATTTTACAGCTGTATGTTAGTTGTCAGATTTAGCATTTGTTAGGGACCGTTCTTTTTCTTGCTCTTTTCTCACTACTTTTCTTATCTTTTTACCTCTATTTAGCAAAGTTTGTCCCTTTCTTACACTCCATTTATGAGCTAGGATATTTTTGAGTATGACTAATTAATATTCTCTTTGTGTGCTACTATGTCTTTTAAAGTCTTCTTCTTCTTCCTAGTATTATCCCGGTTAGGTACCAGGGTCCGATTGCCATCTGACGTCATCCTCGGAACCCCCACGATCTCTATAACCTTACGACTAATATCACAAAGTGATATTAATCGGGTCCCACTGTTTTACGTGCCTTCCGAAACACGGAGGTCACGTTTTGGTGACAACGTAAACCCTTAAGGTCTGACGTAATTTATAGAGGTCCCTTAGTTTTCCGAGTTCATCACTCTGCCGTATAGTGACCTGGTGGTCTACAGTTCCATGGCACTTGGCCCGCTAAATAATAAAACGATTGTTGAGGAGTGCCTATGTGAGCCTATGTCGTTTAATTTACTTTTTAAGAATTTTTATCGATATTCTGGTATCATGGATCATTTAACTTGATTGTTTCAGGAGATAAGCATGACATACAGAAGACTCGTAGTGAAGAAACCCTGACAACTTAATACATACATATAGTTAATACACTCAGACTCGCGGTGGGAATCGAACCTACGGCCCCCGGAACGGTAGGCAGGGTTACAGCCCTCTGCGCCAACGGGTCAGTCAAATTGTGGAAACTATCTGGAAGAGCCACAATGCGGCTCTTTGGTGAGCCTTTTAGTGGCTCAAGTAGTCTATTTTAGTCGTCACACGCCCAAAATAACGAACGTAAGCCTGGATGGGGAAGGTGGGTATAGTAGACCGCTATTCTCACATAAGAGCGGCGGGAAGTGACGGCGACAGCGTACATCACCTCTGAACAGGGTAATATCTGTAACAAATTTAGGAAAACTGTCTAATTTCACATAAGACCTCAATAAAATTTCAGTTGCGACTGGAAATTGGTCGAAATTTTGACTCGCACATCAAATTAAATTCGATTCGACATCTGCAAATGCCCTCTAGCATTTGCGTAAAGAAAATTCACGCGTCACTCTAGTCGAACATGTTTGTATGTAAAGGAATATCGAGCCTGCTTTTAATAATACATTTTGTATGTGGTTTATTGACTCTTGGAATGTTTTTAAGCAGAAGCAAGTACAGATCATAAGATAAAAAATTTCTATCCCCATATAAAACTGAATAGACTAAATATAGTATGTAATAAATATAAAACTGAAGAGTTTGTTTGCTTGAACACGCTAATTTCAGGAACTACTGGTTCGATTTGAAAAATTCTTGCAGTGTCATATAGTCCATTTATCAAGGAAGGCTGTAGGTTTTATATTATCACACTAAAATCGTTTTTTTTAGGATCTCAAATCGACGATTTACAGATACATTTATAGCAGTACGCTTTGCACCAAACTTTCTGATATCTCTTAGGGAAGTAGTCGGTGGGCACCGAGTACCACCCTACAACACACATCGGTACGGACGCTGGTCAACACTTACACGAGCACGCCTCCTAACCTAACTAAGATGTGTGTACAAAAACTATAAACCACTTAACAGATTAGCGTTACGAAAATAAACGGTTCTATTACGTACTCCAATTTCTGACATTCTTTTAATAAATGGAAAACTGCAACACGTCATAGTCATCAAATATAATATCAATCTCACAAAGATATAAGGTAACATCGGTGATCGCATGTGCGCATCCAGCGCCTTGCCGGCCTTGTCCTCCAGCTCCCCGCGCCAGATATCCATCACGCCGGCGGCCTGCTTTGGGGCCGCTCGCCCGGTCAGGCGCTCGCGCACCAGAAAGCCGATCGCCTCGGCCATCGGCGCGTCCTGCCGGTCCTCGACGCGCTGATAGCCGCGCCGCTCGCAGCGCTCGATCAGCACCGCCTCCAGATTGCCGGAGAGGCCGGGAAGAGCGTTGGCGCCCAGCGACTCGACGCGCGCCTGCTCGGCGGATTCGAAGATGGCGCGGCTCTGGTTCGCCATGATGGAAATGAAGTCCTCCCTTTCGGCAATCTTGAGAAATTTCCGATTAATTCCAGTGACGAGACACATAGACCTTAGATTTACCTCAGACCTGATTTTAAGGAATTCCGAGCCAGTTTATATTAAATTTGTAAAACGGAAACAATAAATGACAACATGGGAATACATATATAGTCACTTAATTATATGTCTTACATATATTACAAACAAACTTATCTGTGTCGTCGCTCAGATACCTCACGACAATGTGTTTTCTAAACACTGGCTGATGTTGCACATCGTCTGGAGCTCAAGGTCTCTATGGAGGTCCACGTTTCGCACGAACCATGGGGATCCGGTACAAATACCCATGAAGCGATTTTGGAGAGTTTGGACCTTTTTTAAGGTTCCAACGGGCTTATGTGCGAACACAACTCTCTGTATTTATGCTCTTATGAGTAACTACCCTCCTCTATGTATACACTACAAATACGTGAAGTGAAAACTTTAGATACCACTTTACGAAAATTGGGCGGACGGAGGCCATTTAAGTGATAAAAGTCAAAGCTATGAAATTTAAAATACCACATAGCTGGCATATGGTTCTGGCATTCAGTTTTTAACTACCTATATATACTTCAGTAATGCAATTATTATGAATACTGCAAAAATTATTTAAAACGGTGTATAAAACTTTTTATTCTTATGCTGGAGCCAAACATAGCTTTATTTGAATGATCATTAGTTTTTAAGTTACAAAGGGCAAACGAGCAGGCAGCAGGCGCCTAAGTGCCTACCGACGCCCATTGACATCGGCATGACCAGGAGGCTAGCAAATGCGTGGCCGGCCAATCATCATGCCGGATCATGTAACTTCATCCTTTTCAGTATTATATATTATTTAGTCGCCAATATATTTTCTTATGTGATTAGGGGCAACGGGTACATTTTTCTTTCAGTAGTAATAGGTATTAGTAGGTGAGGAGGTCGCAGCTTAATCAGTGGCCGGCATTTGAGTCGATCGCTAGGTTAAGTAGCTCTTACCGCGGCCGGGTTATGGATGGGTGACCAATTCCAACACTCGTTTTCAAATATGCTACCTCCTCCGGGTTTTGGAAGGCACCTTTAACAATCAGGGTGAAAAAATATGTAATGTTGGTTGTGTTTCATTTCCTAGATCAAAAACTTCGATCAATAGACAGTAGCGAATAGTAGATTGTTGCAGCGAGCGCAGTGAGTTATTAAGGCAAGAGTGTTATGTTGGCATTAAATTAACAGGAGTGTTTACTTACTTTAGTAAAGTGCGTTATCTATTTTTCTTTTTTTAAATCAGATCGCTGTCTATTTCCATTTTTTTTTAATTTTCTTTCTAAATATGAAGTATTCAAGCTTTACAACGGTCTAAGAAGCGCGCCATTTGATTTTTTTTTCACGAAGTTAAATTTATTCTGTCGATTTTTATTTTCAGCCAGTATCTTGACGAATGAATACATTCTAAGTGAAACTTAATGAAAAACATTAATCATCTGTGGTAAATTATATCAGAACTGTTTTTGTTATGAGCAGATAATACGTCTAGATTACTGATAAGATTAGTAATTGTAGAAATAAAAAAATGTTAACCTCATAGCCTGATCTTCCAGTATCTTGTCGTACAATGGGATACGGGACTCGATGGGAACAGGTTTGGCTCGAAATCGTTTTCTCTCTTGCTTTTGATGCAGCATGTCTTCGGAAAATGACTTCTGCAAGGTTCGTAACTCATTTGCTATTCGTTCGTCTTCATGTCTGAAATTAAATAAAACAATAAGATTTTGATAGAAGACCAGGCTCAAAGTTTGTTAAAGAGCCATGGAAAGCAGCAAAATAGGCCTTAAAAGAACTGATTGAGGTGTCCAAAACCACTCTGGATGGCATAATGGATTAGGGAAAGGTGCTGAAGTAGAAATGAGCTGCGCGTGTGCCACAAATGGATCCGCAAATACGGACCTAGATCCGAGGGCCTAGCACGAACATCCTCGATAGTTTTACTTACTTTTACGTTCTAAATGAAACGTTAAATCAAGATTTGTACTTCCATTAAACACATGGCCGTGTCGTCGAGGATTCGATACGTGCGAGTTCTGATTTCATTCGTGCAATCAATATTCGGCTACTAAGTTGTGTAAAACTGTACCATTAATGTTTCATTTAAGATTAGGTTTCGAACGTAAAAATAAGTAAAACTATCGAGAATGTTCGTGCTGGGTCCTCAGAACCTTATAGACTCCCCAGTAGTGGCAAAACTCAGGCCATTCCATTAGTTTTGTTTCTTTGTCTATTGGACTCTTTACATAAATGCTATTGAATAATTTTCCGTAGTATATTTTCCTGCCTTATTGACCATCTACATCCATGATTATTTATTTATTTGCATTTTGTTTGTTTAAAGTAAAAATAGGCATGTGGTTCGGATGGACCCGCGAAAGTGAGCCAATATGGCGACTTTCTGGATGCTCACTAATGGCCGCCAATGACCCGTCAGGCCGAGGAAAAGGTGGCGCGACGATTTGGATACCTCTGCGGGGAAGTTATGAATGAGATTGACCCAGAAAAGAGGAAGGTAGATCAAGAAGGCCTTTGCTCAGCTATGGGATAGAACAGGCTAATAAAAGAAAAAAGTAAAAAATTATATTCTATATTTTTACTTTTGCCGCAGTAATTCTTTAACAACTTTATCATAAATTAATAAAGACAGATTTACTTATTATGTATTCTATAAAAAACTAAACTCTAAGTACTAATCAATTATTAATAGGCCCACCGAAACTATATGTAAAATTGTTTTATAAAAATACTGTTGGCATGTCTGTTATTAATTAATTAATAAATAAACTTTCCTTTAATATTAAAAATTCGCGAAAAAACTGCCCACTTGATACCTATAATTACGTCTTTATGGATATATCATTATAAAGTCAATTGTGGTGGTGATAAAAACAGACGCGGTTGGCAAATATTAAAATGTGGGTTTTTCCACACTTTATCCTGTTCTTGTCTCTAAAGCCACTCACCTCGCTGTCATCTTAAATGGCTTCGGTATCGTGACACTTTTGCGACGTCTCAAACTTGATCTGGATCGTCGCATTCTTAATGGACTCGATGGCATACTTTGCGTTTTATAAAGTCCATCATCATTCTTATCATTTAAATATTGATCGCTTTCAAAGAATTGTTCGAATTTTGCATCAATGTTATCCTTACAGTCAACCTTATCATCATGCCATGATATAGAACACGCAGACTGATTCCGTTTCGGCCTGTCTGGTTTCGAAACACTTTTTGCAGTTAACGTTTTAATATTCTCTATGTTTTCTATTTGTAGATTTTCGATATCGCCGTTTTCTCTATCTTTTGATGTAACAATATTATGTACACTGGCATCGCTTATTTTTCGTCCTGGTTTTTTATCAGTCACTTTAGCAACATTTATTAAAGGAATTTGTGGTCTGTTCCTATCGCGGTCCTCTACAATTGGTCTTCTATGTTTTGATTTTTTCTTAGAACAAGTATCTTTTGGCTTACCGCAACCTTCGTCGTAAATATCACTGTCGTCAATATGTTCCACAGCTAGACCGAGCATTAATTTCTTTTTTTCCCTCAAAAGTTTTAAGGTCGAATAAAACTCATTCTCCGACAGATGATTTATATCAGTATAATCGGGTATGCTTCTGTAGAAGTCTTTAAATTTTTCGGCATCAATATCCGCCGTGGAAATGGAGCCATATGTAGATTCCACAGAACACTGTTCGTTTAAGGTGTTTTCGTTCCGTTCGTAAGCAGTTTTTGGCATCTTACTGATTGGATCTACTGGAACATTGATACAAGAATTCTTAAATACACTACACCGATGCATAACGCGCAATTATTATCATATTTACTACACATGTTAAACAAAATATATGAGATTCTGTACTAATGCTCTTTTGTTTTGATTACGGTAACCATGGTGATAGTAAAGGGTTACAGAGTCACTTCGACGTTAGTTTCTAGTATAAGATTATATATCTAGTATAAGATCTAATTAGAGGTAGCGCCTCGCTTTTAACCGAAATGGTCGGCGCGTCCGGGTACCAGTACCTCTTTATCAAATAAAATCGCTGTGAACCGTCTGCTCGTTTGCCCCTTGTAACATATAAAAAAAGAAATAAACATGATTTGAAGTGATAACTCCTTTCGCACAGCAAATGCCCCATCGGCTTCGTCTCTTCTTAGCAGGTATGTTCACCTTTAATAAAGATATTACTTTTATTTTCATTGTTGGTACATCTTTGAATACACCATTCGTCAAGAGATTTTAAAAAGAATGTACTTGTATTTACATATCCTTATAATGTGTTACAAATATACCCGGAGGTCAATTTGTATTGACAGTTTATTTTATTTCTACCGTTAGTTAGTCTTCTTCCACCTTATCCTGGTCTAGTACAAGGGTCCGCTGAAATTGTAGAGGATGTAGCTGCCACTGCCCCCTTAAAAAAAAAAAAAAAAAAAAAAAAAAAAAAAAATTTTAGTACAGTGTACACAAGTTTTACTTAATTAATTAAAGATACCCTTCGTCGTGTTGTGTAAATTACCTTGAAGTCGCTGTAATGAAGCAAGATTGCTATCTGACGTCATCCTCGGAACCCCCACGATCTTTACAGCCTTACGACTAATATCACAATAATTGGGTCCCACTGTTTTACGTACCTTCCGAAATACGGATGAGGTCGGATATCAAACATAAACAAGTTTGCTAGAACAGGGGCTTTGACAAATTTTGTGAAGAATTTTCAAATTATGGAGTAAGCCAATTTGGTAGTGGGGTTTAGTACCAGGGTCCGCTCAAATTACACAAGTTGGCTATGGGGCGATCTAAGATGACCAACTGCCCACTATCTGTGGAATCCCTACAATCTCATGAATACTATCACTCAGTGAAATTAATCGGGGCACACTATTTTGCGTGCCTTCCGAAATACGGAAAAAGTCGGATATTAGAAACCCAGTGTCAAAATGGTTCACCCATATATCAGCCACTCGCGGTAAGAAACCAGCCAGGGTGCCACCCAAACGCTTACAAAGTATTCATTCAAGTCGGTCCAGCCGTTTCGGAGTTCAGTAACATACACTCGCACAGTAGAATTGTTTATATAAGGATATATAATATAAGCATAGCATTCTCTGAAAAAAGAACAAAAAACAATGTTCTTACTTACATTGTCCAAGTATTTAGGTAGCATGTCAACCACGAATTGTGCGCAGGCAACGGCTAGTTCACTGGGCTTGAGGATAACATCTTGTACAACATAAAAAAAATAAAATCCCTAAATTAAATTTTGTGTATAACAGGCGGCTGTTACCTATAACACAGGCATTAAGTTGTTGACCTTAGGAACAGATGTCCGTGTGTCATATGGTCCTGTATATATTTATATTTGTATCTTTCTGTCTGAAATCTGAAATTAATACCAAATACTGGGGTCTGCAGTCCCTTAAAGCTTTGAAAAAACCAACCCCCAAGTGTACAATATCAAAAGAAATGGCCGTTCATGTAATTTCCCGTACATTTACAAAGGGAACCAACACCTATAGGGTACATCCCGTTGACCTAGAATCATGAATTCATAGTGCATATTAATGCTTGACAGAATCCTAGAGTCAGATTTTTTTTTAATATAACGAGGGGCAAACGAACAGGCGATACTCTTAAGAGACTACCGACGCCCATGGACAACTGCAAGACCAGGGGGATCGAAGATGCGTTGCCGGTCTTTGAGAAATGAGTATGCTCTATTCTTGAATTCCTGTATCCGTTCGGAAATACAGACGCTGGTAATTGATTCCACAGAGAAATTGTGCGAGGTATAAAGTCTCTTGAAAATCGCACGGTTGTGGATTTTAGGACATGTTTGCACCGAATACCTTACGGATTCCAGTTCACTCCTCTACTCCTGATCTGAGGAAGCTTTATCTATCTGTATATATTAAAGCGAAGGGCACCTTACACGAAATCTCGAAAACTGCGGGACGTTCACTGATGAACTTTGAAAAGGAGGTAGTAGTTAGTAGTCATCCGCTAACAACGGATTTTTCGATAGGGTCAGATTATCCTTAATTAGACCAGGAGGTCTAAAGGCTGTCGCAAGTTTACGCGGACGACATTCTAGAGACCCTTAGAGCCCTACCTCACCGAGGTCCAGCGGCTTGGAAAGAGTAGTATCGCTCGATTTTTATATATTCTAACTATGCAAGAATATTAAAATTAGTATATCATGCATTTGATGGCTCTGTGCAACGATACCTATTCGTAACACAGTTATATAAAAAGCCTGATTGGAAAGGGGCCTAGAATACTAGGCTACCTAGAAACATAACTAGTATTCTATTTATAAAAAAACAGACCTATTAAATATAAATGAGTACTAGTAACCAATAAAATACATTACGATATTAAAACTAATATGCTTAGAAATCACAGAATTAGTAATATTTTTTTTAGGGGGGGGGTGTTGCCAAAATGTGACATCAACTGACAAGGGACAGGGTAAAAAGCTGTTTGAGGTCACATGTTAAAATTTAATTTTTTGTTTCTTATTAACTTAAAAAATATTACTACTACAAACTATAAACTATGTACATCATTGTCAAGTTTAATCTATGTACGTCCCGGGGTTTTCGACGTTTCATGATAGGTGGCCTTTCCCTTCCCGGGTCCCCTATATATACATATATATAGCGGACGTTGTCCTGCCCTAACTTTGGGTTAAGCAGCCTCGGAGCACCCTAACTGCTATTGTCACTCTCCCTATACCGTCCTTGACAGTAGTATCCGCATCATTTCTCTCCTTCCCATCTACCTTTTATTCTTTTACTCCATCCCTTACCCTTATTCCTGTCTTTCTAATTAGAGGTAGCGCCATACTTATAGCCGAATTGGGCCGGCGCGTCCGGGTACCACAACCTCTTTCTCACATGAGAGCGGCGTGTAGTGGCGGCAATGCTGTCACGTCAAGTGATGGTATTGTTGTCGCGTTTCGTTCGGTTTGTGAGGGTTAGAGAGGGCGTCTTTGATTAATTTTCTTCGTTCTTCCTGACGTTGCACGACATCGTTCAAATCGGGCAACGTTTACTTCATTCACCGCTCACGTGCATTTCGCGCCAGGCAGCGACTCGTTCTTACGCTGCGCTTAATACACACTAAGCAGATAATCTTCTTCGTGACGTTTCATACGACTTCTTTGCTGCTTCTTGATCCGGCTTCGAAGGACCAGCTTGTTGGGGATCTATTCTCTAACAGGGTTAGGGAATTAAATAACACTGAAGTTTTCTTGTTCTTCGTGGACGTATATTTACAAGCACAATATTCTCTGGATACAATCAGCGTCGTATGAACGTGCCGTCCTACAATTAGGCACGACCTTAAGTACAAAACGGAGGCTGACACTAGTGTACGCCGTAAACGAGTAAACAACCCCTGTTTACGCGAGCGAGATAGCGTTCTCTGTCTCACTCTCGCAAGAGTTAGCTATCTCGCTCGCTATGTACGCTAGTGCCAGCCACAATCAGTGGGATCGCCGCCGTCCTCGATCGATGACGTCTCCATTGGTGTCAACTGTCCGCAACAATAGCCTATAAGTTTAAGTTTATAAATGATAATTTCTCAAACCGGACCTGTAGTTCCTGAGATTAGCGCCTACAAGCAAACAGATAAACTCTTCAGCTTTAAAGTTAGATAAATATTTTTAAGTTTAAAATAAAAAGAAATAAATTACGTATTACCAAAATCGGGGTGGATTGCTAGTACGTGACTATAGTGCTTAACCTACAATAATGTGAAGTGGCAGGCATTTGAGTTCAGTCACATGGCTGGCAATTTGTTTTATTTGCTTTGTGCGCTGTATATACACGCTCGCTAAAAATATACGAGAACTGTTACTCTTTTATAAGTGGTGCATATGAGGATAGATCTAAGTTGCAAGGGGTAGCGAATTAATAATTTTCATATATATTTGTTGGGTAGTTTGTTAGCTGCAGAGTCCCGAAGAACATGTGAGAAAGTGTCTCTTCAGAGCTACACAAAAAAGGGTAATAGGTAGGCCAAAAAATACTTGGTTGACGAACGAATGACATGAAAAATTTGGATCTATCAGATGGCGATGTTGACCCAATGACAATGTTTATGTGACTGATGAGATTGTGGGAGTTCCGGGGTTGAAATCGAACGACTTTCGGTCATCTTAACTCGCCCCACAGCAATTTAACCCGACCCTGGTACTAGAATGGGATAACGCAGGGTAAAAGAAAAAATGCCACCTCGTGATATATTTATATTGTTAAGGATAGTGGCAGGAAAAGGGGAGAACAAAAAAGAAGAAAATTCGTTTATTGTTTTATTCTTTTATTAAGCAGTATTCCTAGCACAGTATACATACAAGATTATTTTAAACATGTGATTGTGTCTCTCTCTCACTAATAATTATTTACTTAATTAATTCCTTCTTAGCGTTTCAATGACAAACTGTAGGTATATATGGTCATGTGATTAGGCCTTATATTCTTGAAGCCCAAAATGAGGCCACATTAATTGCCCGATCTGAGGTGGTCGTTAGTCCTCCTGTGTGCTTGTATTGGGGCGCACAGGGCACTACATATGATCAATCATCGATTGGATTTCACCGCATACACATGTCGATATGGCATGTATATGAAATCAAATTAATAATTAAGAATATATGTAAGTATGTTACTGTTTTACCCGCTCGCGCTTACGAATTACGTACCGTGGAAGCGCTGCAGTTGTCGCGCGATACTAGCACAAACAAACACATAGTATGGAATCTGAATACCCTTTTGTTACGTTTGTTTGCTTCGAGGTAAAGGTCGCGTTGTATTAAGGAAGTCAAGCCGATGTCACAAAGAAGCCAGGATGGGAGCGATATCGATCATTCGGGTCGTAAATATTTAAACTATATATTGAAATATTAGAAACGATAACCGCTGGGGTGGATGAATTTTTGATTGGAGACTGCTACTCGGTATACGTAAGATAGGGCGCCCTCCAGCTAGGTGGAGTGACGACTTGCGAAAAGTTGCTGGGATGTTGACTGCCTCAAGCTACCCGGTGAAATGGCAAGATTTAGATTAGATTTTATTTGTAAATACTTTACCACTTTCTCACTTATGATCGGCCAGAAGTAGCGGTAACGCTGTTACGTCAATTGATGGTATTGTTGTCACGTTTCAATTTCGCTTTGTGACAGTTCCCAGTGGCCTAAATCATTATTTAACAACGCTTCTGCGAGTCTTCTGGTGCTGCAAATGCCCATATACGTCGGTCGTCCTTATAAGATTTAAAAAAAACTTACTGAGCATGTGGTGTATTCATTATTCCCTTATGAAAGTTTAAACTGAGCATATTGTATTCGTTATTGTAATTTTTAATATTTTGTATCGAGTTAAATCGGAAAAAAATTCGTGTCCATTCTCGACTCTGATAAGCAGTTGGGATACAGAATTAACGACATTATATAGGGTAGCTTAATTTTCGTCAGTGGTGACTGGTGTACAATGTTGCAATGCAAGTACGCGGCATCATTGGTACGCGAAGCGTACCAGGCCTGCCAACGTAGATTGCATACGTAATGCCACAAATTGATCAATTTTCTACCCTGTTACAGTACTTTGCATCGCGTTCTATTTCCTCATTCCAAATCGTTTAATGTTGCCATTAGTTTGAGCGGGAAACTGAGTAATTCCAAGTACCAACTTTAAGCCAAAATAATCATTGTTAAAAAAGATAGTGGTGTGGAATTTGTGGTGATGTTATTTGCACTGGTTTCGGTCCTTTTACGATGTAAAAGTTTGTAAGCAAACCTTTTTAAAGGTGAAGCTAAAAATGTTCTCTTTGATTAATTATTATAGAGAAAAGCTAAACAATAATGATTATAACGTATCAAAGAGTAAAATGCCGGAGCTAGACATAACTCAAAGCGTTTGTATATTTTTGTCCTTGAAATCTACAAAGTCGGGCGTCGGTAGGCACTTCGGTGCCTGCTGCCTGCTCGTCTGCCCCTTTGTAACATAAAAAATAGTATACTTTTTTTTTTTAAACAGCGACTACTCGTCGTTGGAGCTTGGAGCAGCTTGGCCTGGCAACGACTCCTTCTGCGAAGCGCTGGCCTCGACTCCCACCTTGAGTGTGTTTAACAGGCGGCTGTTATAGGTAGCAGCATATGCATAAAGTTGTCTACCTTAGGAAAAGATGACTGTGAGTCCTATAGTATAGTCTCTATAGGTCTTATAGTCTACCCTATAGTCCTTTGCTTTTATTATTATCCCAGGTGTGGTCGCAGCTTCATCAATGGTCACCACACATCCACATCCCTATTTCTTCATCTTAATTCTCACTGAGTGAGGACAGGAGGCCGCGACCCTCGTAGAATTGTCCTCCCTCTCGCAGTCTCTACGTATGCAGTAAGTACCTTTACAAACATTATTTAGTTAATATTACAGCAATAACACCTCTTATTTTTAGGCTGGATAATCAGTATCGAACCGCAATATAATAAAAAAATATCAGCATATGAACTTCTTCAACAATGTGCCCAAAAGTAAGTAGGTATGTATATGTCGTTATTAAGGAATGTGCAATTAATTTCGAGCGTGTAACAGTCTATTGTGATTCAATGGACTAAAAAGAAAATTTTCTTTCTTAATTGAAACTTATGACAAATAAAAACGCCCGGAGGTCTAATCTCTTCTTTAAAGACCAGCAATAGTTACTTATGTTACATCACTACTTCGGTAGTTACTTATGTGCCTGCTCGTTTGCCCCTTGTAACATAAAAAAGACGAAATAAATAAAGAAAAAGTTTCTGATATTTTCAAATCACGTTTCGTATCACGTTGGTTCCGACGAGACAATCAATGCTACGCTTTGTTTTGAGATAACGATAGAAATTGTTAACTACTGATGGTGTCGCAGTAGCGTTTCTTTCGGTTTTGAGAGTTCCCGGTGGCCAAAACCTTTCTTTAAAAGCTGGCAACGCTTCTGCGAGCCTCCTGGTGGTACAGAAATCCATGGTCGTCAGTAGTCATATAGGTAAACCGCCTGCCCGTTTGCTCTTTACAATCAAGCTTTTAAATTAACTTACCTGGGATAGTATCCAGAATATTAAGCATACCTCAAAGTATTTCTTTATCCAGGCCGAAAAGGCGATATTGAACGGCGGCCTCTAATACTCCAACTTGTTTTCGCTCCACATTTGCATTTAAATAAGCGGGAACCCTGAAAACAGCAAAGGGCGTCCGTCCCGCCCTTTATATTTTTATGAGTGGAAAACCAATTATCCCGAGCAATTATCGAGTCAGCTAGATTGTAAAACGAAATGGATTTTTCAAATGTGAACGAAATTTTGATTTGCATTTTAATAGGGGCGTATAAAGTTTTCAGACCTTTATATCCCAATAAAAAAATATTTTTTATTAAAAATAATATTTAAAAATTAAAATAAAAAATTAATTCAGATCAAGATGTAGAGAAATGGAGCATCTTTTATCGTGTCCTTCCTGCCCTGCCACCTGTACGCGGAACGACCTGAGGACCTGATGAGCCACAGAGAATGCTTTTCGCGTGGCTGAGTTCTGGAACGGAACTGTCTGATTCGCCATCGACACGACAGGAAGAAGACTAGCTGTACCCCGCGACTTCGTCCGCGTGGGCCCCCCTCATCACTTCGGGAGTATAAAAAATAGATAGTACCCGATTCTCAGCCTACTGAATATGCATATAAAATTTCATAAAAATCGGTCAAGATGTTGCGAAGGGGTCTGAGGGTAAGTGGAATTTTACGCGGACGAAGTAGGAACGGAACCAGCTAGTGAGGTATAAAAACGAGTGACTTTGAAGCAAGTTGTGTTACCGTAATGTAATTTGAAGGGTTTCTATGTATACAATTACTAGCGACCCGCTCCGACTTCGCATATGCATATCAAATGCGTGTATCTATACTGCATCTCCTTCTCTCTAGCGTTATCCCGGTCAAGTACCAGGATCCGCTTAGATTGCAGAGGATATGGTTGTGAGGCGAGTTACGATGACCGATTCCCATCTGTAAATATTAAGAAGAGAATAAAAAAAGAGCACAGGGACTAAATAGCTCAATGGTAGAAACGATGGATACATTTCAGCAAGGTACCCGGTTCAAATCCCGAGACCGTTGGGTCGCTCAACAACAAGCAACAAACTTTTTAAAAACTTTAATTGCAGTGGTAAGAATAATATAGGCATATTTCAAAATATTGAGTTGATCGCTAGGTTAGGGAGTTCATAGCTTGTCTGTGCGCTCAGGTTCTTCACCTGGCCCTCTTATTTAGGGTTCCCTAATCCCCCAAGGTACGTTGTTAGTACATGCAAATATCTTATTAGGAAAATTATTTTGAGCGAAATCGGCCAGCACTTTCGAAGTTATTTATCCAATACCTTTACTAGACACGGAACCTTTTTATATAAGCGTGTCCTGATACGCTCTCAAGAACTTCGTTGTGTTAAACATGCAAGCAACTTGAGGTATGGCCAGTATTTTCTTTTCCTCTTTGGTTAAGCTCTTTTAAAAGATTTTTAATCTACATAGATCAAAAAATGCTTGACAATATCCCAGTACGGTCGGGATTCTGAAGGAAACATATGTATCATGAAGGGCAATATCAATAGATGAATTCGCTAAAATGACCTTTATGTAGCTGCGCAGTTTTGTAGAACTTTGTAGTCTTCAAGGACAAAAATGTACGAACCCTTTGAGCTCTGGCTTTTGGCATTACTGTCAAACCCTACATGTATAATCTCTGTCATATAATTTTCATTTACCCTTCCTCGAAACGCCGATTCCGCATCTTTTAACCTCCTGAGCATTTTAAAACCATTTCGTATGTTTTCTTTGTTGCCTTACTTACTTTATTAAGCAGGGAAATATAGCATTTTTTCAAATATAAAATATTTCCAAACGTGTAACTAACTGATTTACCCATCTAACCTACCACGGGAGTCATAAGTACCGAAAATCTCGCGTTTGAGACGCATCTTCGAGAGATGAGTAATGTTTATTGCTTTTCTTGAAGTTTCCCTAGTCGTTTATTTTAATCAAAAAAGCAAATTACCGTTGCATCCTCAAGTAAATAAATACATCACGTTCATATTTAAAGGCGTTCTTAGTGCTAATTGGTTTTTAGTTGAGTGGAAGGATGTGTGTTACAACACAGTTTCCTATCAAGCTAGTCCGACGAGTTCAAACGATTCGTATTTATTCCACGTAATGGCCGAATAGTGGCTGTTAATTTATAACCATATGTGGTATTCGTAATGCGTGCGACCCTGTAGGTACAGTACAGACTCGCCGTCGCCGCGCGCAACCAGTTGTTTCGGCGGCCTCGGCTGTGGTGCGCGCGCGCAGCCGCTCTACGTACGCTTCATAATAATATTATACAGTCCAAAAAAATTTCGCTTTCACACGGCGATACCGAATCGTAAAGTGTCGAGTGATACACAAAATCGTGTCTGGTGAAATTTCCATATCCATTTTTCGTCTTTAACGAAATGTTAAGTTTATTAACCGCCAAAAGCCGTATATCACGGCTTTTAAAGGGTGTTTGTTGAATTGTTTGCATATTTATTGTTTTGATTTCGATTCGAATTTATTGTCGTTTTCATTAACAAAATTAAGTTAGTTACACTTTTTATTTCATTGTTAAACTTATATATCGAAAAGGGCGGGACTGTTTTTTTACGATCTTTGGTTTACTGGATGTGACTCCATCCCGATTAGCTAAATAATAAGTTGTAACCTTAATTAATTTTCTCATTGGTTCTCTGATTGGTAGTCAAGAAAATGTCGAAAAATATCAGTCCTTACACAAAGCCATAACAGAAAACACCGACAAGCGAAGAGTCAATATTAATAATTGCTTAAAATAGTGGGTGACTTTTTTGTAATTTCTTAGTGCATCGGTTATCTTGCGTTATCGTTGTTTTATCTTGTTTATCTCCTTTATTATGTCGCTTATCTTAAAATGAAGTTTATTTACGGAAATATTCTTCAACTCTTCTATATGCGACACGTCTGTTTTGTTTAAATATTTTCTATTTTATCTAAATGTAAACTTCTTTATCTTTGAATTTAACTGGTCATGCATTTTTATAATTATTATTTTGATGCAGAATTTAAATATAATATACGCGAATCTAATTGTATCTTTTCTCCTCGCATTGTTCATACATCTCACAATATTATACTAATTGTTATATGTAATTGTGAAGCCAAATCGTAAAATCAGCTCATTGTATAATTAAGTTTCTAAATAATTAAATTGTATAATTTCTCTTTTCAGCAATAATTTTCTCCATACACCGTATTTATGAATTTTGCAATAATTATTTTGATAATGAATATAATATAAAAATTATATATCAACTACAATTAGTTAGTATAATTAATTATTTTCTATCTCTCTCTGTCACTCACTCTAGTTATAGCAATATTTTCGAGTCGTGTTAGATAAACCATTTATCAAGAATGGTTGGAACGAGTTTGATGATGTTTGATTTTTTGAATGCGTCTCTGTCTATAATGGCATAATGACTAACAACCATAGTAAAAAAAAGGTAAAAATTTTATTTTCTCATACAATGTTTATCGGTTAAATTGATTGAAAATTAAAAAAAAAAAACGTGTCATGTAAATTCGTATACAATGACATCGTTCATGCATGACTGAAGACACTGAATGAAACATAGTAGGCGGATCAGCTAGTTCTTATTAAATTTAAAATTTATAAAAACTAATTGTTTTATGTATATAATGATAATGATTGTGAGACTAAAATTTTCATATCGGGTGAATCAGAGCGCATCTCTCGAATAAAGATTTTTGAGTCTTAATTGGCTCTATATTTTGCTTGGCTGTGCAGTTTTTGGTTAAGACGAGTTTACGTATTAGGAGAGCTTGGGTCGTCACATATGTACATTTTTATTACCTGAATATATTCTTATATAAGATAATCATTGTTGTTTATCGTTTGTTTCCACCAAATAACAAAAATAGTTTGAAAATGTGTTCACAAAGCACGGACTCATATCCTTTTTCAATAGGGGATTATTTCTGACGAGAAAAAGAATCTTTCAAAAGAAAAGAATGGATTAATTGCCGTTATAAGCTTGGGAGAGAATCAATTTTAGCCATATCTAAAGGATTCAGTGTTCCATAGTTTAGTATTCTCTAATGCTTTAATGGATAGTTATTATAAAATCTAGTTTACTTGCTAACGTGACTTTATTTCCGTGGTGTAACATTGTTCCAAATATTGTATCGGTTTTCTCTCATTTTTATTCGCGGATTTATGTAAAGTAATTTATTATCTGCCCATTTATTTTATATATCTACAGAGATACATAATATAGATTTATCCAAACCACTTCTATCGCTTGTTATCTTAAAGGTCAGTGAGTACTGATATTGCGCATGCTTTAGTGCAATTATATTTTATATACTAGCTCTTACCCGCAACTTCGTCTGTGTGGAACTGAACAAAAAATGATTTTATTTCGATGATTTTGAGTTGTTTGCGCGGAACTCGAATTTTTGTGATAAAATTAAATTGAGATAATTAATTTATATATCCGTTAATCTATTCTTTTATATAAAACTTTTCGAGCATAACTTACTACAATTCCCTTTCAACTGTAAATTACTTTAAGTGGAAACTTTGTTGACGCATGTAAGAATTTTAATTTAATGATTACTTTTATTAATATAGCTGTTTGTTTTCCACAATAAAGAAAAAAATATATAAGGTCGATCGCCTGAGTGACCCTTTTCATATAAAAAGGTAACTATGGATCTTAAAAAGGCATACATTTATGGGCATACGAAGGCATGTACTTCAATAGCATAGGTACTTATATTATTTACATGTACATATATATTCTCAACCACTATGTCATGCGTCATATTTACATATGTACTAACTAACAGCTACTTATTGCACGTCAATTAGTTAACATCCCCCCACGACCCCCACGACCCCCACAATCTCACGATGTATATCAGTCAGTGACTTAAGTCGGGACCCACTGTTTTACGTGCCTTCTGTAACACGGAAGAGATCAGTGCTCTAACTAATTATGAACAAATTTCATGCAGCATGAGATTTGGTGCAGTTACGTGTTGTGTATAGAATTTCTTTTTGGCAGCTTAAAATAATAATTTTACATTTTGGATTTATTTTATTATTTATAAGATTAATTTCAGGTAGATTTTTAAGTTTAGAGGTAGCACCACGCTTGCAGTCTTTTTTGGGCTGTAGCCGAATTGGGCCGACGACGCCTTCGGGAGGCCAGTACCTCTTTCTCACACAAGATCGGCGTGAAGTGGTGGCAATGCTGTCACGTAAAGTGATGGCATTTTTGTCGCGTTTCATTCGGTTTTGGGGTCTTCCCGGTGGCCTAATCTCATTATTAAAGGCCAGCAACGTATCTGCTAACCTTCTGATTGTGCAGACGTCCATGGGCGGCCTATAATATAACACAACTAGCCTTGAATGTTTAACGTCAAAAACACGCTTAATGCAGGTTTGCTGATATTATTGCAATAATAATATAATATTAATAAAAAAAAATATTTGAACATTGGTGCTCTAGGCTGATAGCCGAAGAGGCTCCGAAGTGTTCCATCAGTATGCAACACTTCGGAGTCATTTTACTCATCTCGCGCATCATAGGAGCCAAGTAGCTGCCGATCACGAGAGACGTTAACCAGCTCCCGTTTATGGAAAGAGAAGATCTCTTCAGGACCGTCTATCATCGCCCATACCAACTGTCGGATATTAACGAAGCACATTTATCGATACGTGTTTAGCGGCTATAAGACTACACCTATGTATGTACTTTTGAGACAAGCTTTACGGTTGATCGATATACTCAACCACCGCGAAGGACGGGCTTCAGTCCGGGTTTGGTGGAGTAGCCCGTGGCGGCCGCGCCTCGCCGACAGTTTTTTTTTTGTGTGGTTCTTGCTGTTGGCCCTATTGGCCTCGACCGGGAGGGGGAAGATGGAAAGACAGAGGGTTTCGACCCGGCTAGGGATCGCCGGGAGATTTATTTCTTTCTTTCTTTCTTTCTTTCGCCTATTCAGTGGTCGGCATAGGAGTCGATCGCTAGGTTAAGTAGCTTTTGCTGCGTCCGAGTGCTAGATGGGTGACCCATTTTAACACTGGTTTGTATTTGATTTCCGACCTACTCCGTGTGTCGGAAGGCACGTAAAACACTGGGACCCGATAAATGTCAATATTATTCGTGACGTTGCAGAGATCGTGGGGGTACCGAGGATGACGTGAGTTGATAATCGATCATCTTAACTCGCCTCACAGCCAGATTGTTAAGAAATTTGATTAAACTAACAAAAGCTGAGCTTTTTTTAAATAACACGCACAGTGTCGTGTTAGATCCGACACGCAACGCGTGCGCGTCGTGCGTTACGTTTTCGTGTTAATTGTCGAAAGAGCGCCAATTGCGTCACGTCGATTGTAACTTAACGATTAAATGGGACATATTAATTATATCTGACTCGATTTCTAGTCGTTTTGACCGATCGTACCGTGTTTGCCAGCCTGGTTGTCTATGGACATCAGTAGTACCACCCACCTATCAGTTTACACCTTACTGCTGAGTTTCAACGATATATCCTCTTTAGGATACTACAGTAGCTCTATGGGGCAGGTTATGAAGCTTGGAACCATTGAGAGTTATATCCCTTTCTAGAGTTTCTCCATCGAATAAAATGCATGAATTGTATATTTACATTTAAATTAAAGTTCGCTGGCTGGTCGAAATTCGGCGACAAATATTTAGATTTGCATCCTGTATGCTTTATGATTTCAATTCTTTGTACAATATGTAGTGTATACATAAAGGAGGGTAGTTCTTCGTAAGGGTATAAATACAGAGACAATCGGTTATGCGAGGCAGTTGTGTTACGACCGTGTCGCGGATCTATACGCCGTATTTACGAAGGCTTTTTCCATTATTATACGTATTAAAGTGACCCTTTTCTGAGCCCTTACGAGTTCCTTATGGTCGAGTGACTCGCTTACACCTTTTTTTACATTTCCATCGCACTTTTTAGCAACAAGTCATTTTCAATTCAACTGCGTGTAAATACGACTTGTCGTTAAGGTTTCTTTTTCATTTTGATGTAATGACGTGCAAATTTATGGACGCCGTTTGCACGCTCGAAAAAGTATGACTCATTGTCACGTTCCGCCTGAGCAATACATTCACAAGTTATTTACTTCAGTAAAAGTAAGAATGTTGATTGATTTCAAGTATTTCCTATCGAGGGATAGACGGGTGATCAATGACAATGGTTTTATAATATCCGACCTCCAGCGTGTTTTGGAAGGCACGTAAAACAGTGGGCCCAATAAATATCTCTGGGCTATATTTATATTAGTCGTGCCTAACTTGCCAGCGCTGCGGACGCGGTTGTGAATCTCATGCGGGTTTGCCTGGCCACGTACGCAAGTGCTCTCGAACCTGTCGTTGCTTATATCATCTATATGTTTGCAACACTCTAATGTGAAATAGGGAATCTTGAGTTACCACACTTTACGTGGGAGCCATCGATATGGCTACTAAGAGACGAGCCTAAATTAGGACAAAGCAACGTCTGTCGGGTCCGCTGGTAAATATATAAATACCTACCATATGTTCATATAACACTCAGACAGGAATCGACAAATTGTGCGAATTTTGAACGAGTTTAAAATATTATAGTTCGATACCTCCCACGTAAGTTGTCGTAACTCCAAATTTCCAGCGTTGCAGTAGAGCGTTACAAACATATTATATTTTTACTATTATATTCTTTAAAGTCGGTCGATTCTATCCTTCAATATCTTTTCATCTACTGTTGAGACATACATATGTTCAATAAACAATATTACTATTTAATTAATATCCCAAAATCATTTTGTTTTATTTTAGTTTACAATTGGTATATTAAAAGTAAACGATATTTTCAGCTGTCTCGTTTTACTAACGAGCCCTTGTGCGTGCAACCATTAATCTACCCGTTAACACAAACTCATTAGTGGGTTCATAACAATTAACTGGTCTGGGAAAGTATGCTGCCATAACCAAACCACTAAAGCCCTATTGATTGAACCACAAGATAAGTTTTTTGAAGTTATTCTTCATATAGACGCATTAGTGAAAAAGAAAGGGAGTTAATCTTTGTGATGCAACTTTTGCCGACTTTTGTCAACTTATTGGCTTTACCTACTTTTGGTTTCGACTGATTTCCGTTGGTATTGACTCGTATCGACATGTGTTCGACTGGTTTCGTCTAGTTTCGGCGGGTATACGCACAGCGAGGGTCAAATTTCACAGTATGTATAATTGTGTAGATTTAGAATCGTTCTTATTTACTCCTAAACTCAACCTAACACAAACACCTCACATTTATCTAGGCTATCTACAAAAAAGAAAAAGACAGCAAATCTGTCACCGAATACCTATCATAATTAATTGGTAAAATAAAATAATATTTGCTCGTTACCTTAGTAAACTAATTAAAATTATAATATCAATTTCAGTTATTTAGCAAGACAGGATGTTTAGCAAGACACTTCATGTATCTAGTCTACATTTACTCATATGTGGCCTTAAAATCGATTAGGTTCAGTGGAAGAACAATATTTCTTATTTTTAATTACCACTACACCCATACTTTTATTTTCAGTATAAACTTGGTTATAAATTAAATTTAAACAGAAGGAAAAATCGAAAACATAACAATCGCATACAAGAGAATAGGTATTCCCCCGATATGTTACACTTAAACGTGTAAAAGGCATAAATAAGTTAATAAAAGTATAGAAGTCTTGTTGAAATGTGAGATCACATTATTTATATTAGTGGTATGATTACGTCTAACGTCAGGAAACCCAGTCAGCTTCCGTATGAATCACAACAGTCACCATCATTATCGCTCGACCTTTGTCATGGTACTACCAACGAATTAGCTTAATAATGTGGATAAATAACAACAAAATTGAACTTTTTGGGTATTTAAATAGTAAATAAATGTTGTTTCTTTCAAATGAGCCTCAATAGGTCGATGGAAAAGCGCAGTCGGAGATCGGTACTCTGTTCGACACCCGACCCCGCTATGCTGTCACGCTCAGTCCCAAAGCATGCTTGTTTTTAAACTTTGAGCAAAAAATCAGACAAGTACGAGTCAGATTCGCGTACTAAGGGTTCTGTACCATCACATAATACTTTACCATTTTGTTTTAAGAGTTATACCTTTCATAAGATTTCTTTTAATTTGACAAAATCACGGCAAATGCGTTTCTGATGAAAAGGATCTTGATAGACAGACAGACAACGAAGCGACGCCATAATGGTTCCTTTCTTACTTTGAAGGTGCGGAAAAAGAGGAAATATTATGTATTTTACAAATGTTAATATAATACCGAAATTATAATAAATATGTCTTGAAATAATATCTTTTAATAAATTTCAAGGTTCCATTGTGGTGTTCCAAAAATATTAACGATGTCATTAAAAGCAGTAGTTGGAACCCCGTTGCGAATTCTTATGCTCCATTAACATCAATGAGATTTAGCACAAGAGGCAGACATTCAGTAGTCTGTAAATACATGAAAATAATTATGATTACTACTGCGTGCAATAACGACGAAAAGATTTTTAGCATTGGAACGAAATTCGAAAGCAATTAATTAGATTAATAATATTATCTGTAAGCATGCTTTAAATTACCTGATTAGAAAAATGAGTGCGTACTTTTTTGTTGCATCACGTGCATGTTGTTATATAAATTACTAGTTGTTACCCGCTACTTCGTCCGCGTAAAATTATGTGAAAATTTTTGCGTATGTTATCCTATAGCCTTCCTCGATAAATGAGCTATCTAAATCTGAAAGAACTTTTCAAATCGGATCTGTAGTTCCTACGTGTGTCCGCGTTCAAGAAAAGAAAAAACATCGTGCAACTCTAATGATGTGCCATCTTTTATCTTGCCCTGCGTGCCCTAACACCAGCAAGCAAGAGCACTTAATGGCTGCCACTGATAAGGCAGTTGATGTGGCTAAGTTCTGGGCCGACACTATTTAGTGCTTGCCAACGAAACGCTAAGAACAATTAAAGAAACAGACTCCTCAGCTTTATATTTAATATAAAAGTATAGACTTTAAAATGAGTATTAAAATAGGTATTTCTTATACATGCAGAAAATTCGACCATCTCTAGGACTACTTCTATTTATGAATGAACGAGTGTAAATACAAAAGCAATTATATGCAAATTTTATCGTAGCATCATCGTATTAATTAAACGAGGCAGTAGGCACAAAATGGCTTGCTTCCGTCCGCTAACAAGGTACAGGTGTTGCTGTTCACGAAGAGTTGGTCTTAATATAAACCTAAAAGTCAGTAGTTATGAATGGTCGGTGTACGCTAACCTCATCCTTGCATTATCTCAATTACAATGAAGTATGTAAACGACCTAGGCTCTAGGTATTGTCGGATGTTTCCGATTTAAAATGACGTTAGTCCTCTCAATTTTTAGCTGTCTTGTAAGACAATTCGTATGCCATTTTCCTATTTGATGGAGATAACAAACTGTCCTACAATTGATTGTTATTTCAACACATATTCCCTTCGCATGGATCACATATAAGTCCGTTTCCGGCTGTTTAATAAATAAGAATTTTGCTTTAGTGTACAAATAAAAAGTTTAAGATACCGGAGTAAATTTGTAAATTTTTTTGTATTCATTATTCTGTGCATTTTAAAATATTAGGGCGCTGTGCTTCGTGTTTGAAAATATTTTTTGAATGCTAACGTCAGCTTACGGGTTGGCTTCAACCATATTGTGGCCAAGTTTCACAGGATGAATGACATTTAATGCACATCAGTCAACTTCACTAACAATAGCCCGAAAGGACCATTAAATCCGCAATTACTTAGCACAGTCGGAAGTTATGTATGTCAAATTAATGCCAATTTTAAAACATTCATTCTGATGATTTTGAGTCTTCTTCTTCTTCCTAGCGCTATCCCAGTCTAGTATACTAGGGTCCGCTTATTCAGAGGATTTGGCTATGGGGCTAATTAAGATGACCGATTGCCGTCTGACATCATCCCCAGAATCCCCACGATCGAATAATAGAAAGAAATATCGCCATTGTGACTTAAATCTGAAAGCTTTTTATAATCAAATTACCTGCGTCCCGCGACTTCGTCCCCGTGGGCAACCCTCAATATTTAGGGGGATGAAAGATAGATGTTGACCGATTCTCAACTCTAGCCAATATGCACGCAAAATTCCATGAAAATCGGTCGAGCCGTTTCGGAGGAGTTTGGCAACGCACCCCGTGACACGAGAATTTTTATATTAGATATATTTTTCCTTCAGACTCACATCATAATCTTATGTGTGTGTAAATGGGTTTCTAATATCCGTTCTCCCCAGTGTTCCGACGTAAAAAAATGGGTTCCGATTTTTTTCTGAATGTGTAGTGCTATTGGTCAGAGTGACCTTTACAGCGTCAAAGGGAGGGAAGAGTCCCGATTAACCTCACTGAGTGATATTAGTCGTGAGATTGTAGAGATCGTGGGGATTTCGGGTATGACGTCAGACTGCAGTGGACGGAGGAGTATAAAATTTGGCACAGCTGTAGTTTGTATAGAGTAGGGTATGTAAATGTTAATATTTTAATAAAATATGTATTAAATTTGGTATAAGCTTATCTACTAAATGGGGGCCATCCCTTTTCCTTACTCCTGTCATTCTAATTAGAGGTAGCGTCATGCTAGTAGCCGAATTGGCCGGCGCGTTAGGGTATTAGTACCTCTTTCTTACACGAGATCGGTGTGAAGTGGCGGCAATTTTGTCACGTGAAGTGATGGTATTATTGTCGCGTTTCGTTCGGTTTGTGAGACTTTCCGGTGGCCTAAGGCCTCGATTTAACAAATCGGAGGGGAACAAGAAAAGATTCGTTATATCAAGTAATTCGTTAGAATTAATTGTTATAATACAATTTAGTTATTTGTAACGCTCTTCTGTAAAACTGGGAATTTGGGATTACATCAACTTACGTGGGAGGCATCGATTTATCGAGGAAAGCTATAGGCTATATATAATCACGCTCATAACTGTTAAATGGTTTAATACCTATCTTACTAATCGGTCGCAATTTGTGGAAATGGTTCACGAAGACGACAAAAAATACTGTTCTGCGACGACCTTTTACTGAATCTATAGCAATCTAACGCTGACGGGCTATTATAAAGACTGTTCTCAATGGAAGGCATTGCAGGAAAAAATTATGTTAAAATTATTTACAATCTACACAATCCGTGTCTAGTACCAGGGTCCGCTTAGATTGCAGAGGATTTGGCAGTGGGGCGAGTTAAGATGATCGATTGCCATCTGACGTCATCTTCGGAGAACCACCACGATCTCTGCAACCTGACGATTAATATCACTCAGAGACATTAATTGGGTCCCACCGAAACATGCTTTCCGAAACACGGAGAAGGTCGGATATCTAATATAAATCAGTGTTAGAATGGACCACCCATCTATCAATGTAGATTTTCCTTTTCTGAAACCGCATTGGTACGGACCAAGTTCCCTTTCAGCATATGGCAATAGACGTTTAAACAAAATTTGGGATAGTATCTTATATGCACATGAGAGCAAAGAGATTCCCCGGTAGTTATCGCATGCATATCTATCGCCCTTTTTGTGGATAGGGCATATTATTGACCTGTTCCAATCGCTGGGCATCACCTCATTCGTCCAAATCATAAGGAGGAGGTCTGGGAGCATCTTAGTGAGTTCACTTCCACCACCTTTTAAGAGTTCCGCTGGAAAGAAGATTGTTATTATCATTCAACTATAGACCATTTTAAGTTTAAAAAAAAAACGGATATTGGAAAATATCATATTTATATAAATAATTTGTTTGGAAAATAATTTCAAATCCTATTAAAAAAAAAAAAATTCACTTTGAAGCTAACTCAGTATTTTAAGTCATGAGAGCACTATTAAATTTCATCAGATTTGTAAAGAAAAATGTTTCTTTCCTTTTTTTTTTTTTAATGAAAAATTGTACTTTCTGAAAAATTTTATTACTGGCTTTTTACATTTTAGGATTTTCCATGATAAAAAGGCGATGGAGGTATCAAGTTATGTAACTCCTGTGTACACTCTCCGAAGAATAATCTGTAGAAGACCGATAAACACGCTACCCTACGACGATGTTGAAGACTGTAGAGATTTCGGGTAAGGTGACCTTTCGCTTTCATATACATACATATATGGATACATATCTATATATTTTTTGAATATCGTTTCTTTTTTTATATAACAAGGGGCAACGAGCAGGCGGTTCACCTAAGTGATTACAGACGCCCATGGACCATGGCATCTTTGTAAGATTAAGGGACCAAAAATATCCCTGTCCTACCCATATCACTATGTTGTTTAAAAATTCATTTGCATCCAATTCTCAGACCTACCAAATATGCACATGAAAATTTCATATGAATCGGTCAAGCCGTTTCGGAAGTTTACCAACAAACACCATGACACGAGAGTTTTGTGTATTACGTAATTATTGTGCCAAATTTCATAAACTTCCGGGCAATTTTCGTAGAATGGTACTGAAAGTTTTCGCTTTACATATTAATATACATATATAGGCCAGCTTTTTGCCACGATTTCTTTCCCTCCCCCCTTTTCATCCACCTTCCCCTTCCATAGGCACATCTTACCGCTACCCCCCCCCCCCCCCAAAGGTATCCAAATCATCGCGCCACCTCTTCCTTGGCCTGCCGGATAGACGGCGTCCCTGGTGGGTGTCTGAAATGGGCTAGGTATGTGGTTCCAGTGGACGTGCAAAGGTGGGCCAATATCGCGACTTCCTGGCTGCCCAGAACACTTAGTACCGAATAGTAATTACTGTGATTTAATACTTTACCAAGGTTTATCAACAACGCCAGTGCAATGAGTTGGAATGGGGCAGCGGGGCTCCATAGCTTATAGGCCGTGCCTCCGAAAGGATAACCAACCAGCACACCTAAAAATTTGTTCAATTTTCCATAATTATTCGATATTTTTCAGCTTGAAGATGGAAGTTTCACTAGTCACTATACCAAGAGCTACGGCTCCCAGTAGAGCGGCGAGGGCACGGTGTCGTCGATGTGGTGGAAGCGCCCTCGCTGCTAAAGCCAGTCCTGCAACACCACCCAAAGCCGTTCCACCACCTTGAGTCGCGCGGCCCAGTCCCGCACACATAGCACCACCAGCCCCGCTCGCCCCTCGACCCGCGCACCATCCGAACACTGTTTAGTCATTCACAGCTTAATACGAGCACCAAACAATAGCTTTAAATATTTGAACACCTATAGTTGATCACTCTGTGTGGTATAGGACTTTGACTTTCAAAGGTCTGATCAAATAAGTGTTCAAACATTTGAAGCTAGGTCTAGCGCTGGCATTACACGAATCGAAAAATCTGGTCAGAATCTACTACTATATTGAAGAAGCCAGAAGGAGGTCACATTACTAGTGTAAGCTTGCGCTACCTTCTAAAGATTTACTGGTCCTCAAGATACAGGGATTCCTAGTTTGGGGGTCAATACTGCTTTGATTAAATGTAATGTATATTTTGGCCAAATAAACGTTATTTATTATTATTTATTTATAAAATTAATATTATTACCCTCATTAATCTTATACTAATATATAAAGCTGAAGAGTGTGTTTGTTTGCTTGAACGCGCTAATCTCAGAAACTAACGTTCGATTTGAAAAAATCTTCCAGTGTTATACAGCTTATTTATCGCGGAAGGCTATAAGCTATATATCATACCGGTAAAATTTTTCATCTAATTTTACGCGGACGAAGCCACAGGTAACAACTAGTATATTATACGACTCTAATGTTCCGCCGCGTCTGTCTGTCTGTTCGCCTATGAACTAAAAAACTACTGAGCGGATTATCATGTAGCTTTTACCAATAGATAGAGCGGCTCGTGGGGAAGATTTCTGTGTGTTTATAAAAGTCTAGAATTTCAATTATTTGCAACATGGTTTCGTAAAAATCGTATATTCGAGCTAAATCTTACGAGATAGATTAAAATAACATAGTACGGAATTGTTTATCTTAATAAGATCTATAAAAAGTCAGCGATGGCATATGTCTATCTCCTAGGTATAACCCACACTAACCATTTCTACCTTTTACATCATTTTATGGTCAATAAGAATATTTTCATTGCTAGTAAGCCATATGTAGTCCGTGCTAATTAGGAAATACACCAAATTCTTGTCCAAATCTTTATGATATTTGACTCTCTTTCCATAATAAATAAAGAAAAAGGCTTTCCCGAATAATACGAAGCGTTTGGACCTACCCATGGCATGGAATTTTAACTACGTTTACTGAATTTCAAACTTCGAAGTAGAATAAATAAATACCTACTCGTAATAACAAAATTGATTATTCACAATCAGTTACATAATATTCGTGAGGAGATCGTGGCCTAATCAAAGGGCCTAGCACGAACATTCTCGATAGTTTTACTTACTTTTAAGTTCAAAAACGAACATCAAATAAAACATTGTTGGCGTTTTACATAACTTAATTGCTAAATAATGCTAGTACGAAATCAGAACTCGCACGTATCGAATCCTCGACTTTACGGCCCATGTAAGTCGTGTGAAATGAAAGCAAGAACCTTCATTTGACGTTTCGTTTCGAACGTAATAGTAAGTAAAACCATCGACAATGTTCGTGCCCTGCCCTTGGATGTGAGCATTTTAGTAGATCGCTAGGTTGAGTAGCTCTTGTTGCGACCGGGTGATACATGGGTGAACCATTGTAACACTGGTTTATATTTGATATCCGACCTCCTCCCTGTTTCGAAAGGCACGTAAAACAATAGAGTTTTTTTTACTGAGTGATATAAGTCGTGAGATTGTGAAAATCGTGGGGGTTCCGAGGATGACGTCACATGGCAGTCAGTCATCTTAACTCGCCCCACATTCACACCCTCTGTAATCTAAGCAGATCCTGGATCTGGACCGGGATAATGCAAGGACGAAGAAGAAGTGACATAATATTAACAAAAACTAACGTAACTTTAACAAAAATTCTTTCTTTTTACCTTCCGCAAATTGTATTTTTATTTTTATGTATCTTTGTTGCTTTCTTTGCATGTAGTCATCGCCTATAATTGAGGTACCACGTTTTATGTTTATTCTAATGAAGGTTTATTTTTGATTGTATTTGTGCGTATTTTGTTGGTGATGTATTAATAAAATTAAAATAAAATAAAAATAATATTCACATTAAACCCATTTTCATCTAACCCTCGAAAATACTTATCATAGATCATGCTTTACGGTATTATTTAGTCTATATCCTGTTATAAATAGACAACACCTTTAAAATTGTAATAGCAATGTTTGTAAATATTATTTTTATAAATACAATGGCAGTCTTTAACCTATTATAAATAGAGAATACCTTTAAAATTGTAATAGCAATTTTTATGAATACTTTTTTTATAAAAAAAGCGGGTATTTCGGTGACGTCATTTTCTAAATATTAAAAAAAATATATATTTTCTCTTGGCATAGCAAAACAACTAAAAGATCTGTGGATTGTTATTTTAGTTACTTGTGTTAGTTGAGTGCCGTTAGTCTATTACCCAGGAATCCAGGGGCAGTCAATGAATCTTTATGTAAACTTTTGAAACGGATTTTTAACAGTACATAAATTTAGTGCGCTGCAAAAACTTCATATCCGGAATACGCTGACTGAGCGGCATCGTCCGGGTACCAGTACCTCTTTCTCACATGAGAACGGCGTGAAGTGGCGACAATGCTGACAGCAGTCAAGTGATGGTATTGTTGTCGCGTTTCGTTCGGTTTGTGAGACTTCCCGGTGGCCTGGACTTGTCATCAAAGGCCGGCAACGCATCTGCTAGCCCTTTGGTCGTGCAGATGTCCATGGGCGTCGGTAGAATGCAAAAGTTTAAAATTTTGATCTGTTCGATCATTAAAAGTTCCTAAGGTAGACAACTTAATGCCTGTGTTATAAGTCCATACATTTTCGTCTCGATAGTGACATTAGATAGAGGAGGTCGTCGCTTAATCAGTGGCCGGCATTTAAGTCGATCGTTAAGCGGTTCTTACCGTGGCTGGGAGATACATGGGTGCGCCATTCTAGCACTGGTTTTCAAATATCCGACCTCCTCCGTGTTTCAGAAGGCACGTAAAACTGGGTCCCGATTAATATCCCATATAAAAACCGTACCACATAGATTTACGTCGGTTATTTATATTATTTAGGTCAGGAAGGGGGTCAAACAATGTGACTTTTTTTAGTCAATTAGAGTGTGTTACTTTAATATAAACCATTTTTAATATAACAACCTTTATATTGTGTAAAAACCTTTAGTTACATTTTGTTGCCCAATCCCCTTCGTGTCTTCTCCATTGAACGTAACATTGGCGAATTAAATTGTGCGTACGCACAAAAGCAAGCCATCGATCAAAAGAAGCAGTGTGACGTTTTTTTTGTCTTTAATTAATATACTAAAAAAAATTAAAAGATACCGCTTTTTTGACCCCCCCAATATTTATCTTAATATTTATTTTATTTATTATATACTGAAATAATTTAATTATAACCCCCACAATCACGACTAAAGATATAAAATATTTTGCATAAATTGCCGAATAAAACTTTTACACAGCCATCTCTCCTGATGATGCTCCAGTTTGAGTTAGTCAAAAGGATGTGTGACTATTTAAAATTTTCTATTGAGTTACCCTTGTCCTGGTCACAAGGAGAAAAACTGACTCCCCATAACCAGGAGAGATGTATCTCTGTCTTAACGTTTGGAAATTTATAAACAAGGCTCCCCTGCGTTCGACAAGTTCCTCGCACGTAGGTCCCTAGCCGGGTCGAGACTCTCTGTCTCCCCACTTCCGGTGACGCTGTCGAGGCCAATAAGGCCAACAGCAAGAACCACACAAAAAAAGATCTTTTTATACACATATATAGGGGCAAATGAGCAGCCCATCAATTTTATTAATACACATGAATATATAATTATATACCGTAATAAATCAATTATTAGCTAGCTCATTAATTAATTAAAAACGTATACGAATAAGTAAATAGATTCCTAATGACGACATTACATGCTCAGGCTGAAAATGGTCGGCCGTAGACCAGGTAGGCCGAGGAAGAGGTGGCGCGACGACTTGGACGCCTTTGCGGGAAAGGAGTGGATTGGTTAAGCTCTGGATAGAGGAGAGTGGTCTAAGAGTGGGGAGGCCATTGCCCAGCAGTGGGACATTATAGGCTAATTAAAAAAAGGACATTTTAAAGTTAAATTAAAAACTACATACTTAGGTTGCATCTGACCCATACTAATTCTTTATTAAAATTTTAATTTTTTCTATTAAAAATACTTTAACCCCCATCTCCTATATATAAGTGCTTAATGAGTTTATTCATTAACAAGCGATCCATCCGGTTTCGTTTTATATCCTGGCGCTTTAGTACTCAATTCCACAGAAGGGCAGCAGCTCTTGTAAAAATATGACCTGATGTTTATTAATTACTCCTGGTTATTACCAGGCTCGCTTGGGTCGGCTGGCTCAGCACCCGCTAAAGGCTTGTGCCCTAGATGGCGTCACATTGGCTTTTTTTTTAATGTTACAAGAGGCAAACGAGCGGGCAGCATGCACCTAAGTGACTACCGACGACTCTTAAAAATAATATATATTTGACTATATTATTTTCCCTTTTAGTGAGTTTTTGAGTGCACTCATTAGAGTGCAAACAATATTCCGTCGCGGCAGACTTACAATCCCACACCACACGAAACGTAACTCTATTGCCGATAGGTTAGAAGCGGACGAGCAGCGATCGCCCGGCCGTTTCGCGGTATTTTTTTTATTTTTAACACTGAAATGCGTGTATATGCGTGTGTATAATGTTAACATTAACGTCGAAATGCTCCAAAATGCTCAATGACTCCAAAACTTTACAGATATTAATGTTGAGTTCGAAAGCAATTTTTACATTTTTTTCAATAATGTAACTTGAATTTGGTCTAGACACAGTAATAAAACTTTTTTTTTTTATTAAATAATAAATATTACAATCTGCCACTTTTGGGCAATAAGTAATAGTGGCCAATGATATACAATCATAAAATAATAATTAAAAAATAAGATAAATAAAAATAATAATGAAACAAAAAAGTAATAATAAAACCAAAAATAAAATAATTACTCACTCATACCATAAAATATTTACAATTTGGTTAAGGTCCCCTCTAGTAATGTCTGTCAGTTTTCAATCGTAAATATTATCAATATTTGATAATGTTTTAAAGAAATTCTACTCCATACAGTCCAACAATGCCGACGCCAAGGTGTTCGCAATCGGTAACCAAAATTTATATATTTGTCTGTTTTTTTCAACACAAGTAAATACAATACAAGTAAATCGTCAATTCATACGGCACCTCGCTAATAACCGATAACCGATTGGAGTGTCGTTGTATTGGGTGGCCGTGTGTAAGAAATCCAAAGTGGGTGGCAACAGATCGTTTTAATAAATCATAAAGATTATTTATATATTAATATGTTCAAGAGTCATTAAATTAGCTTTAAATGTTCTGGAACATAGCTTGAAATTATCTAAAAATTCCAGGTGCTAGAAGAGGCGTATCGGGTACTGCAACCAGGAGGTAGATTCCTCTGCCTTGAATTCAGTCAGTTATCCAACACAACAATGCAATGGTAAATCTTGTTACATAATGTAGCTTATATACTGTCAACATGATAGATGGGTGCTCATATATATAAAAGTATATAATGCTGATATATAAGATGCTCATATATATATATATATATATATATATATGTATAAGTATTGGCTGGCCCGTTGGTGCAGTGGGCAGTGGCCCTGCCTTCAGCTCCGGGGGTTGTGGGTTCAATTCCCGTCTTGAGTCTGGGTGTATTATCTCTATGTATATATTTATATTTCCAAAAATATATATTTGTGTATAGCAGGTGTCTGTTACCTATAACACAGGCATTGTTTACCTTAGGAACAGATGTCCGTGTATCATATAGTCGACGTAAAGAACAAGGTATAAAAGAATTGAGAACCTCTTCCTTTTTTGTAGTTGGTTTAAAATGAATGTTCTACAACAGAATGAATGTAAATTCTCTTACTTGTTGTTAACTTCAGAACTCTTGATCTGATGAACTAATTATGATCATTCTTTTTTAATTTGTAAACTGGTGCTTCCTGTATGGTCTAGTTCTGACATTTTCAAGTCAGCTTTGTTTTTATTAAAATTTTGCGTTATTTTTTACAGGGCCTACGACCAGTACTCTTTTCAACTGATACCAGTCATGGGACAACTGATCACAGGCCAGTGGAAACCCTATCAGTACTTGGTAGAAAGTATCCGTCAATTTCCTGATCAGGTAATGTCTATTCCAGGGGTGACCAACCAGTTGATCACCATTATTAGTCCAGTAGAATAGACTACATAATCACCAAATAATGCTGCATGCATCATCTTATATCATTTCTTCTGGTAACATACCATCACTAATATAAATTAGTATTTATTAGAATAATTTTGAATTTATGTTTTCCCTCTTGATAAATAAAAAATAGCAATAATGCTAAAAAATAATGCTGTTTTATGCAATATATAAAAATATATATAATTGGTAGATCACACAAAGTTTCCTCTCAACCAGTAAATCTGGGATCTAATTAAGTTGGCCACCCCTGGACTCTAGTCTAAATCTATGGGTTTTACATGATAATAAAATGTTACACCATGAAAAGCTCATAGTGTATAAACTACCAATATGTAAACTTTTTCATGAAAGTGAAAACACTTTCTACTTCTATTGTTTGAAGTTTATAGAATTTTTAAACATGGTTTCAGTATTTTTTTTAAATGTATTAGTGATAAATATTAATGAATTGTATAACGCGTTACAACACTAGATATTGTTGTAACACATACAATTTATTCATATTTGATGCAGTAACAGTGAAAGAGATAGCAAAAAGATTTTTGCCAACTTCTTCACTGTTACTGCATCTCGTTTATGGAACTCCATCCCTGGCTCAAGTGTCAAAGATAACCTTTCTGAATTTACTTTTAAATTGAAATTAAAAAAATTCTACTTCTCTATTCTTTACTATTATTTAGTCTTTTTTTCCCACTACAAGGCAACCCTCTTTCTATATAATTATAAGTAATTAGTCTATATTTTTTTCGCTTATATATAACTGGGAGATCAATTCTAGGGATAAATTCATCCATCATACACCATATTTAATTATTTATGTATACTTTTGTGGTGTGAAATAAATGATCATTCTTTATTTCACACCACAACATTGGGTTACATAGTAGTTTGAACATCTACAATTTTTCTTTATTGCATTTTGCAGGAGAAGTTCAAAACGATGATCGAAAATGCTGGATTCAGACAAGTGACCTACGAAAATTTGACTTTTGGAGTGTGTGCAATTCATTCCGGGTTTAAAATCTAGGTTGATTATTTCAAAATCTTTCCAAAAGGGGAATTATTTTTTAATAAAGTTCCAAAGAAGATTTATCAATTGTTACAGTAGTTTAGCTAGCGTGTAAGCAAATAAATTTGTACAGAGAATGGTGTTGAAAATAAAACAAATTCAGTATTTTCCAAGGAATTTATTAAGTCCATCAAACTGAGTCGGTCTTTGGAATGCTGATCCAGAACCTAAATTACAATCACACATTTACACTACGATATCGAATAACGATCACCACGATCGGTCATATTTTATTTTTAATACAATTCAATATATATGATACAATTTATGATTAAAAAAAAAAAGTTTTTGCCCTCTTCCAATTTTCGTTTTAAAACGTAACGGTATTTTCAAAGGATGATAGATACACTCGGAAAATAATACAGGAATACATCAATAGTGACTCTCATACATCGCCGACCATACAATCGCTCGAGTACGGGATGTTAAGCTCTGAAGCATGCTAAGAGTGACACCGAAGTTAGACTATCGCTAATGAGCAAAGCTAGGCTTGCCGGTCGCCGAGGGCCTACGTCTAGGAAAAAAACGCAGACATCGAGAAGCAAATAAAGTGTGAGTCAAGGGTATGTCAAACAAACAATATTATTTCATTTTATCCGTACGGAGCGTGCACTCAACATAAGTTATTTGGCAAAAAATTTAAAATCATACCCAAGAGATCCGTGATCCGGCTCCAAGGTCCGGTCCGGTCCTTCCGATCCGGGAGCGAGTGATCCGAAAAGTTCAGTTAAAGTGAAAGCAAGAGACGGAGAGATCCCGGACGTCCGGCTTCCTGTGAGTGCGCGCCCTGAGCCACCTATCCACCATGTATCATGTCCGTCCTATCCTAATGTTCCCGATCCCGTATGTCCTATGTCCCTCACTCTCCACACCTCCAGCCAAGCACATCCAACGAGCCCAATCCACAGTGGATGAAACAAAAGAAAATGCTTTTAATTATAACGTTCCAAAGATACGTATTCTATACATTTAACGGGTACCCTCCGATCTGACGACGCGATAAAATGATATGGTCCACGTACGAAATATATAGAGCCTATGCACGCAAATCGCGCTTTGGCAGACGAAAACATCTAAGGATTCTGTACAATTGATATTTTGGTTACAAGTTTTCCTTAATGGGAGTATAAGTACGCTCAAACCTGGGTACCCAACCATCTAGACTGAACGCCCATACTTTAGGTCTCTTTTTAGTATTGATTCATTACAAGTATTTCCATGAACACTGCATTTGTATTGCAAATAGTACTTGCTATAAAATATAACACACATATACAAAGCAACCTCTAGGTTTGCACAGATGTATTAAGTTCAACTTCTATACACTCATAAAGGGTATCTCTGTTGTACATCAAATGTACGGAATCCTGTGGTCGTAAATATCATCCTAAACAAATTAAAATCAATGACATATTAAAATACGTGCGTGCTTAGACCCTAAAGTCAATAAACTTATTCTATACAAAATTTGTGTAATTCAAAACAGTTTTAACTTTTTAAATTCTTAAACGCTAACTTACTACATTTCATAATCGGCGTCAGTACGAAGGGTAGCACAGTTAAAAACAACCCACACT
>JANCMC010033613.1:44076547-44106035 GCA_024363005.1 Charaxes varanes
ATTCTTAAACGCTAACTTACTACATTTCATAATCGGCGTCAGTACGAAGGGTAGCACAGTTAAAAACAACCCACACTGCTTATCTTTAAAATAGAGTAAATCGTGAAGCCCTTGATAATAATCTTTTATTTGATTCCAATTCATATATGAAAGCGCAATAAAAATATTACAATGAAAGTCACTATGTGGGTATACGAATAATAAGTTCAACCATTTAAAATTTACACGCATTGAAGGGATGCTTTAAAATCAGTAGCGGGACATTGTAAGGTCATGCATTTTTTTCATTTTCTATATATTATTACAAAGATCTATTCAACCGTTGTAATTTTAAAATCAGTTTAAATAAAAACACGTTTAAAAACTACAATACAACTTTAAAATAACTGAAGTAATCAGTTAGTCAACAAATAAAAAGGCTACTGGAGTTTTATTAAGTCGTATTGTCAGGGGCATCACGAGTAAGATCGTGCGTGGGTGTTACATAGTATGTTAACGTATGTCTGAATGTACGGAGAGAGCCGGAGCGCCGCGCCGCCGCCGGGCTGCCCCTCTCGCTAGTCGTTAGCGCTGTTGAAAACATCCATCTTGAATCCTTTACATTCCACGTTACATATTCGTATACAAAAAGTAACATTGTAAACAGACTGGTGGGGACCGCAATGCGGATGCACTTCCGACCCTATTCGTTCTTTTATATCGGTCCTATATTCCAACAGTTGATGGCACTCAAAAATTATCACCAGTATATTATCTGCCATTAACTTGAAAGTACTAAAAATGTATTCAGTTCAAAATATTTTCCAGAAGCGAAATTGTCTTTAACAGTGAACTTTATTCTTCTCCACCTACATTATACACAAAACAAGTCAAAAAAACTTATAAACATGAAGCTGAATGTTATATGGCAAGATATTTAAAGAAATTAACAATGGGGTATATTTTCAGACCGAAGTAATTCCAAATAAAGATTTACATTATTATGATCTTATTTATAGCACTATCATATTAACTTACACACGTTTAAAGTATAAAATATAAGGTGAAATGCCATTGATAACTATATATAAGCTATAATTATATGTCTCAACATTATATGTTTATATCTGATACCATAGTAACCGGGGAACAGAAATTTATTGGGCTGTTGGATACCCCAAGGAGAGGAAAAAAGATAAGTTAGTCACGATGAAAGTCTGTTTGGCAAATAATAGGTTGTTTAAAGGACAGGACAGGACTTATTAAAACGGTGAATACAGTTGATTCCCGATTTAATATTTCACCATCTCAAGATAATAAAATGGTTGTTTTTAAGGGTGTTGTATGTGAGACTGATAAGTAACTAATTATCTCACTGCAATAGAAAGACATATTATTATAGCTTATAATGTACATTAAAACATCAAATTGATATTTAAATTGACTTCACTGTTAAATAAATTGATATAAAAGACATATTTGGAAGTGACAGAATCCAATCCACATTTGTTAACGATTACATTCTTTTGGGAAATCCATCTACTAATTTTAATTGATTCAATTAGTAGGGCTACTCTTTGATACATCCTGCAGGGTTCACTCTCCTGAGCTTTCGACAATATGAAAATTTTCATATTCACTCGAGTTCTGAGGAACTGCATAGAACAATGGAATTCCATTGTCTCCACTGGAATTTATTTGGTCACTCAAATTCATGCATCAATCAACAATGCAATTAAAGTAGAAGCCGTTAATGTTTTCCTTCATTAATATTAATAAAGCAAACAATGTAGGTTGAAAGACAAGGTAGTTACCCTGTCTTTCATTAGCCACATTTTTGGTTTTCACAGTCTATATTTGAATTCCAGTTTTTGATTGTGGTATCTTGAAAATCCTGTGTCAAATGTGTGTAATCCCAGAATCCTTAAGTGTTGATAAAAAAATCCAAGTTGGGTTATCCATGAAAACTGTGAAAGTAACTATTTAGTAATAGACATATCGCCCAATTGTGAAGATAAAGTTGACATCTCAAAAACATCGATTTTACAAAAAACTTTCGATCGATGTTAACTCTTTAAATATCGTGTAATTGTTTAACATAGTAAATAGCGTGTTTTACAGATTCTCAAGGATTAACAAAGTTTTTGCAATATTTAAAAGGTTAACAGCGTTCAAGAGTTTAAAAATTGCTTCCTGTAAAATTGAGTTTTTTTGAGATACAATAAGTTTTAGTCGCAAATGGGCAATATATGAAGTTACATTTCAAACAAACGTCACGTCTCATCGTTAAAATGTCCCTTAAAAATCTCAGAGATTCATCAAACGTTTTATATAATGAAAACAATTATGTATGAAAATGTGAGTTGTGTATTAGGAAATGACTTTACTGCGATGAATCTCTTATGTCACAGGCTCACAGCCTATTTTCGCAACTTAAATGCACATTGAATATTGCTACATAAAATTAATTAATCTCACTGTTAGTAGAATAAGACAAAGGAAATATGTATGTAAATGAAATTTTGTCATTCATTTAAGACATAGAACATAGTTGATTTAGTATTAATCCAAACCCTTAATTTATGAGAGAGAGACAGAGAGTGTAATTTGTCATGTAGTGAGAGTGAAAGAGATAAACAACTTTAATGTGCGGCTTGAGCAAAACACAGTTTTTGTTTCAATTAATAGTTTTGCAAATACAATTATTATGTTAGTATAGAAGCTATTGGTAATATGTAACATTTTAAATAGAATGAGATATTCAAATTATTTCAATACAATTGCTTTTAATTTTGCTTACTCTAGTTTGACAAAGGGCATTTTGATAAAGTTACTGATGTCAAATGAAAATTTAAACATTAATAAAACAAGCATAGAATAATTAAAAAAGAATTCGTAAATAATAAAAAATTGTTAAATATATAATGAACTTTTAACAAATAAAGGTTATTTTTACTTTAATGATATATAATTATCACATAAAGGTAAATAAGTTAATATATTATATATGTGACTTAGGGGTGTTTGGCAGTATAGTAAATTTTTAATGACTCTTGTATGTAATGTATACATTACATATTTATGCGTTTATTATAATAGTGACATTAAATACTTATGGCTGGCATCCACGTTACGTGTAGCGTAGAAAATTTATATTCGACTTTTGGCCGCTCCAATAGACCATAACGTGGATGGCTAGAATTAGCATGTTTGACAGAAGTGTGCGAGCTATGTGTGTGTGTGTGTGTGTTTATGTGTGTGTGTGTGTTTGCCTGTCACGTACCTCAGTAGTTGTTGCGTGAGCGTGATCGAGAGCGCGAGTACGAGCGGCGTACCGGAGAATAGGTGGGGGAGCCGCGGCGGCGAACGAACGACGGCGAACGCGGCGAATACGAACGCGACCTGAAAAACGACACCGTCATGGTCATGTCTTCTAGCCCTGTATATATTGTCTCACATTTCCGTGTGTAACATTTCACAACTCTGTTAGTTGTACCGCCATGTTTTACTACCCCGGGGGCTCGATATACGATAACGTATTGTTGCGTAAAGAAACGAATTTCGCCAATGACAGACTATGATCTTATCTAGTAGATATTGTCAGTGAAAAAAATTGCTTTACGGCGCCATATAAGAAATGCATGTTGATAGCAAATAACCATAGAAATTCTTTGATAAACATGTGACCTAGTGGTAACAATATATAGAAAACATTGATTATCTTTCAAGTAGTTGTCATTGAAGGTTTGCTCTTAGGTTTAAAATGACATATGTTGTTTTTGCCAATCTAATACATAATTGATAGAATCAGGCGTTACTTTGCGGAAATCCATGACGTGCATGAGAAACTAAACTACTTTTGTAACGGACACGTTGGCGCCTTTTCCGAGTTATATTGATGGGGATCAATAAAACACCAACTGTTCAATATTCTTCTCGCAGACTGTACAAAGCACTTTTATTTACACGGATAATCACGAAGTAATGGGAACGTACTATACAATAATTTGGTATAAGCTTATCTACTAAATGGGGGCTGACACTAGTACGCACCCTACACACATGTGAGAAAGAGGTACTGGTACCCGGACGCGCCGGACCAATTCGGCTACAAGCATGGCGCTACCTCTAATTAATATTATTCATATTGATGTGTCTTCAATGTGTGTGACGCGGCACCAAGATGTATTCCAATAAAATATTTATAAAAGATTTCATTTATCTCTTAATAACGTAAAATTTTAACTACAAAGAAATTAATATTGAAAAGTATATAACCTCTATATATGTCAATGCAGTTTATTTTTGATGTGAGTGCAAAATTTTATTGCTAACAATATTTTCTTTACATTTGATTTCAGTATAGAGCATCAACTGACGGGGGATGGGCGGGGTCTTTAAGTGCAGCTTTAGGGGCTTTGGTAGCCGCAGGGGCTTTGCAAGCTGCAATATTACCGCGGACAACCATTTTACTGCTCCTCTTTGTGACCGCATTCGCCTGGTCAGCCGCAGTGTTGGCATTAACATTGGCTGCTCGACTGCGGCTAATTCCCTGTGATGTGTCGAGACCTTTTGCACTGAGAAATGCCATAACGACTTTCACCATCGTACTTGGATACGCTGTCGGACAAGTAAACGTTGTGAGTAAACTCTTCATATGAAAACTTGTACAAAGCGTGTTGATACTTCCCTCCTTAAAAAAGTAGCTAAGATAAGAGACGTCCTAATTTTATTTGTTTCCAGTTGATCTTAATATGGGTACCATTAAGGCAAGAAACAATTTACTTCTTCTATATAGATGTTGCAAGAATGATATCGAACATTTTACCAGCATCTTTTTGTATAAAAACGAACTTGTGGTTATACCTGATCCAAGGCTTTTTAGTTGCAAGGCATATTCCTTGTTCCCACTTTTATTACATGAATAGATGTATGTGTAAAATGAACGAAAGAAATTGTAGATCTTAGCTGGAGATGTGCTCCGAATTCTAGATAACCTGTGACGAGGTGAACGTATGCCGAAACCTGACGGACAATGTAACCATGGATGTAATACTGTCTACGTCAGGAGAACTCTCCGCAACGCTTTGGAGCAGCTCAGACCCGCACCTCGCGTGTCCTATCCCTCTCTATATCACCCTGGGCTGCTGCCTCAGTATGTTGGCGGTGGCTGTGTTCCTCCGGTTGCCGATATTGGTCAAGGGTATACTCCTAGCGGTCATGACGACCGGCTACGTGGCTGTCATTCTGGTTTACCACAAGCACTTGTTCGATTGCTACGATCTCATGACAGAGTGAGTATTAAATAACAATAATTTATATATTTTTGTGTAACGAGAACGGCCAAGACACAAGCCAAGAATAATGTGTTTTTATACATTGTTTCACACAACGCGCAATTCCTCAAATAATTTAATCAACAATTTCCTCATTATATAGGATTTTTCAACATTATTATGAATTAAAATTGCTTCTTCGAATTTTCATGGTAAAGATGAATTTGAAATTGTTTGTTAGAATTTAAGTAACCAATGATTCAACGGTATCAAAGGAAATTACAAATTGAAGTTCTAAAGGTTAAATTATATAAATTAACCTTACATCTTAAGGTTAAATATACCTTGCATCTACTAATAGATGTATGATCGAATCGGGTAAAGGGGCAATCGGTGATCGCCACAATCTGGTGACTATCGATGGCCCTATTAAAATATATATTTTTTAAAATATACTGTACGGGGCAAACGGGCAGACGGTTATCCTAAGTGATTATTGACGCCAAGTGACATCTCCATTAGCAGGAGGCTGGCAGTTGCATTGCCGCCCTTTAAGAAAGGGTTTAGGCCACCGATACCTCTCGCAAACCGAACAAAACGCGAGATCTCCAACACTTGACGTGACTGCATTGCCACCATTTCAAGCCGATCTTATATGATAAAGAGGTACTGGTAAACGGACGCGCCGGCCCATTGCGGCTGCCAAAAGTACTGCAAGCGTGGCGCTTCCTCGTATAAATAGTAGATTACTGCACCGAGCACAAAGTGAGTTGTTAATGCACAAGTGGTATGTAGTGAATAATGATAAGATTACTGCGTAGTTGATAGAAAAAAATATTTTCAGTCCTGGGGCAGTGGGTTCCGCTTACGTGGCATCTGCGTGGACGGCGGCGCTGGCATTGGCCGTGTTACTGCACGCGCGGCAGACAGAGTGGACCGCTAGGTTGGACTTCCTCTGGCAGGTGCAGGCACGTGATGAGAAACGGGACATGGACGCGTTACAGGTTACTAATATGTATATCTGATTCTAGCTTCAACCCGCGAAGTGGTCCGCGCTGTCTCTTTGGTTTGTTTCATCCCTTTCAAATTTCAATTTCGCAACTTACGTCTTTCTTCAAGGTCCAATCCACCTTTATACCGCAATTCATAATATTTGCTTCAGCTGTTTAGGCGTGAAAACGAAACATAGTCTCACATTAATAATCATAGTAAGGATATAATAGAATATCCGTATATTGTGCCTTTAAACTCGTCTATACTAATATTTAAAGCTGAAGAGTTTGTTTGTTTACTTGATTGAACGTGTTAATCTCAGGAACTGCTAGCTCGATTAGAAAAATTCTTTCAGTGCTAGATAGCCCATTTATCAAGCAAGGCTTTTATATATTATCACGCTACTAAAATTGTATTTAATTTTCATACATAATTTTACGCGAACGAAGTCGTGGGCACAGCTAGTCGGTGATAATCCCAAAAATAGATATAAGTGAAAATAAAGTACAAACACAATGCATTTCTTACATATTGTTCCAGGCATCGAATAGAAGGATATTATTCAACTTGCTGCCAGCGCACGTGGCTACGCATTTTCTCGACAACCAGTTCAGGACGAATATGGTAATCATTATATAAGATATTTAACTAAATTTCATATGTAAGTGGGACAAATGGGTACACGATACTCTTCAGACGCGGATCCATCGCGTTGGACACGATGGACATGCCCACCCCTTATGACCTCACACGGTCTATTGAGATTGGTATTGGATATAATGATATTATATCCAATACCTTCTTTACAAAACAATATATTAAAGTCATTTATTTTATAGACATATCCTTTGCTAGCTGTACCCGTTGACGCGTTGCTGTGCATCTAACTAAAAATCTGAACAAAAAGGCAGTTTTGATACATCAAACATAATTTATTAATGATCAAATGTATACAATACATCAAAATGAAAATTAACAATAAAATTATCCCTACATATATGTCATTTGAATATAACATATGTACAAAACATAGATATACATAGCTGATGGTAGAATAAACATGCTCCTTCACTTGTGATATTAAACAATATTGCAAACGAATTTCAATTGAACAATAATTTTGTAATTATTAAACATGCCCCTAGCTCATATGGGGATAGGATAGTTTGCACATGATGCCTTAAACCGTTACACGTTAAGGGGCAACGCATCTGCGAGCTTTCTGGCCCGTGAGCGGTCAGTAGTCACATAGACGAATAGCCTACCAATCTGCTTCTTGTCTATATGAAAATAAAAAGGAAAAATCTCGATCGCCGCGGAACCAACGAAGGTCAAATTTGGCAGGGAAGGTTCGACCGTTGATAAGCGAGATACTTGTACACTTATTCATATTGTACGCTTTTTTAACAATCCTTCGTCTGAGTCTCACATGAAATCGAAGTAAAGTGGCGGCATTGCTGTCACGTCAAATGATGGTATTGTAGGCGCGCTTCGTTCGGTTTTTGGGACTTCACGGTAGCCTAAACTCGTGATTAAAGGCCACCAACGGATCTGCTAGCCTCCTGGTCACGCAGATGTCCATGGGCGTCGGTAGTCACTTAGGTGAACCATCTGCTCGTGTGCCCCTTGTAATATAAATACTTGGTCCTGATTGGCTCAGGACCGCAAGGAGTCGTACGGGCGGGGAGAGGCCTTTGCCCAGCCGTGGGCATGTGAGAAAGAGGTACTGGTACCCGGACGCGCCGGCCCAATTCGGCTACAAGCATGGCGCTACCACTAATTAAATTAATTTCATGGATTCACCGTGCGGGCGCCGGGTCCATCGCGTTGCAGAGGAAGGAACCATAGCAGTGCCCGGGACTTATGACCCAGGTGTAGGTCTAAGAGCGCGTTCTTTACAGTGATCACTAACACTCACCTTCACTGCCAGTATTCCCTCCCAGATTAAAAAAGTCCAAACTAAACAAAGTTTTTAAGACAAACGTACGCTATAATATATGTCATCACGCTAAGTCCAATAGGAGCGGAGCACCTTTGAAGAATGTTTCAAAATCGGGGGGACCCGGCACTCGCACGGTGAATCCATGGAATGCTAAGAAATTCGTCTCTTGAATACCCAGCAGAGGAATCAAAAGTGCTATGGATGATAATATTGACTACGGTGTTTCTGGATTAGGTGGTGGAGATGGTGTCCCGGGCGACGGGCGCAGTTACGTTGGCCATAGGGGACGGCGCCAACGACGTGGCCATGATCCAGCGCGCCTCCGTCGGCATTGGCATCGTTTAACTTACCCTCAGACCTCTCTACTCTCTCTCTCTCTCTCTCTCTCTCTCCCCCCCCCTCTCTCTCTCTACCCCCCCTCTCTCCTTTCTCTCTCTCTCTCTCTCTCTCTACCATCTCTCTCTACCCTCTAGACTTCCTCAACATGATGTGATCGTAGTATTCGTACTTAGCGAATATCTGCTAGGCTATAAGCTACCTCCCTGCTAAATTTCATCATAGTACGTCCCCCGGGATCTAGATTTTTTAGAAATTAATAAAGATAAAAAAATAAAAATATTAGAAAATTGTTCAAATTAGTTCAATTAATTGTCCTTCTAGGAAATAAAAGCGCCTTCAAAGTATTATCTTATTACACATTCCACGCTAACATGGCGTTAGAGTCGTGACAGTAACGTCCCATGGTTATATTACTTCCTCGTTCTTATATTAAAAGATAGCAAAAGTCGTGGCCGAATCATTCTGGGTATAAGTTCTTGAATTTAAGACCTCTTTAATTATTAGTTATTATTATTAAAGTGCTGGTTCAAATTGAATGAAATTTGAAATATACCGTGTTTATATAAGGCCTGATTTGGAAACATTTATATTTAATGCTCGGCTCCTATTGGTCTTAACGTAATGGTGAAATTTGGCATAAATTAAAAGGGTGTGCGAATGCTATTTTTAGAAAATACGATTTATTAATACATTAAATTATTAAGGTAAAACTTCACGCACACCAATGCCAAACGCTTAACGTACACATGCGCACATTTACTATAAAATTGTGTCAAAGTTATGACGGCTATTTATATTATTTGGTATAAAGTCCAATTAAATGAGCCAAAAACCGCATAGAAAACTATTCCCCTTACTCGAGTTAAGAGGACCGATGACCATTTGACGTCATCCTCGAAACCCCCACGATCTCTGCAACCTTACCACTTATATCACTCAGTGACATTAATCGGGTCCCAATGTTTTACGTACCTTCCGGAGCAGGTCGGATCTCAAATATAAACCAGTGCTAGAATGGGTCACCTATGTATCACTCGGTCGTAGCAAGAGCTACTTAAGCCAGCGATCAACTCAAATGCCGACCACTGATTAGGCCACGACCTCCTCATATGTATATAGTATATATGTTTCTATGTAACAGGTTTTTAACAATGCCAGTGATCGTCTGGTGTTCAAAATTCGGTCACAAATCTACATTTGTGTGTAACCGCATCGATGTCAGACTGTAAGTTTAAGTATACGAATTAAAATCGTTCACTGGCCGTACCACGGCCGCTTAAGCGCCAAACACGCCTTACTACAATCTTGTATAAATCCTTTGTATCGGTGTGTTTATGTGGTTTTATTTTAATAATTTGTATTAATATTGCATATTGTAAAAAAAAATATGTTGGAATTCGCACACCCTCCTCTATACGTACTATAATTGTCGCCCATGGACAACTGCAACACCAGAGGGCTCGCAGATGCGTTGCCGGCCTTTGAGAAATGAGTATGCTCTTTTCTTAAAAGATCGACACCGATATTACTTTTTATATTATCACAAAACAAGAACTCACTCAACAAATAGTCTATCAAAGTATTCCACGGCCCGCTGCAGGTCGGACCGAACCAGCTGTATCACCCGGATGAGATGCTGCAGCCGGGACTCCTCGGTCTTGTCCTTGCACTCGTTGTTGTCCAGGATGTGTACGAACCAGTCGGCCGCGCCTTGGATGACCGCCTGGTTTAGAACCTCGTGTATCGTCAGCTTGGTCCCGTCGTCCGCATCCCTCAGCCAGCCGTACAAATTCACGGGGAACAGATCAATGGATTCGGGCGTATCCAGCAGGGACAGCTTGTAGAGGACCTTCAAAACCTCTCTCAACGTTTTCATGACTGTTTTATCGCCCGCCGTCTTCTTCCTCAGTTTCCTGACGTGGCTGTAACATGTCGGCAATAATTTCTTTGTTCCGTCCCAAAATAGCTTAACGTCCTCTTCGTTTACGAGACCTGAAGTGAACAAAAAATAAGTATATTATTATATTGAGAGACTTTGGCTTAGTGTAAAACACTTAGGAAAATGGCAGAAAATTATTCTTATACAGATTTATAAAGAAAAATGAACTTTCATATTTATGAACAAAATTAAACTAAATAATTTTGTCTAGACAAAATCTTGTCCAGCTACACTAAAGACACTGTGATGTAGGTTTACACTAATTCGCAGTCACGAGTGTAACTGTAAATTTAAAAGAAATTAAATGTGGTCAATCCTTGTTGACAATCTCGGCGGCACTAATATTAGGTCAAGGAACCAACTTAGCCCAGTCAGAATCTAAATTTCGAGCACATCCTAATGAGGCTCTCCTAAGACGGCGTGTGAAATCGTAGGAAAGTGGACTCACCCGACTGCAAGGGCTTGGCGAGCCTGTCCAGCAAGCCGTCGAAGAGGGAGAAGCTGAGCGGGTAGTCGGGGGTGACGGCGCAGAACACGTGCCACTGCGCCAGCGTGTTCTCCAGCGGCGACAGCCCGCTCTGCGCCGCGTGCTGCGTCAGAGTGCCCTCGGCCGCCGCGCTGAACGTGCCGCACCACCAGTACGGGGCCACCTGCGGGCACACACCGCGTCGTCACCACATTTCACTCTCCTTGACAATCCTACGGTAGTCGTGTTTATTTATTTATTGAAGAAAACGTGCTGACGACCCGAGAGCATGGAGGCATCTGATTTGCCTCTTCGTCAAAGCATACCAGAACACGACCTGAAGGTCAATGCTGAATCATTGAAGATAACGTCTGAGAAAGATTGAAGTGAAACTTCTTTACGCACGCTTCACTTGGGGCCTGAGCTGGTGAGTACGTGACGACAGAGATACTAAGAGTGTGATTATGAACTATGAACTGCAATTAATATTTTGATAGGTCATCGGTTCCTCAGTCGTTCGTCCAGCTAAGATAATACGACGTGGTGACAAATTACGGAAAAGTTTTTGTAAATCCTCGTGTATAATCCCTCTTTTCGCTCTCGGTACCGTGGTCGAAGTTAGGAAAAAAGAAATGTCATTTATTTATTCCTTACCTTGGAACTTTCGAGCTCATGAAGCAATAGTATCCTCAAAAGATGCCTGTGCTCCTGAGCAGCCACTTGAGAATTTTTTTCTGATGAGAAGTTAAACCTCGCCTTCAGCACCCCTTGCCGTCTGAGTTTGTTCTTCTTGCTTAAATTCAGCCACATGGTCATGCCGCCTGCTGGTATGGACTGAAACAAAGGAGAAAAATTATAAATCAATTCTTTTTATTTATTAAAAACGGCAACCGCCTTTTATATAAATATACGTGTAATTGTAACTTTTTAAAGTATTTGGTTCATGTTTGTCTCCGTTAATCTTGAATTTTGGTAGTATTTCTGAATGTTAATACGGAATTTCCTTGACGTACTTTAGTTTAGATACATGTAGTAGTAGATTATTGCACCGAGCGCAAAGTGAGTTATTAATTACTTATTTCAGCAAGGTGCATAATCCACGTTTCTTTCAACTACAATGCTGTATATTTCCATTTTTTAAACTTTTCTTACCAAATATAAAGTATCAAAGTATTACAATGGTATAAAACGAACGCCTTTTATTTCGATTTTCATTAGTAGATTTTTTTTCAGTCAGTATCTTTTTGATTCAATGCATACATTTTATTTGGTACTTAATAGGAGACATTAAACCTCTCTGGTAAATTTATATCAAAAAGAACAGCACATTAATGATAAACAGTAATTAAATTTTATACAACATTACTGCACTGTTTTGGTTCTAAGAAGAAAAGGCCGTTTTTGTGATCGGTTACGTACTTAGTGTTTATGATAACATTGCTGCGTAGTTGGAAGAAAAATATATTACTCATTGTTGTAAAACAATTCTCTAATATATTATTGCAATCGTTCAGTAAATTCGTAAAATTTATCGCCCAGTTACAGTATCAGATTTAGAACACTATAAACATTTGACTTAAGCCTTTACCGACAGTAATGGTTTATTGTTATTTAATACAAAGCGCGCGTGTTTTGTGGGCATGACCAAAGTCCCAACAAGAACTAAATATAAGTTGAATAAAAGATTTTTCCGGTACTGTGAGCTAATCACTCTAGAAATTTTTACTTACTTTTACGTTCGAAACGCAACGTCAAATGAAGGTTCATACTTCCATATTACCCGACTTACATGGCCGTAACGTCGAGGATTCGATATGTGCGAGTTATGATTTCAGTCGTGCTGGCAATATTTAGCAGCTAAGTTGTGTAAAAACGTCTTCATTAAAAGCTTTTATTTAACTTGCAACGTATGTTTGTTCGGGTTCAATTTTGGAGCAGATATCTTTAATTGATTGAGCTGAAATTTTGCACACATATGTATATCGGATGACAATGCAACATTATGACCTTCAAATTTTTACGTTGATAAGACATGCTAAAAATTTATTAGAAAAATTGTTGTGAGCGCAATTGGATTAAAAGTTGGTGTTAACATTAAAAAAAAAATCATCGCTGATCGATTTGATGATGGTCTTAGTATCCTTGACAGCGCTAAGGGAAGTAATTAGTGGTTCTCGAAAGTTCTAGATAAGTGTAGGGTAGGTTTGAATACAGGTCAAGGTTCAGATCCAAGTTTCATACAGATCCTGGGTGAGATACAAATCTAACCCCAGGCCCAGGTTCAATTTTAGATTCAGTCCAGGTCAAGATTCAGGTTTAAATCTAAATTCAGGTTCAGGTTTAGAGCAAAGATTCATTGTCAGTTCAAAACGGAAAAAAAGTTTGGAAAACGCTGGTCTAAAGTACAAAGCTGATGACTTACGGCTATTCCACCTGTGCACTTCGGAGGCGGCGGGGGGTAACTTTGTATTACTCTAGTGGGCACAGGAATAATTACTGAAATTGAGTGTTACATGAAATATATTAATCTCTTATCGGTATTCTTGATCAAATGAGCATAAAATTTATTGACTGTTATTCAGGACTGCGGTCGTAGTAAATTTAAATATTCGTTTAGTTTCAAAAGTCTTCATCGTTACATTAAATTTATATTAGCAATGCTTCAGAGGAAATGAGTGATCTTGTACGATTTTACTGAGTACATCCCGTATGTTAGTGATAAAATAAGGAAAAAAATTACCAACTCATATATATACTATAATGGAAGCAACTAACAACAAAGTCGTTTGTAATGTGATAATGAAGATTGTCATCATGCCATACCTCCTGAAAATGTTTTCCAATATTGTTGAAATATAAAGCTGTTTTTTAAAATAAGAAAATTAGCCCTCATTCGCACGAGCGTTTTTTTACCGCGCGATAAAAAATCTTTCAAATAGATATACAGAAGGCGGTATTGCTTGAGACGGCACGTACTGTGAGGAGGTTCCTCTCTCTGGACCCCTGACAACCGGTGGCTTGAGGTCTTGCTCCATTAAACGCCAGCAACGCATCTGCTAGCCTCCTGGTGGTACAGATGTCCATACTCGTCGGCAGTCACTTGGGTGACGAACCGCCTGCTCTTTTGTTCCTTGTAACAATGAATAAAAATCATTTGTAATAGTATCGACGATTTCCTAGAAGTGGTCATCCATAAATTACGTCACACGTTAGAAGCGGGGAGGGGGGTGTCCGTCTATGATATATATCTAAATAACTGCATTTTTTTCCCCAAGGGAGTTGAGACGAATTTCTTAACAATCCATGGATTCCCCCAGCGGCTACCGGATCCATCGTGTTGCAGAGGAAGGAACCACAGTAGTGTCTGGGACTTGTGACCCAGATGTAGGTTTAACTGTACTCTTTATAGTGGCCGCTAACACTCGCCTTCTCTGCCAGTGTTCCCTCCCCTGTCTAGCCTAATCTAGTATGATCCTACTAGCTCGTCTTTGGACCTTCCATAATGTCAATACTCTTTCGCCTAGTAATCGACTATAATTAGGTGTTTCATTTACACCTCCTTGATAAAAGGATTTTTTTCTCTCCACTGCTGGACTAGGGCCTCTTCATGCGCACGCCATATACTTTTGGTGGTAGCTAACTGCATCCATTTCGTCCACGTGAAGCAGTGGGACCCGATTAATGTCACTTTGTGATATTAGGCGTAAGGTTGTAGAAATCGTGGGTGTTTCGAGGATGACGCTAATAGCCTCTGATGCCAAAAGTACGTAGAATATAAATATATTTATTTTCTCTTTTTCTTGACAAGGAGGTATATTTAGTGGATATCCGCTGAGAACAGGAATAAAAAACATTGTTACATATTAACATGTCTCCACATGTAAAAACATGTTAAGCCTTTTCAGGTCGTATAAAACTTGACTATACTACCAATATCCTGACTCAATCTCTGCCTCAATGCTCTAACGATGTCACGAAAAAAAAAATGTAGTTAAACGAAGAGGTTAAATTATGGAACAGCCTTCCTTCCTTCCTTCCTTCCTTCCTTCCTTCCTTCCTTCCTTTCTTTCCTTCCTCCTTCTTTTCGTAATATACCTTCTAATAGTAAAAGAATTTTTAAAATGGGTTCAGTAAATCCAGAGATAATCCCCTACAACCTTACAGACTTTATCTCTTTATGATATAAGTATAGATAGCTTACGGGAATCCCCCCTATAATACGATGCTCTTATAATACATTAATATTATTCTATAATATATATAATGTGGAAATAAAGTATCTTGCTATAAAGGGGGGGGGGGGCTCGTAATTTCAACCCATTAATGAAGCTTTAGATAAAAATTAATTTTTCCTTTATTAATTTGTTGGAAAAAAAAATCATTTAGAAAAATATCAAGCTGTTTTTTTCGAATAAATCGAAAAATACATTTTTAAGTTAAAAAAGTTAGGTACTCCTGAAAAGTTATTAAATTCTGTCCAGAATGAAAAGACTCATTTAAACCGAGCCAGAACTAGCAAATTATTAACACAAAAAAACCCCAGCAAATAACACTTAATATACAATTACATGCAAAATCCAATTGGACTTCATATCCTTTTTGTCATATTTTTTGCGCAGGTTCCATTTGGAGTCACCGGTTCCATCACGAGACTTCAATATTTGCATCATCCTGGAACAAAATCATTATTGTAATGATATTTTACCTACAAAATGTAAGAGCTTTTGTAGTACGATATCAGATTATTCGCTTCTTTATTAAAACCAATAAGAAAGGATATCGACCAAAAGGGATATCAACTTCCCAATGCTCTTATAGAACGTCTTTTCGGCCTTTGATCATCATTTAAACAAAGTTCACACAAATTATCCACAATTACATTGAGTTTTTTTAATGTTTCTTAGTACTTATGGTCGTGATGATATATAGCCTTCCTCGATAAATGGGCTATCTAACACTGAAAGAATTTTTCAAATCGAACCAGTAGTTCCAAAGATTAGCGCGATAAAACAAACAAACTCTGAAGCATATATTAGTATAGAGTATAGATAATTAATTAATAAAAAATATTAGTATAGAGTATAGATATGCGTATTTCACAGTCAACTTATGCAACAGGGCAAATTTTATGTTACAATTATGCGCAGAAAGTAACTTAAATTTTTCCTCCTGTCATGGAGATAAAGTAACGATTCTATCTCTCAGTTACAATGTAGCGCGGAAGACAAAAAAACAGTCTTGTCCATTTTCCGCGAAAGATCTACGTCTAACGTATGTAGAATGTGGCCGCGCAAAAAATCTCGCGTCTAATAAAAACCCAGCTATTTTCATCACACAACTGTGTCTAAAACCGTGCGTTACTACGAGCCATGGAGGGTGGATGTAGGGAGAACCATCAATACAAGAAACTGCATTGAGAAATGAAATGGAAAATGTATTTATGACTACAATTGATATCAGCAGCAAAGAAATAATTATATGACACTTATAAGCTATTTACTTTAAGTTTAGGTGTCCACCAAAATTTATAGCAGAGGAAGTTCACTAAAATATATAACCCTGACTTGCCTTGCCCTACGTCAATGACTTGGGATGGGTAACAATTTAGGGTCAATATTATATTAATAGTAATTGAATATATTATTGGGATTGGTCAGTAGATCAAAACACAGATCTTCTTTTTAATAAATGTATGTCATTTCTCTCTTATTTTTACTGGTTTGAACTAGAGGAACCACGAAAAGAACCAGCAAGATATTCGTAGTTACTCTTTTAAAAATATTTCTTACAAAGTGAGGAAGGCGTTATTATCTCACAAAAGGTGTATACCGTTTGCGAGCTGAAACAAGAATGACTCATGCACGCTGCGCGTCCCTATTTATACCTTATATGAAGTTAACAATCTTTCCGAGTAAAAGTATTAAATAAATGTGAATACCGACACATGTACATTAAAATCATATTTAACTATTATTGCGACGTATCCATAACATAATATACATATCTCTATACATCGCTAATAATACACATTTATAAATAACGGTACATATGTACCAACATAATTAAATGACAGTAAAAATTACAATCACACTCAAATTGCAACACACTTGAAATTAAATCTCAATTTCAATATATATAATAATTCATCTAATGCGTAACGTTATTGCGTTCTGGTACCAGGTTTGCTTAAATTGCAGAGGAAGTAGCAGCGGGAGACGAGTTAGGATAACCGATTGCCATCTGACGTCTCGTCTCTACAATTCCACGAATAATATCACTCAGTAACATTAATCAAGACCCACTGTTTTACGTACCTTCAGAAACATGGAGGAAAATTTGAAACTCAGTGTTGGAATTGGTCAACCATCTATTTACCTGACCGCGTTAAGAGCTACTTAACTTAGCAATTGACTCAAATGCCGGCAACTGATTAAGGAATTTCCAAATATAATCATTAAACCATAAAGTACAATAAATTGTCGTTCGTTAAATGAAAATGGTTCAACGGCAGTACGTATAATTTGAGATCCGGAAGGTACCCGATACACATCCGACTGATATTATTATATCCACGTTTAACCTTAGCTTTTAATTTAGTTTGTTTTTCATTCTTTAAGAAACAAACTATTCTCTCATATAAGACAGTTCTCCTTACATCCACCTTCCATACTCCAAGGTTAAAAAACAACTGTTAAAAACAAAGATGGCGTAACGTCGGTCGTCGACCCGCGCGTTTTTACGACTCACAACGCGGGATACGTTACAAATTAATAATGTTCTTAATTAATTACTTCTCGTTTTCGGGTGACGGTTTCAAATATGTACAGAATTCAAATGTGGAACAGCATATTTAGATACTGGTTTAAACCGCGCCACATATGTGTGGAACTCAAGGGCCTAGCACGACCATTTCTAGACAGCTTAGTGACCACACGCTCGTAAGATCGTGGATGACCATGTCACAAGATGTTTAGTATTTTTATTGAGAAATTAGACTCAAACGTAATGGGTGTTGGTTCGATGCAATCTATTTTCCGCTGCCCCACTTCAAAACCTATTAAGGACTTAAAACGAAATTTTACAGGAGAGCGCATATACATACATACGTAAAGATCAGCCTAAAATAAGTACGGCTGCCTCATTTCAAAAACTAGTCCCCACCCATCCCCTTTCTGCTTCGTATATTTGCCCTTGATTATAAAACCTAGTAACTGAATGGGCCATTTTAAAACCTAGGAGTTCCAGAGACTGACCAAGTTTTTGAATTGGTAAAAGGGACTTCCTAGACCCTGGTACGAACATTTCGAATCGTGTGAATTCAAAAAGTCGACTGTATTTAGAATTAAAATGTTCGTGCTAAGCCTACAGGAGGCACGTCTTTACGTGTCACGCTTTTAATATTTGCTAATGCAACCCGCGTTGATACTAAAGAGGGTCCGATGTGCGCCTAGCACGAATATTTTCAAAGTCGAATCTTCGTCTCAGACGGTTCGAAATGTTCGTGCTAGGGCCTCTCAGGTTTTGAATTGGTTACGAGGGGGTGAATACACTTACTAAGACTTTTATGCGAGTCTAAACCGGTGATGTCTTTCTATGTCTGTTCGGGTGGAATCTAACAACTGAACTTTGGAGCAGATATCTTATATCGATTGAGCTGAAATTTTGCACACATATGTATATCGGATGACAAAGCGTTATTATGATGACATGGAACTGATGATGAAGCTGGAAGGTGGGCATAGGAGCTCCATTATAAAACGACATAATTCCATCAAGTTTTGGCTCGTATGATTCGTCCTGACGAGTACTTTGTCTTTAGATGGTTTATTGTTATGGTACAATGGCCAACGAGTAGGCAGCTAAGTGCCTGCCTACCTGCCTGTGGACATCTGCACGACCAGGAGGCAAGGAGATGAGTTGCCGGCCTTAATGACGAGTTTAGGCCACCGGGAAGTCTCGCAAACCGAAGGAAATTCTGACGTAATATATTCTTACGTCTCTGTTTTTCTGAAATAAAAAATACAAATGTTGAATAACAACTCTTTGACTGGCAAATACTGTTTTCAATTTCCTAAGATAATGATAAACTCAGCTGTAAAATTGCACCAAACGGTGACTTTGTTACCATGAAGATCTTCTTAAACAATTTTTGTGAATTTTTTGCAGACCAAATTCTATTTTTGAGTATTGACTCCACCATTCAGAGTAAAATGTGCCTCATCTGTCCATAAACTACGGGATAATCATTCTGGTTCAAATACACTAACTGAAGTTCAGATTTTCTTTAATTACATTATTTTTCATATTTTGTGTTTTCATCTAAAACTCAAGGGGTACGCAATATAAACTTAAAAATGAAAAAAATATACCTTTCTTCTTCCTAGCTTTATACTGGTCTAGTATCAGGGTCCGCTTAGATTACAGAGGATGTGTCTACGGGGGAAGTTAAGATGACCGATTGCTATCTGACGTCATCCCCGGAACCCCAGTAACAAAAACTAAAACAAAAGTCAAAGATTAGTATCAAATTTTATTACTTTGATTTTAATTTTCTTCAAAATATGAATAATTTTTTAATCACTTTCGTCAAATGATGGTCATATATGATTTGGAATCCCTATAAAAACTGTTCATAAACCTAGTATTAGTCTCATCTAAACCGTGTAAGTCGAGATGTAAATTCGAGAACGAATTGTAATCACATCTATTTTGTCTATTAAATGTAAATAGCTCTTAGTTATATTATGGTATATGTTAGCTGTAATAACTAATGCTTCTATTGGCAACGCTACTTCGGGAGCAGAAAGGCATGAAAGAGGCTTTTCAACGATTTCAACACCTAAAAGGGTAAAGGAGTGAATAAGTCAGTATGCGAGTCACAACTCACAAGCAGATGTTTATTTGTATACCAATATTAAAAATGGGAAAATGAGTTTGCTTATTTGTTGGTTCCGATTTACCACTGTAACTACTGAACCTAACCCGAAAATTGTATACATTTAAAGTTAGAGACCAGATCAAGTCATGGAATATTTTAATCCCGAAAAAAGTAGATGTTTCCGAGTGAAAAGACCATTTTTAAAAGCACATTTAAGCGATAAACATCCGCGCGGGCGTTGTAACAGTAGTTTCGTATCATATTCAGTAATTTAAATTCACTTCTAATGGAATCTTTTCTCAACTTAAAATACATAAAAATATGGACCAAAGAGGATTAGATTTCTTTTTAATAGAATGACTTTCTGCATTAATAAGAAACTTTTTAGAGATTTTAGTTAGAAGAATAACCGTAAGGCATTATTTAATATTGTAATATGAATTACCTCTGTCAAATATCTATTCTAAGAAATGAATTTCGTAATTTCATGCAATGGGATTGAACATGAACAGCAATACATATTTATAGTTTTGCAAATGAAGGCTAGGAAAAGACTGTAAAAAGCAATAAGAAAAAAATTTAATACTTTTAAGTTCCTTTTATTGCGTAATGCGTCGTAGACTATAAAATAAAAAAAACTTTTTTATTTTCTAGCTTTCCGCCAATGGGGCCCCTTTTTTAATTTGCCCCAGGGCCCTTGACTAGCTAGCTACGCCACTGGTTGTGTGTATTATTGCGAATTTTTTCGGTCATTAATGGATATAACACCTCAGAAAGCAGCACAAGCTGTATTACAACTCTAAGCAGGCATATATAGGTATACTTAGATATAATATCAAAACATGTTCTTAAGTCTAGCTACGCTTAGAGCTTAGCTTAGGCTTGATTGACAGACAGGTAATGTCTTACATTTACGCTCAGGCTTCGGAGTAAATTAATCATGCAGTATTAATGTAGAGTTAGGGTTTGCTAGATATTAATATTTTACATGCCGAAGGTTAAAAATAGTTATTATTCAAAATAAGATCATTTATTCTTCGATTGTTCTTATATTTTCATGATCGTAAAATGTATGAATAATTGAAATTAAATCATCTATGAAAACCTACTAAACAGAATAATAAGGAACCCTAATTAACCTAATATTACATATAATTTAAATTAAAACTAACCTCCTCAAATCATGTATGGACTAAGCCAATTACTAACATGCTTTAAAAAAATTATAAAAAAAATGATTAGATTTAACCTCTAGAATACACACATGTAAAAGCGTAAGACGCATAATACAACAAACGAAAAATAAAAATACAATTATTTTATGAAAATGATAACAAATTTATTTTCAATTTTTGACCCTTCAACTAATATTTTTTTTTTATCATATTTATCATCTCAAGTAGGACGGCTAAAAGTACGTTAAAATGTGGGTTGTGATAAAATATAAAAGAGTAAAGACCCTCTAAACCCTCTCTTAACGAGATTAGAAGTTTCGTTTCGTCTAATAACAGCTATATAACCGATTAGAAGCCTTAAAAAATAGATACTTATCATCTCAAGTAGGATAGCCAAAAGTACTTAAAAATGTGTGATGCGATAAAACATAAAAGAGTAATGCCCATTTTAATCCTATTTTAATGAGATTAAAAATTTCGTTTCGAATAATAACGTACGTTTGGAGTAGTCACGACGCCTCTACGACTTGGAGGTCGACCGCCCGGCATTGCCAAATTTGAACGGATGACGTCAACCTTTGCCGACCATGACTGAGCCATTCCGTTCTTACAATTCATATTTCGTTAACCATTGCTCTTTTTGTCTTCAATATAATCAACATAAAGCTAAATTAAGGAGCAATGAATAGCAAAACTAATGCAGAATCACGTTTATTCGAGCGTTATTAGATTCTAATAAGATACGAGTTACAAAAACGGTCACATAACGTCTTTTAGGTCTCTACTTGGACTCTACAAAGGTTATTCGTAACATCTACTTAGACTCTACAAAGATTATTCATAAAGCTCTGGTGTAAATGAGGGTTAAGCCACATTTAATAAAGAAGTATCGATTTTTTTAGGCTGTACTCGTACGTTCAGTACCTGTGCAAGTGAACGTACCTGCTGTGAAAGCTGAAGGAAAAGTAAATCCAAATGCCATGGAACAAATACGCCTGCAGGTAAGTGGCTACCCATCATTTTCGTTCGAATTTTACCATTTTTTTACTAAAAAAAAATAGACTAGATTAATTAACGTTTGTATTCATCTTTGTCCTGTCCTTGTTTTACTTCATGTAAGTGAATAACATAAAGAGATTCTTGTAATGCTGTATATACCTTAGCGATTGTACTAGATGTAAGTCAGTATTATTTTTTTAATTGTTTGTTATTATATGTACAAATTGCTGATGGTGTATCACAAAAATAAAATAAGAAATAGAAAATCCTCCCCCGTCCTTGTCACAAGTTGTCACAATTTCAAAACCCGTCTCTGGTGTGACATCACACAATACTGAAAAAAAACAATTTCTTTTAATTCATTTACGTAGTATGTTCATAAAAGATATACGTATATCAATGAAAAAAGATGTGTGTAAATAAAAGACAAAATATATAAATATATTGACACATGACTTCAAACAGCTTATGACCCCCTCCACAAGATATTGTGAATTGTGACGTAATTAATCATTAATGTTAATACGAACAAGTACTTTGACCTAGTGAATGAGCTCACCAAAAACGGTTACAAAACCAGCGTATACGCGGTAGAAGTGGGGTTATATCAGCAAAATCCCTATACAACCTACTAAACGATCTCGGCTTGTTAAGAACTATCATAAGTTCTTTTTCATAAAGGACATCTAAAGGCGCACTAGTAGGATCATACCAGATCTGGCTTGGCAGGGGAGGGAACACTGCTGAAATGTGTGAAACCATGAAATGCTAAAAAATTCGTTTTACATTCTTAATATACTGAGAAAAAAATGTTGCTACAGCATTTTTACATTACATATAGAACACACTTTCTTTAGTATAAAATATATATTTTTCTTTAGCAATTGAAACAACAACAGCAAGCGCAGCTCCAGCTACAGATGCAACAACAGCAACAGGCGCAACAACTTGCACAGCAGCAGCAGCAACAACAGCAACAGCAAGCGCAGCAGCAAAAGAAACCGGAACCGATATACGACCTGCCCATACACAACAAACCAACGCTAACACCTCAACAGCAACAGCAGATTAGACAGCAGCAGGTTCATATTTAGTTCATACAATTTGAATTTAAAAACTCACGCATCACATGCTCATACACACATATACATACACAGCCACTTCGTTTACACCTGTAATGTTTTTGAAACCTTGTATGAATATAATGATTATTAGTATTTAATACTCAAATTATAGATTTATGTCCAGGTGGTGATAGCGAAATCTCTGAACTACAGTTTAAAACCTATATAAGAGATTTCATTGAAACATTTTCTCTATCAATTTTATTTAAGATATTTTTGTATTTTGTCATATATCAATATGTCAAATACATGTCAGTGGTAGTGCAGATGGCCAGGACGTCGGTAGCCACTTACCGACTGCTTGATTGCCCCCTTGTGATATTAAAAAAAATCTTATTCACTCTGCAAAATTAGAGATAAGAGAAAATTTCAAAACTCTTGGAAATGACAATATTGTTTAATTTGCAGCAACAACGTCACGATGCGCTTGTCCGCCAGCATCACTTGCAGCTTCAACAGCAAATACAGCTGTCGCAGCAGCAGCTGCAGCAGCAACAGCTCCAACAGCAGCAATTACAGCAGCAGCAGTTGCAGCAACAGCTAAGGCAGAGTCGTCAACAGCTACAGAATGCAGTCTCTCTCTCCAGTAGAGATACCAGTGTTTTCTCTACCTCCTCCGGATGCTCAGGGTAACAGATTATGTCATTACATGTAGAGCATAGTAGGGTATCATTTTATAAATATATCTGTCAAGAAAAGCATCATCATCATCCACACCCTTTCTTTTCCACTGCTGGGTCTATACCCACAACAAAACTTGGCCTATGCCTCTCCCCATTTATACCACTCTTTATGAACGTGAGCAAATCTGGACCAGGTTTGACCTGCAACATGTGCATATAAAAATGTAAATATATAAGTGGAATGACGAGACTTTCATTGTTGGACTCCATACTGGGCTATGTGGCTTTAGAATACCTATAATTCTAGATTGGTTGTAAAAAAAAAATATTTGATACATAAATAAACCTTTCTACATAAAATTTTTCCAAGTCTGGCAGTACATATTTCCCTGGAATCAAAACTTTAAGTCACCTCTTGAAGTGACGTCAATGGGTTAGTAGTGGACCAACTGAATCAAGAACTAATATTTAATGTACGTAGAAATACTTGATATTAATCAAATAAATAATTGCATATTTATTGTACAGCGGTTCATGTTGGCGAGGTCGCGGCGGTTGTAATAATCGACTGGAGGACCCTCGCGACCTCGACGCCCTGCTTCAGTATATAGAGGGACCCGCCAGGCACGTCGACAGGGGAAAGAAGCGGGCCAAGAAGATGAGGCAGAAAGCTAAACGAGTGAGTGTGCACCATCTCTACAGTCAGGGTTTTCAAGTCTAAAATTTAGCAACTAGGACAAGACGCGTGAAAAGATTTTGGAGCCCAGAACTCAGACATGTCAACAGTTTTTTTTTAAATCTTAGTATATTTATTAATAACAGTTTGAGAACTCATAAATCAACTTTTTATTTGTTTCCACGTGTCACGTAGTTCGGCGGTGAAAGACTTGAAATTTTAAAGATAAATTGAAGTCTTTATATTTTCCGTTTCCGATTAAAAATGTCTAGTAAATCACAACGCCCACGCTGGCTCGGCCACGTGGAAAGAATGGGGGTGATCGTGCGGTCAAGAAAACATACTTAGAACTACCGAATGACCACCATTTAACCCCTTTCAAATTCCTTTATTAAATACAATTATTTTAATTAGTTCGTGGATATTAACTCGTATTCAATCCTTATTGTTAGAATTGTAGTTATTTTACCTGGTTCTAGACGAAATATTTGTTATTAAAACACAACAATATAATTTTATTTTTTGTTCTGTACAATGTCGTTCACGTATAATTAAAACCTTAGCACCTACGAATGACATAAGCTTATTACTAAGTACACGTTTCTAGAAAGGCCTAGCGGCATGTCCTAGCTGTTATGTGGTTCAATATGCAAAGTGAATTGCTTTGAAAATTTGAGAGAGTAAAAACTCAACATTACAACAGATGGCGGACTATCCCAGATGGCGGGTTAGTTATTTTGATGCATTTCTACAATATGGGTATCAAATGAAAGGGCTTAATGAGAGTAACTCGAAAAATTATGTATATGCATACATGTGTGTGTCTTTGTGTGTGTTTTATTAGATAAAATTTATAAAAAAAATACATCCAAGAGTTTAATGTCGTCATTTCGTATTGAATACAAGGTCGGGGGTTTAATAAATTTTTCAAATTTACACTTGTAAAAATTTAAATTATTATAGGTTGTCTATGATTTTCATTGACAAGTTAGCACGAATGTAATAGGAACTCGCACGTATCAAATGCTCGACGTCACGGCCATGTCAGTCGCGTAAAATGGAAGCACGAACCTTAATTTGACGTATCGTTTCGCACGTAAAAGTAAATAAAACTAACGAAAATGTTCGTGCAAAGCTCTCCATTTACCGATATTAAGGCTTACTGAATTGCCTTTGAACGGCACTTAATCACTTTGAAATGATGTACTCTACTCTCATAATCTTACTGTAATGAGGCTGTTAAATCAATGTCAGAAATTTACTGGTATTTATTTATAGATGCATTTTTGTATTGGTCTGAACATGATGAACGCAAACTGCAAACATTTACATAAAAATTTGAAAGTAGAAAGAGGAAAGTTATTTTCTTTCATTGTCTTGAAACACTTGAACACCATTTAAGTTGCATAGTTACATGAAGTGTCATCGAAGCTGAAGTAGCTTTTTGTCATTTGTGTTTTGTAAAAGTAGGTCATTGAGTTGAAAAACCTGGAGACCTCTGTTGTAGATCGTTGCTGGCAAAGATTTGTTTTCTACTTTGGGACAAATTTGAAAATTCTGTTAACTTAGCGAAAGACTTCATTTCAATCTTATATGCATTTAATGGTATGTGTAAACTATTAAAAATAATTAAATAAGTAGGTACATAATCAACATCGTATAAGGAACTATATCAAGAGATAGCTATAGAAATCACACTGACTTTTCGAAATTAATACTTCCGTTCAAAACATAAGTCTTTCCAACACTTCGTACAAGAAATTAAAAATATAGTCCATAATACATATCACATGCACTTATATAGTTGTCATAATTGGAAATCGTAATAACTACCACAGACACGAATTTGGGGGTTCAGAGTAATTTAAGAAAAAATGTACACACTCTTATTTTTTAACAAATAAAGATTTATTATTATTATTTTATGTATAAAAAATAAACTCAGTATCTTACATTTTCATGTTTAAAGTCTTCACTTAATCGTCGAAATTCGATCATAAATAATATTGAAAATTCGACGAAAAAATTTTTAAAATAAAAGTAGTCTAAGGTAACTAAGGTACTCCTTATAACATTAGCTGTCTGTAAGTGAAAGTCCTGTCAAAATCGGTCCAGCCGTTTCAGAGATTAGCCTATTGTTTGATTCTTTTATAGATAAAAACAATTCTTTCATCTTAAGCTTATCTTGAACAAATGTACTCAAGAGCAATAAATACTGGTCAATTAATATCCAGTGGTCAGCATTATTTAAGAATTTTTAATTGATAATTTATAGAGTATTCAATTGGTTACGAAACAAATTTATTTAATTAAGCTTTCATTGTTAGGTTCCGAGATTTATAGATTTTTAAGTGACCCGGAGTTATTGCTCTCGAGTATACAACGTACGAAAAGTAAGATTTGAAGTGGAAATATTTTTTGTAACTAGCGATTCAATCGCTCCCTTCTATTACGGTTATAATTACCGTTAATTGCTTTTTGAAGTCTATTATCGACTTTCATTAGTCGATACTAATATATTTTGCCTTGTACATGTTACTGTTTATTCGAATAGATTTTACTATTTCAAAATCGCTTGATGTTTAAACTGTAGCAATATATTTAAAGAGTGCCTATCGTTCATTATTAATTTATTACTGCCATGTCTTCGGTTGTAAATTTATTATGGTTATCTTGTAAATGTTTGCGTCATAATAAAATTAGCTTAGTTTAGTACACTATCATAGACGTAGGCACGGCAGACAGAGATAGTGCTTCTGAGAAAGACATAAGGAGCACACTTCGAGGAAAAAGACGCCAATTTGCGTGACTGCTGTCCCCAGTATTGTTCTTTTAATCGTATCGTGTTTGAATCTTTCAGTGTGCTAAAGCAGCATACGATAGAGTCCTCTGATGCCGTAGACAGTGGATGACGTGGATTTCTCTTGGTTTTAGTATTAGCAGGGCAAGAGAGTCATACACTCCAGTTTACAAGTATTCCCAACTGACGGAGGTCAAAAGCTTTTTGACGTCACATGTCAAAATTAAAAATATTTAAATAAAGATAAAAAATGCTGTTTTTTTTTTAAATTATTTACAATACATGCATAAAATTATGTGATGTCACATCAAAGAGTGGGCCGCAACTTGAAGGAACCATAGTCAATCGACCCAGGATAGACCACACCAAAGACACTCGTTTTTTAGAGAGAAAAAAAATGGCTAGAATGAGAGATTCCCTCCTATTTTGAAGTTGGTTGAAAACGGCCAAGAACACACGACAGACGGGCCGTAACTGTCTAACAAGACGTGCCTATCTCGCTCACTATGTTACGTACTAGTGCCAGCCAGGATCAGTCCGTCCGACGGCGTCCACAATCGAAGACGCCGCCATACCGTTCCTGTATCATCTGTCCGTAACAAAGAAGATGAAGAATTAAAAAAAAAATCATAATTGTTACCTAAACTGTACCATGTTCAATTTCTTTTGCAAGGATTTTATGAACCGATATAGCTCTTAGTTCTTTGTTCTAAAAGCTAGTATCAAATCCTAAACATGTCCAAAATTCAAATGAATTAGATCCACAAGTTTTTAAGAAAAGAAAATTTTTCGATTTATTCATAAATCGTAATAGATAAAGATATAAAACTTACGGAATTAAATTACCTCACTAATAGGTACTAGTATCCCAAAAAGATGAACTAAATATCCTTCTGGGGGCGATTTACAATGCCTATCGTCATATGGCCTTTTATACCTCCATTTATAAATACTTTTCATACATATGGTGCTTTGCATTACTTATAAAATCAATTATCACAAGCATATGTACCTTTTATGGATGCTTTTTTCCTGTCTTTATTATACTTATCTACCATATTATTAGGTTGTATTTCTTCAAAAGACATCTTCTTACGTAAAGGCGGTTTACTTGAAATGGTTTTTGATAAATCGCTGCAAAATATAGACATAGTAATTTTGGTGCTACGTACATATTTACGTTTTATTTTTACGCTCAAACTGAACTTTCCTTGTCTACGACATTAGCAAGACTTTCCTGACAAAGCTAGACATAAATGTACTGACATTTTTGTCTAGGCCTGGCTCGTTATGCAGATCCATTAACCTTATACAGTGACAGCAATAAACTTGGGATGAAACTAAGGTACTGAAGAGTTGACTGAGGATTTGAGTTGGAAATGAAGACCATCACAACTGTACAAATACCTCAGTCACTAACAGTCTCATCTTAGGGAAATCCGAAATTCAAAAAAGGAGTTTAAGTCACGACTTCAATTCCATTAGTGATTTATGTCAGGAGCACAATCAAACAGAGATTCAGAGCCCAATCAAACACTGGGTTCAAGTAAGCTATTGGGTTGAAAAAAAGGGCATGGATGTAATCACATACCTTCACATGGATGGATGTAATCACAATCAGGATGAAAACGAACTCTATAGGGTTCACGCAATACTAAGGGAATGTCTAACTTGGAGCAAATTCTGTATTCCGCCAGCATTGAGATGGCTTATACCCTAATATATGACTGGTCTTCTGCTTTACTAATATTTTCCTTCATTGCTTTCCAAATGACACTCCCAGTTCAAGGTAATCAAGTCAGACTGAAGAAAGCATGTCATTTCACGTACACATACAGCCAGATGCAGGATTCTCCTTAATGGGGGTCATTATTCATGACGTCAACACAGAATTTTGGTAATCATACGCGAGGCAGTAAACCTTTCTGTCGCAAGAGCTCAAGAGGGACTGACTGCAAATAAAATACACATCTCAAGTACGAAATTGAGAAGCCGCGCCGGGTTATAAAAACTTACTGTATAACTCTTCTTGGAAAAAGCCCATATTTCAAATGAGGTGCGTAAGGATCACATCCTGGCTTCAAAGGTTTAGTCCGTTGCCAGCAACACCCATATTGCAACTGAGGTTGTTTGCTTCTGAAAAATAAAAATGAAATTACTTCTAGACTTTTAATTCTGCACTACTAAGTATATATTTACCCCATTTTAAACAACTCTTTTTATGCAATGATGTTGTATAAAATACAGAGAAGCCACTAATAGTGATTTTGTCAAACACC
>JANCMC010033613.1:44106135-44123287 GCA_024363005.1 Charaxes varanes
ATTTTAAACAACTCTTTTTATGCAATGATGTTGTATAAAATACAGAGAAGCCACTAATAGTGATTTTGTCAAACACCGAATTGACTATCGGATCATCCCCTGTTTGAAAAGTCGAATATTCCGTGTTAGATATTCTCTAAATAATCACGGCGCCTGGGTGTTGTTGAGTATGCATGAGGACTGCATTCTGTAATTGGTTTTGAACTCCGAAAAGCATCCCGAGTGTGAATCCAGGCTTTGCCACATGCTATGTATGTTCTTTTTTTTACATCCTACTGTGGTGGAACGAAACTCTCAGTGCTCGAGGCCGAGCCGCACTTTTCTTTTAGATGGCAATTAGTACTGCGACATATCTTTAATCAAGAAGTAACAAATGGATACTGTCACTAATGCAATCATTATAATGATTTCAAAGTATGTTTTCAGTACATTCATACTTGATATTTCTAAGGAAGAGGGGTGTAAAAAAATTGGACCAACTTAGACATTGGACTTCGCTCTTGCGAACATCCGGATTCATAATCTGGATGCTTGTCTGAGTTCGAAGGCATTGACAAAATGCGGTTCTCATATTATGCATACCGAAGTACACCCAGCAGCGCCTTCACTAAAATCCAAATCAAAATGTGGCGACATTTCGATTTAGGCAAATTTGGATGCCCGCATCATTTTTAGAATATTTACCAAATTAGATATGTAGATGGCCCGCGTTTTTTTGAGTATTATTTGTAACGGGTTGTTGGTAGAATATATATTTATACATATTTTTGTTTAATATGAGTGTTCTTTGTTCATGATTTAACGAGAAAAGAATATTCGTAGTATGTATAATTAAATATAAGATGCACATTATTAAGGAATATAATTTTACCTTTTACCATGGGATAAGGTTTTTTTCTCGGTATCCGAAATCATTTCTACAGGATCCGAGTTCGACCATGATTGAGAATATGCCACTGGGTGCTTCGTTTGACTACGATAAATTGAAAGCAGTTATTAATATATGGCTTTTAGACGCATGCCAAGTCGAACGTAAGTTTTGTCCGTAACAATGTACATTATATTTTTTCATGATAATTACACTGGTGTTGGTTGGACTGTACAAAATAAGCCGTCGATTTTGAGGGTAGACGGATTATGGATAGGAAGACCCACCGACGCGATGGATATTTTCATAGAAAAAAGGGGAAAAACTAAGGTCGAATCCTCACCGTACGACAGATTCCTTCCGAACAGGTTCTCCTTGAGCGAAAAATGCTTGTAGTTTCTTTACTGTCGCTTCTGACGGCGCCATCTCCACTGGAGAACTTGGTACTATACTTCCTACAAAATTTTAAAACACTTAACATATCTTCTGAAATTTCGATTTTTCGCACAATATATAGGTCAGAAAATTGAAAAAAAATTTGTAAGACCATTTATTAAAACCTTGTCAACTATAGAGACATCGAATAATCACAGTACTTATAATATAATTTTAATATATTCACGTAAAGAAGTACGTAAGTAGGAAAAGTCCCCGATCAACGATGAAATCTATTATACGAAGATGATCTCTGCAAATCGGTCGCTAATGTAATCACAGCTCACCGTTCGCTTCGCTGACCCCCGAGGAGCTGGGGAATAGGACGGGTCCGCTTGTGGGATGACGAGTCCTCATGTTTACTGCAGATTGAAGATGAGCCAGATTCCAGTTTTATAGTCGCTTCGGGATCGAATGTAGATAAATCCTACAGGCCAGTAGTTTCCACTAAATTCTTATTAAAAACTAAGTCACTCTTTGAGTGTGCAAAAATATAAGTTTGATATTACATTTAGAATTATATAAAGTGCCCCCGAGACTTCATCCGTGTGGGCCACCCTAATCACTTAGGACTATGAAAAATAGATAGTAGCCTATTCTCAGACCTACTGAATATGGATATAAAATTTCATCAAAATCGGTGAAGTAGGGTGCCATACTGAAGCATCATCAGAGTTCTAATTATAGCAGATAATCGTAAAGGTATTTTTTCTGCAAAATATAAGTAGGTAAATAATATTGAATTCGAAATAAGACCTAGCGTGACTAAAACCCGTCAACCTACTCACGTCCCATAATTCCTCCACACACGGTATCCGCGGACTCGGCCTCACAGGAGGCACCCGCGGAGTACCGACTCTCGATTGGGAGCCCCATCCGGGGCTTCGTGAACGGGTGAGATTCGGATCACCCCAAACCCCCCATCCGTTAACGCTGTGAAGGTCACTCTGACCAACAGTATTAAACGATCAGAAAAAAAATCACCACACTGATGTACGCTGTGAAGGTCACTCTGACCAACAGCAGACACAATCAGAAAAAAAAGTTACCATAACACTGTGGGGAAGAAAGTAAGCGTTCCTTATGATAGGAAAAACCGAATTTTATATATATATTCAACGTATTAATTTAGCATACTGTTCCAGTTGGGATAACCCAGAATAAAATACCATTCTCTTCTAAAACGGGAAACCTTCTTTAAGAGGGCGAAGGCCTTTTTACCAGTTGTGGGACCTTCCAGGCTAATTAAATAAAAAAGTTTATATATATATACACAATGTTTTTACTGGTGGCGTTAACGATAGTTAACGCCACCAGTAAGATCTATTTTAACTGCCTCAGCCCGTAGCTCATCCTCAAGACCAGCAGAGCACATGAACCTTGTAATGGCTTGGGGTGAGAGCGCCCTAACTCCTCCCGGATGTTCTTTTGGATGTGTGAATTCTTTCTTATCTGTCCGATAATCTCTGTAAATATCAAGTTAGTTCAGAAAGCTGGACTTCTAGACTTTTTCTACCTCTCTAATGGTAAAAGAATATTCGCTATTGTAAATATTATAATTATTTACGTTCTCTAACAGTTACTTTTTAATTTGATTTTTTTAGATTCATGGCCTGGTCAGTGGTGGGCATTTGTGGCGATCGCTTGGTTAATTAGCTCTTGCTGCGACTGGGTGCGGCTGCGATGGGTGACCCATTCTTACACTGGTTTATATTTCATATTCGACCCCCTCCGTGTTTAGGAAGACACAAAACAGTGGGACCCGATTAATATCACTGTGTGATATTATTCCACAGGACTTTACGTCATGTTGATGAGTACGGGACAGGTAATTATTTATTTATGATTATATACTACAACCAAAACACAACCGCAAAGCACGGCCAAGGACTTCCCCACCCACAGCCACCCCAGAAAAGGCTCTTCCCCACGAGCAGCACAGACCCCAGCCCAAACTCCAAACCACAACCGCCAACCGCCCGCAAGCGCAAAGCCAGGAAGGGGAAGCCGCGCTGCCACCACATAAAGCTCTCACCCGCCAGAACCCCCAGCACAGCGCACACCCGCACCACCACCGACCCGCAGCACGCTCCTGCCCGGCGCTCCACAGACAGCACCCACAGCCCCACCATGCCTGCGCCCCCTAGCTGCCTGAAAAAATAATTACATCGTCGAGATACACGATTACGAACTTACGTAATAATCCCACTTCAGCACTTCTTGTTCCATTAACCTCTAAAATGTAGTTGGTCCGTTCTTTAATCCGAAAGGCATCACGTTGAATTCAGAGGCCGCCCCTTCCGGTTTAACGAACGCAGTAAGGTGGTGCTGCGGTGCGTCCGGCATTGCTACTTGCGAATATCCGCTTTTTAAATCCAACCCTGAGAACATTCGTACCGAACCTAATTCGTTTAGAGATTCGTGTATGATGAACAAAAAACAAACAAAATGAAATAACACAGAATAAAAAACTTAAATAGACTAAAAATTAAAAATACTGTACCAAAGGAAAAAATAAGAGTGATAGTACATAAAGAATGATATTAGTCGGTGTATAAACCGAAATTGATAAGAGTAAGGTACAATTCAGGATTAAATTATAAGAAAAGTGATTAGAGTAACACAATTGAAATGAAATTTGTGTATATAATATTTAAAATATTTAAAATAATAAATAAATAAAAATAGTCTCAATCGTATTTGGAAAAAAGAGAGTCTGCCTCCTTTGACCAGTAAAACATATAAAATACCATAAAAATATGACCAAAATAAATAAATAATATATACCTGTTGACAGGTCTTAGAGAGCATAACTTGCGCGATGGCACAGTAGTTAGAGGGAAACACCTTGTGGAGAGCTCTAAACAGCGACTGATCAGAACCAGTCCATTCTGACTCACAGTCACCCACCGTTAAACCTGAATATAACAGAAAATTAAAAAGTTTCATCAAAATGAGGTATAGAATTTAAATGTCTTTCTTCCTTAGTGTTATCCCAACCCAGTACGATGGTCTGCTTAAATTACAGGACGTGGCTGTGGGGGGAGTTAAGATGACCAACTGGTGTCTAACTTCATCCCCTGAGACCCACAATCGCTACAATCTCCTGACTAATATCGTTTAATGACATTAATCGGGACCCATTGTTCAACATGCCTTCCATAAACCAGTTTTAGAATTGATCGAGTACCCGGGCACTGATTAAGGACCTCCTTGAGGTATTTAATTTAAATATATTGAAAAAAAAAAAAATAACTGAGTTTTTTAATGCATATGTGAATATGTATTGTTGTGTATGTGTATATTGTAGTGATAAGTATTTCATTATAATTTGATGCTAATATTGACATGATTTAATAAGCATGTTAATTTCATTTTTATGGCTGGTACATACTGATTTATAAAATTTTGTTATACATTAAAGGTTTGCAAAAATATGCCTAACTCAGTTGAAATAGAGGTGTTTCTTTTTTTTTAATAAATCCAAACAGTTTTGATTTCAGATGCAGGCCCAATTACGTTTAGGATATTTGCTTCTGAATCCTGTTTGATCACATTGAAAGTGTTCAAAGTAGTGAAATGATGACAATGGGGATGCCATTTTGAATGAGACTTGATATTTTTTAATTACAAAAAAATATTATGCTGGTTAAATAGTTTCTAATGAAAGTAGGTACCAAGTGCATTGTAAGCTGCCTCAGCGGGTGGTTCTGCACCTTGTTTGTTGATGCCATTGGAACTCCAGTTACTATTGCTGGAGTTACTGTTGCTGCCTGGAAAGTAAGTTATCTTTATAAATAAAACTGACTTGACTGCCTTTACTACACATCGACTTTTTAAACTATAGGTCCATATTGTTCTTTGTATATTACCAGTGTTTCGCGATAAATGATGTAATATAACCCCAAAGACCATCTGTTAAAAACAAACAAGTACTTTGACCTAACCAATGAGCTCACCAAAAACGGTTATAAAAGCAGCTTATACGCGTTAGAGGTAGAAGGGAAGGGTATACCAGCAAAATCCCTGTACATCCAACTAAAAGACCTTGGCTTGTCAAGGACTAGCATAAGATCTTTATTACAAAGAACATCTATAGCTGCACCAGTAGACTCACGCCAGATTTGGCTAGGCAGGAGAGGGAACACTGGCAGTAAAGGTGACTGTTAGTGGCCACTAGAAAAAGCGCTCTTAAACCTACACCTGTGTCACAAGTCTCGGGCACTGCTATGGACCCTTCCTTTGCAACGCAATAGACCCGGCAACCACATAGTGAATTCATGAAATGCTAAGAAATTCGTCTCTCCTATCGAATATGTATCTTTTTGCGATTTAGTACCATTATGTTTAAAGATTTGTTTTTGTATCTGCTGAACTATGTGTTAATAACATACACATAGTAATACTAAACTGTGTATTCAATGAAAGTTATATTTTAATATTAGAAAGAGGCACAGAAAAAATTACAGTATAGTTGTTTCACCATCTTAGATCACAAGTCTCTTTCTAAAGATGATGTGACATACAAAAGTTATATGAACTGCACAGTCTAGTATTATTATGTCTATGGTACAGAATAAATAATCTAATGCATTTTTGTGCAACTGTCCTGATGCAATTATTTCCTTGTGTGAGAATGTAGTTAGGTAATAACCACTTAGACATAGTGATGTAATATCTAACTTTGATCTGTGATATTTGATATGACACAGATATTTAATAGCACCACAGTTTATTAAACAAAATAATCAGTGTACTTTTGAAAATAAAATTTGGGTATATATTTTAGAGTGTGTGTATGTGTGTGATGTGTGTGATACATACATATTAGAGACATAAGTAATAAGTGTTTTTCTGAGAATTGTGGAAATTTTCGTCACCTGACTGTCAAACTTCATTTTAAAGAAGGCCACTCGATGTCATCGTGACGATGATACGGCACTATCGTCTTCCGTTTCCAGACAGTCCTTTGAATTTTTCGTCAAGAATCAAGATTTTATTTTATGTGCTATTACATTTGTAAGTTATTTTAGACCATGATCCATTGGAAGGCACTAATGTGAAAGGTGTTTGGCGTGGGATAAGTAGGCAGGAGCGTAGGTCGATATGCTCGACTTCCCCAAAGGAAGATCGTCAGTCCGGGGGGCGAGATAGCTGGAATTGCGCCGGACGGCCGCGCCCCACCGAAAGTTGTAACTCGGCAGGCCTAATTATAGTGAATGTATAAAGAAACTTCGCTTACACGAGTGAATATCGTACAGTACGTCCAGCGTCCGTACAGCGCCATCTCGTATTGGTGTATCGTTTTCACTCGACACCATCGCCATCTCGCGTCGTGTGTAGGAACTTTTATGTAGCGGCGCTACAATTTCTTCTGGAAATCGAGTGGCCTCCATTAGAGCCTCGCTCATAGGCGGACATAGGGAAGAACGCCTTATCATCGAACTTGACACTCGGATCTTTGGAAGGCGCTGTTTTCGGTTGAGCCCTCCTCGGAGGTTGAGTCCCCTGGGATAAGAACAGTGGCCACCAAGATCTGAGCTTCTAATTTGACATCACCGGATTGACCTCTACCTGACTTACACCTTAGTGGCAGGGTTGACTTTTACACAATCCCGCCACGCCTACGAGATTCCCGCAAGGTCGAGTCTTGTAGGCAAAACTGGACACCGGGCAAGGAGGAATACCTCGAGGCCCGTACACCCTGAAGCCTAGGCCGAAGGAAGACTCCATGCTATCAAATCCAAGCTAGCCATGTCAGTTTTGTCCGCCCGCAAGTTTAGTTTTACTTGACTACTAATAGTATTTGTTTGTATTTTGAAATATTTTATTATTATTCTTATATACTAGATAGTTCATAAAAACAAAATGAACTCAAAAGAGGACACTGATTAATAAACTATTATCTGTACCTATTTTACTAGAACTATTTTTATGTAATAAAAACTATTAACTCAAATGTCTTCAACTAAAATTTAAGTACCATTTTAAACTATTTTATTAAATTACCTTTGAATCTATTATTCACAACTTTGCAGAAACTAAATCATAGTTAAGATATTTCAGTCCATACTGTATAGCGTTGAGCTTTTGGGACTCTAAGACCTATAATTAACTCTTATTAAGCTTAATGTAGTTTAAGTTTTTTCCAACAAAAATAAACTTAGAAAAGAAACTTCAAAAAAGACCTTAAACCCTACAGACACATCCTCTATCTGTAATCTAAGCAGACCCTGGTATTTAACCGGGATACTGCTAGGAAAAAGAAATAATATATATGTATATATGATAATAAATAATTGAATAGCATATCGTGAAGTGGGTCTAATTTAGCTCGCCAGTTTTTTTAGAGGGTAATGGGGCTCCCGGTTGATTAGACGCTTTTGTCGAAAGTTGGTTGGGTGGTTTGGAAGTGGGGGGGGGGGGGGGGGGAAAGTGGAGAACTGAAATAAAGGATAGAAAGCGAATATATACGAGTGGGGTATCAAATGAAAGCTGTTTGATTTGTGTATTACAAAAATGGGTATTTGAAGGGGGGGGGGGGGATTAATGGCGGAGGGATTTAATTTACTGAATTCAAGGAACATATCAGGGGGGGGGATGGGGGGGTTTTTAAATTTAATATTTGTAAATTAATGAAAATCAGGAACTATTTGAATTATTCTATCTGATGCCTGAACATTCTCCTTATACTGAATGGGCGTTGCCGGCCTTTAAAGAGGGGCTTAGGTGATCGGAAACTCTCACAAACCGAAACACGACCACAATACCATCACTTGACGTGTCAGCATTGCCACTACACACCAATCTTATGTGAAAAAAAGGTACTGGTACCTGGACGCGCCGCACCAACATCAGCTTAGCTTCTATCTCAAACCAATTTTATAGGATAAGATGTTATTGAGTAATCCTTTTTTCATCACCAATTCCTTTTTTTACAAAAAATAAAAGTAACTTATTAAAAAGGATCTGGCATTGTTGTATTTAGAATAAACAATTTTTTAACAATTCCAAATAGTCTGTAAATAGAAGGGAGCGAGGTAGCTTAGTGAGTAGAGCGCTGAGTAGCTGTGCTGGAGGTCCTGGGTTTAAATCTGCCTGTGTCAGATAAATTATTTTTTCTGTTAATAGCTGGGGATGGACGCATTGGGATCTGGAGGCCCTCCTGGGGCTAACACAGCCTCTGTAAAGTGGGTATCCTTAGTATATTTAAACTAATATGGTGGAGCCTTTCAATCATACCTCTCATGAGAATGACCTGAATCTTCATAGCAGCCATCCATAACCGATAATATATCAAATTAAGATATTAATAGTTATATATATAAATGCCCTTTAAATGTTTGTCCAGCACTGATTCACCTATTATTAACTTTTTTCATGAATAATACAGTAGTTATATAGCTAAACAATTTTACCCACCTATTTTAATCATTGAAATATTGTAATTATTTTCAAAACGCAAAAGTAATTCAATTCCATCTAATGTATGTTTTTATCCATATTTGTCCTTGGGGAATGTCTATATTCTCTTTATTTTCGTTTAATTTATTCGTTCTCTGTTCCTTTTCTTTTTGTATCAATTGTTTAATTGTTTCATGAATTATTTGTCTTTCTTTATGATATTCATTAGTTAAATTCTCAAATATAATAGTGTCAGTAATGGGATTTTCATTTATTTTACCATATGTTATTTCATTAGGAGATAATTTTAATAAGGAATTAGGGGTATTGTTATATGCTATTAAAGATAGTCTTAATAATTTATTCATGTTTGGAATACTTGAAAGAGTATGTGCATTATAGATAAATTATATTGATATAAAATTAGGATTATTGTGTATAAATTAAGAACTAAAGAATTTAAAACATTATCCATGTTTTGGGATCATGTGTATCGTAATAAACACATCATGCAAGAGTTTGAAGACTTAGAAGTTCATAAAACCAGTGTTCCTGTGTTTTTGGCGCTTTTCTAGCTTGAAATGCTGTATATTTTAATCATGACATTGTCTATTTTGTGTCAACTGAACCGAAACTCATCTTTATAACTTTTTTATAAATCTTTTTAACCTTACTACGTTAATTAATTAACATTACTACATTCAGTGCTATACAAATTAATTAATAAAGAGAGAGATCTTCTGATTTTCCCAGAGAACTGGGTTTATAGTTATTATTGATATCCAACGTTTCTAAAAATTAAGGCGTAGACGATTCATTTGATAAAATAACGCGGCTCAATGCGATTTCAAATTTTGAACAATCAGGTTGCAGACAAACACTCACGTACTCTAATAATATTATGTAAAAAGACGTTAGTAAAATGTAAAACATTAATTATAAAATTGTCAATCAACGTTCGGCCTTAGTGATTCAATTAAATGTCGACATTCAATGAACGCGCTAGTGATTCAATTGATTCATTACAAAATCAATAGACTGAAAATTATTTTTGACATTCTTTCACTACATTCATTAAATAAAATGGATTGATTATTAGTGTTCTCTATAATATATATCTATATATATGTATATTTAAAAAAAATTCTAGCCTATAAGATCATCGCCTGGAGGTGCGAGGAATCCGTTCAGAAAACAACAAGAAACAGCCAAAGTAGTTCAAAGCCCACGTACAGTTTATCCATTTTTTAAGGTTTCGTAGAACAAGAAACCCTTATAATTTCGCTCTGTTCGTCCGCCCGTCCGTTTATCCATCTGTCTGCCCGTAAGTTGGTCCCCCCTAGCATTTCCAAACTATTAGACATAGTACTTGAAATTTTTCAGGTAGATAGAACGTGCTAAAAACTTATTTTGAACGAAAACACAAACAACTTTTGAAGTTATTTAACAAATACATACATATATAGCCTGTCAGATACTGAACCCTTCTATGCGTGTCTTGACACGCTCTTAGCCATTTTATTATAGATTATTATCATCCGTAAATATTTATTTTATACAAGTACTCGTTACTATCAAGAGGCTCAGCTGAAATTAATATTGGTACAATATTTGGTAAGGACATTAATTCAATAAAAAATGAATTATTCGGCAAACAAACGCCAGTAAAAGTATAAAAGCTTTTAGTTCAGTTCAAACAGACTAAAAATCCTTTTAGAGTAATGTTCTGTACATTCGACTGGGGTTTATTAGTGTAGCGTCACACTAGATTGGTAAAACGCAACAATTAAAACTTATGTAACTTAAACTTAAATAAATATAGACTTAACATTAAAGGAACATTCTAAAAAAGTATTGTATTAGAAACGTGGATAGTTCTTCCATAATTGGAAGAAATGAAAGACTGAAATAACGCTTCCTACTGTTTCCTTCTTATTCACGTAGTGATTATTAAAGTGACATAGTTCTACAGCGAAAAAATCATTAGTCATCAACACAAAAAGGTGCTTGCAAATCTCGCCCTGCTTTGAAAAGGTCAAAAATTTATATGAACTTTCACTCCCTCAGTATTTTCTCACCATTCAATAAGTTCCTTTTTGTCACGTGATATCTATTTCGTATAAAAGAAACTTGTCCAATGTCAAATAATAGTAGGAACTATATACGTTTGTCCATTGCATTGTTGTTTGATATGCTTTACGCGCCAATGATTTTAGTGGTTCGATGGTTAGCCCTTGGTTTATTCTGACCACTACTGGACCGCGACCGTCATAATATTATAGGCATGAGTTTTATGACATAAATCTAGCATATTATAATATGCTTATTCCTATTTATTACCGCACATGAATAAAGCATGAAGCGTGTGATTTTTATAAAAAAAAAAAACTTTTTATTCGTTTGTTTTAACGTGAACCATAAATGTTTTGAAGATGTTAAAGGATTGTAATTGATACGTATAAAGTTCATTCCGAAGATCACATCAAATTTAATTTTTAATATTTCTCGTACACTCAAAGATACCACTTCTAGGTATAAAATTTATCCATTGTACACTTTTTTCTGTATTTTTGTTCGTGTATATTTTATTGGTAAAAATAAATAAAAAATAAAATAAAGATATCACTTGCTGAATTAGATATCTTTAACCAATGTAAATATATTTATGGATGAATTAACTGCGAATATTCATCTTGAACAAACCTTGGCCTTTCATAGTTTCATATAAACTAAAACTGTAATAATACATTTCTGATAAATAAATATATAGACATCTGCAGGAGATTGCCCTTATATGGGATACCATTACTCCCATAGCACTCGAATAACAGTCTTATTGAGAAAAGCCATGGCTAAGACCTGAAAAGACTTTCCCTCAAACATTGGATGTAATCCATCGGATGTAAGGAATAGATTTGTTTGAAATTATCGGATTAGGTTCTTGCGTCGTTGTGATATCAAATAAAAAAGTTAGGAGTGTAACAGTCTGATGAAAAAACTGTTATAATTTTAACATTCACATCACTGTTAATGAACTTCAATATTATTTCTTATATTGGGCTATAAAATAAATTAGGAATGTCCCCCTTAATGTGTCGTGACACTAACAAATGTACGTTTTCTTACACGTCACTTCAACTGAAATTTTAATGAATGCAATATTTTCTATCTAAACATGTAATGTCACATCTACTTAATGAAACAAATTATTTTTATTTCTGTCTATATATATTTTAGACACGACTATTAAGCAGTATTTTAATTATTAAAGATTCTTATAAATATGTTTCGTTTGTTTATAAACTTATACTTTTTCATGTTTTTGAATATTATTGAACAAATTCTATAAGGAAATAATTAAGTTTCTTAGCATAAGTTCACGAATCTATGAAATAATTCAGTTTGTATGAATCAGCAAATCAAATGTGCTAAATAATTTAACTTTTCTTACTTTTGATTAAATTTTAATTAGAAGTAGCCTCAGGCTTGGAGTCCTTTTGGTTTGCAGCCTAACAGTGCTGGCGCGTCCGTACCAGTACATCTTTCTTACATAAGATCGGCGTGAAGTGGCGGCAATGCTGTCATCACATGACAAAAAAGTAATGGTATTGTTGTCGCGTTTAGTTCAGTTTATGAGAGTTCCCATTGGCCCAAACGCCTCCTTAAAGGCCGGCAACGCATCAGCGAACCTCCTGACAGTGCAGATGTCCTTAGGCATCGCTAGTCACTTAGGTGAAACGTTCGATCGTTTGCCCGTTATAATATAAAAGACTCGCAAATTAATGGACTGATCCTATCAGGTATTATATACTTATTTTTTAAAACACTTGAAAAGAAATGAAAAATAGTCGTTTGCGCTTGGAAAATCCATGCTGGGCCCGGGGACAAGGACAGGAACCTTCTCACAATTCTAACCATTTCAAGCACTGAGCCTTTTGTTCAAACTTCAAATAAGAGCCTCGTAAGATGCCGATCAAGGCTCTTCGCGATGAAACTTTTTATCGAAAGTAATATACTTGAGGAGATCGTAGCTTACTCAGTGTCCCGCATTTAAACCACTAGGTTAAGGACTCCTCACCACGAACGAGTGATAGATGGGTGACCCATTCTCGCACTGGTTTTCAAATATCCAACCTCCTCCGTGTTTCGGAAGGCACATAAAGCAGTGGTACCCGGCTAATGTCATTGAGTGATATTAGTCGTGAGATGGTAGGGATTCCGGGGATGTCGCCAGTCTACTTCAGTCATCTTGCCTGGCCCCACAGCCACATCCTCTACAATTTAAGCCAGTTCAGTGAAAATTTTCATCAAAATGCAAAAGCTTCGTTATGGAATAACCATACAAATTAACTTACGCTATCGAAGTTCCTACATGCGATCACAATATATATGCCTCCAGAAGAATATCTCTCGGTAAGGAGAGGCTGCCGCGGGCAACTTCACCTAGCCCGTACTGAAGATGTTTCTTTGTGGCATGTTAATCTTCGCTCCTGCCTGATCATTCCTCGCCGAATACCTTTTCGATTGTGTGTGTCGTCCCCCATAAGGGTCAAATGGGAAGACCGTTTTTGATTATAATGGTTGTAAAAATATGCATTTGTTGCAAACATATTATGAAAAAAATAGGTTTAAAGTGATATTTTTACAATACATTATGCCTTCTACGCCATCTGTGTTGAAGTCTTCGAACTACTAACTAAAACGTTACCACAAAGTGCCGCTACTGTGGCTAGCTAACGTGCGTAGAACGCCATCTAGTTTTTAGTAGTGAAATAAAGTGTACACAAGTTTCCATAGAATGCAATAGATGGCGCTTACTAAGCTTTTTCAAGAATTTCGTTGAGCAAGATCACATCGGTGACCGGACCAGTTATCGGACAGACAAAGGAAGATCCACCCCCTGGGATCCATAAGAATGTTCATAAATTCTACGTTGAATGGCCATAATTACAATTCGTCTTCAGTACATATATAATTAGGTACATATATAGTGTACGAGGAGGTCGTGGCTTAATCAGTAGCCGGCATCAAGATCGCTAGGTTAAGTACCTACTGCGACAGGGTGATAGATGAGTAACCCACTCGAACAGTCTTGACTAGAAATTACTGAGGGAGAGCCCAGGCATCTAATACAGTTTTGGCATTTTTGCTTATCATTGGGATCACGTAAATATCCGTAGGGAATGCTGGGTGAAACGCGCTTGCCTTCCTGCATACGCGCCTTGAAAATTGCCTGTATCTTACGGCTTGAATCTCTTGCATACCACTCATTCATGATATTCAAAAATGGAGTAAAATCGCTGTCGGATTGGTTCGCACTGTCAATGCTATTGTTGATAGCGATAAACCGAACACCTTTCTCTCTGAACAGGACTTCCGTGTAAAAACCAACTTTCAAATAGTCACGCCCAAACCTCGACATATCTTTCACGTGCCAGCAGTTGCGGTTATACAAAAATTAAATTGAATTATTTCAGTATATAATAAATAAAATAAATATTACTAATATCACAAAGTGACATCAATCGGGTCCCACTGTTTTACGTACCTTCCGAAAAATGGAGGAGGTCGGATATCAAATACAAACCAGTGCTAGAATGGATCACCCATCTATGACCCGGTGTCAGCAAGAGCTACTTAACCTAGCGATCGTCTCACATGCCGACCCCTAACTAGGCCAAGACCTCCTCAGTGTTCTCATCTTGTCGGTAATTTTTGGAATACGCTTAGCAACTTGGAACATAAGGGCTATTACAGGGAAGGAGGTGGAAATAGTGGAGGAAATAGAAAAATATAAAGTGGATATACTGGGAATAAGTGAAGTTAAAAGGAAGGGAAGTGGAGAGATGATGTTGGATAAGAATTATACCCTGATATACTCGGGTGTACCAAAGGGAACGAGAGCAAAAGAGGGAGTAGGTATTATCCTGAAGGATAGCATATATGGGAAGGTCGATAACTGGAATCCTGTCTCCTCAAGAATTCTAATTGTAGACATGCAATCTTCGGGAGCCGATCAATAACTGCAAGGGGACAGCCAGCGCTAAGGATAGCGTCTGCAATGACTATAAATATGTCAGTATATTTAGTAGCTCTTGCGGAACCCCATATCTTACCACTCCTAGCTGCATTCTATCTTGTTTTTACTCGTTTCTAATGAAGATTTAGTCATTATTGCCTTGATATTATGTCCTAGTTCTATCTTTGACCGACAGAAAGAGCTGATGGATGTCTACATCAGTTTTTATGGCGTTCACTCCAACAACAGCTATGATCGAATCAAACTCTGTAGTACCTCATGTGCTCTAAAAATGTGAGTTAATCTTCATAATTCCGGTTGTCCGACCCATTGGCACAATGGGCAGTGACCCTGCCTTCAGCTCCGGGGGTCGTGGATTCGATTCCCTCCTCCAGTCTGGGTGTATTGTCCATATGTATGATATCCATAAATTCTCCTTATATATGACGAACATTAATGGAACATTTTAAAACCTATTTCTATCGTCAAACAGCCATCGCTACCGTCCGTTAATGTTTGAAGTATTTAAAGTTAGAACACTTGGATAATAATCAGCGGTGTTTCGTGGTTTTTTTTTATATTTTGGCGTCCACTTTTAGCCTATCCGTAACTGAGTTGCGATTTTAGTCAAAAGTTTAGGCATAATGTATAATGTCACAGCCAGATACACTTTGCCTTCGGCATTTTACATAACTGCTATAAACTGTCAGGGTAATAAACATTTTACCTTTGGCATTTAATACAGCTGCGAGCGTTTATAAACTGGGTGATAAGAAATCAAATTGAGATCACGATGATTTAAAAAAGTCTTTTTTATCTGTAATACAACAAAAAATGTGTTTCCTTACAATCTTGTCTGGGTGAAGTTCTTTAATTCTTCCCAGTTTCCAATTGAGAGGAGGTGAATTAGGATATTGTATGAGTGCTCTCCTTTCTTCACCCTTGTTCCGGTGCATGTCATGTGCATTTAGTTCGCGATTGGAGGGAGATCTAGAGACCATATCTATCTCCTCCAGAAAACCTGCAATGCTTGTTGAACTAGTCGCCATCGTATTCGTGAGATCCAGTTCGGGTAGGGCCTTTAAAGGGCTGGTAATCAGGGAATGTCCAGGTGAGAGTTAATCAAAATGAACAAATGACACTTTTAGTAAAAGATGTGAAATACAATGGTGCACCAAATATTTCAAACAAATCTTTGGAATCTTTAGTGCAAAATGCCGAGACGGCGGTAGTCAAACAGAAAAGGATACCATCGTTAAAAGTCTTGTCGTACATGACCTTAGAACTACTTCTACCTCTCGTTTGGTCAATCCAGATATGAGAGTGTTAGAATCTAAAGAGCATACGATCACCGATAACAATCTTGTTATTTCTAAAACCGATAAGGGCAATAGACAATCTATTTTATATTTGTCACGCTGTGGTTACAACGACAAGGTCAACAATGTTATTCTTGGAGATGATTTTGTACATTTATCCTCAGACCCTAATAAGAAATTTTTGAATGAGATGAAATTAGTTATTAAAGTGAAATTGGATCCTTTCTTAGGGATTGCCTTCCTGCCAAACTTCGTCACTATACGTCCTGCGTGTTAAGTGATCTGTCGCTTGTATTACTTTGTAAATTCAGTGCCAACACGAGCGCTAACCGTTATTTACTTTTTGAAAATAAAATAGAAAAAAAAATACAATTACAGTAGCAAAATATTTACATAACTTTGATAATGGCAATGGACTGTGGTCATGACTTTTTAATCTGAATGTTATTTAAACATTATTAGCTGTTGTGGCCAAAATACTTTGTTTTCTTGGAAATGTCTAGAATAATAATTAACATGCAGTCATAATGAAAGTGTATAGGCAACTTCTATCATAAGTACATCAAAACTTTTTTGGGAATAACTGTTACGAACTTTCTATGAGCCACAAAACATATTTTGATGCAGGATCCCGTTTAAGGAAAGCTACGCCATAGCGTAACCTATCATAAAAATCGCACAATTTTGGGTCAAACGTTTTAAATAGAAAAAAAAAACAAAGTGCAAAGATCAGCAATATTTGATCATATCACTTTGATAACGTCAACGAAGTATGAAGAAATGTAATGTCATTATGTTTTATGTTATTTTATTTTTACGATTAGTAAAATATCACAACGATTATTCAAAAAAGTGAGAGCTTGTGGTCAAAATTTATTTGGGAAAGTCACACGCTTAATAATAAAGTGACACAACTCATAAAAGCTGATTTTTGGGAAAACGCATGAAACGTTTTGTCACTTACGACTTATTCCGCTTATATAGAAACGTTACGTATTTTAATAATAGTTATTGAAGTGATACGTACGTTACGTTACGTATTTTAATAATAGTTATTGAAGTGATACGTACGTTACGTTACGTATTTTAATAATAGTTATTGAAGTG
>JANCMC010033613.1:44123387-44178231 GCA_024363005.1 Charaxes varanes
ATTAATGATATTGAAACGATATTTTATTATTTGTTAGTCTTTTTTCTAAATAGCTGTATCTCACTGTTGGATGCAGATATGGAAATAGCTCTTAGATTGGCTGATAGAGGACGTTGAAACGAAGCTGCATGTATCATTAACTAACTTTAGAACTAAAACAGTTCTAAAGTGAGTTTATTATTAAGTGTATATATAGCGATATAATCATTATGCACACGGTCACGATAAAGTATACGTAAAGGTTTCAAATTAAAAAAAAAAAACAAACTAATTTCTAACAATTCCAAGACGTTATAGGTATTTCAGTCTAAAAATGAACGCCCCGCTAAAAATTAATTGCAACGCTTGCTTGCGTGTACAGCGTATGTATTTTACAGTAAAAATCAACCACGTACTGTAAGCCAATAATAGTGAAAATCTGACGGGTTTGCTTCTACTATTTTGCATGTAGTATTCACCTGATACTTTTGAGGGGCGTGCATTTTCAGACAGTACGATTTCTACTAACACACACATACGGAATATCTGATTTAAAATTATGTTCAATTAAAAAAAAAAGTATTGAACTGTATGCAGCATGCATTCACAGCGCTTGAATAACTTTTAAGCATTTAAGAAGTAGAGGTTCTCTAAATATGTATACCTACACATAGAAGTTGGGATAATAGTTAAGTTTAGCATTATTTTTATATGCTACAAGGAAGTATTTGAAACAGAGGTCAGTCGTGCAAACCGGTTATACGCCAAAAGCCAAATTAAGGCTACTTACAAATCAAAATAATATTTAGTCGTTGATTGAGCAGGCTCCTTGTAAGCCCTAGTAAACAGTCTGAATTTTTAGTTCCATACAAACCCCAGTTCTCGCATATAACACGCTACTGGTAAAAAGAGCCAGCTTTATCTGTTCACATTGGAAGTGTACTCTGAGCTCATCTTAGCTGATCTAATCTAGTATATCGTTTAGCTACGAAGTCAGATATGCTAGTCATGTAGTTCAAATAATTTATATAGGTATTACAGTGCAACCTTAATATAACGTACCTCAATATAACGACTTCCTCGATTTAACAAATTCTTCGTAATCCCCTTGAATTGTTCATAAGAGTCAATATAAAATATACCTTTACAATGCGAAATTTTTTGCAACCTCTTTATAACGAATTTTGTCAACCCAAATCCTTTATATAAAGTTCCTACCAATATATAACTCTTAATTTTATAGTATGTAATTCATGTCGCGACATGTTTCGTAGAAGTTGTTCACTATAGCAAGATAAGTTCGTAATGTTGCGGTGAATAAAACTATTCTTTTACCTCTTTGTAACGAATTTTAGACCAACCTAACCTCAACATAACAAACCTCAGTTAAAAGAATTACTTGATATAACCAATATTTTCTTGTTCCCTTCGATTTGTTAAATCGAGGTTGCCCTGTAATAGGTTAAGCGAAATCTTTAGGTACCATGTTATGAAAATTGCGCGTTCACGGAGATGTATGAAATTTGGCACAATTATAGTGTATATAGTTGAATGTGTGCGAAAACTAATATTGTTTTATAATATACAATATTAATATATTAAACTATTACACCACACACACCAACGCCAAAGGATTTACACTATTTACACACAAATGTCGATACCTCCTACGTTAGTTCTTAACAGAACATCATCGCCAACCTCCGAAACGTAGGTAAATTTTAAATCAATTAAAATTAAAGTGTGTATCGAATAATTAAAATTAAACTATATTCTGTATACAGTACATTTATAATGAGTATTAGGAAACCCTCTAAATAAAAATGTTTATGTGTGAATATGTAAGTGTGAAGAGAGTGTGTGAAGAGTGTTGTGAAAAGTATATGTGAAGAGTGGATATATAGGAATGAGTATATTTAGATGAGTATATGAGTTGGAGTATATAAGGTTGTCACATTTTCAACAGCTGGTGAGAGAGGAATAAGAAATAGTTTATAAAAAGGAATTAGTTTAATATTCATTACGAAAAAAAGTGATTTACTGAGAGTAATGCCGGAGGCTTTCAGTATACATAAATTTTAATTAATGTCACGAGATCTCGCAATAAACCTTCAGTGTTATTTAATAAATAAAGTTGGACGTTGGGTAAATACAATAATGATTGCAATACAAAATAACTTTATATTTGTTATACGCTTTTTGTAATTAATTCGAACGATTCATCAATTGTTTTTACTAGTATAATTTGTATTGGTCGATGCTCCGCGGGCGCCTCTTCTGAGGCCGAGTTCGCGGATATCGTGTGGGGAGGAGTTATCGGACCCAAATTCCCATGTCTCCGCCGCATAGTGGCAAAGAGAAACTACCGTGGGGTTCTAGTCCGTTAGAGGCTGACATAACCTACCGTCGGCCCGTGTGGCGAACCCGTACCGTGTTTCCCCACGTAAAAGAAAAACTTTTATGCCTAAGAATAGAATACGTGCAACACTTTGCATGGTATATAAAAAGCTTTGCACGTGTGTTCGTGAAACAGTTACATTTTAACGTCGGAAAACAAATACTTTAATTTTTTTTTATTTTTAGAAAAACAAATTTTTATCTTCCTCAACAACGGCTGGTTCATGAATAATGATTCCTTCAAAAGCTTTGTCTTTCCTTACTCCTTAGGACTGCCGCAAGAGCGCACTAAGTACCATTAAATTAAATAATTAATCTTATCAAAATTATTTAAACATAAACCTTTAAGGAAAATTCTTCATAAATTTGAGTAATCCCGATTCAATAATGAAGATTTTATAGTCAAGTAAAGCCGAAGTTTTTAAATTTTTCATAAGCATAACATAAGGCATAAGATAAGGCATAACATCTTTTTTTAGTTTTTAATACATATAGTGGTAACAGCAGTTGATTGTGATGCTTAGTGATTTGTCAATTTTAGATTTATGAAACAATTATTGTGTCTTGATTCCATTTCCAAGGTACCATTTCATCAGAGCGACTTATAAACTGAAGAATAAATGTACCTCCCTCAATATCGAGATATTAAATAAAATGGATTAAGTGCGAGTGATCTATATTGAAGATTTTCTCCAACGAAAGGTTCATTTATACTCAAATTCACAGCTCTCATTCGATGCTGCTTTGACCGCATTACAAAGGTTTTATTTTGGTCAAAGATTTTTTAAGAATGTTCACACACACCCGCAACCCTTAAACTCTTCTCACAGAAACGACAACAATCGCTGAGCTCCATTTTGCGCTACCACTCTTTGCTAGCCACTTTTAGCATTCTGCGGCGCTAATGTTCTCTTCCGGTTCTGGTGACGTAATCCTTTTCATTGCGTTGATTCGTCGTAGCGCTGTCCAATAGCAGCCGAGGGATTTGAATGACAACCGTTCGTAATGTTGAAATTTTTTTGCAGCTATTGCGGTCGACAAATGAAACGTACTAGAGAAAGATTGTGGATACAATTTTGATTTAAAAATGCTGTTGGCAGTAATTTATCTCTTATAAAATACCACATCATTAAGACTGTCTGAGTTCGATTGTAAGATAATTAACAGGGGGCCACCGGGGGCCGGCTCAGATGGATGTAATAGCATTGATCTCGGTTATTCTACCACAGGTCTGTCAGTAATTGGGTCATTTATTACGTAAAGATGCTTCCACACACTACCAATTTGCTTACTATAATACATATTTACAGCAATTACCGAATGACCAAAGAAAGAAATTCACTCTACCGGGGTTTCCACCGTTCACTAAATCGGAACCAAATGTAAATTTTTCGGTGTTCACTATTTCGGGTAGTTCACTACAGCGAGAGTTCACTTAAGCGAGACTCTAGTGTAGTAGTCACGAAAATTGATAAAAATTTTTCTCAAGTTCCAAGATAGATAAGAAAAGCTTCACAATGTGATATTCGGGTGGTAAAAAAGCAAGGGCATTTATATTATTGGGCAAAATGACCTTAGACCGAATCATCTCATTACCAACTGTGACTGTAATGTCTTCCGTCTTTTTCCTGCTGCTTATTAAGAGGGCCTCCGTCTTTTCATCCGCTAATTGTAGCCCCACCGACGCCAACCAGCTGCGAATCATAGCAATACTTTGATTAGCTTTGAGAGTCACCTCCTCCTTATACTTTGACTCTATGACGACCGCAATCTCGTCAGCACAACCTACAATTTTGACCCCTTCTGGCAAGTTCAGTCTTAGGACTCCATCGTACACAATATCCCAGAGCAGGGGTCCGTTGTTTTGTCCGAGATCACAGATCAGGTTTTTATACCAAACAGAGACAAACTACTACTAGGGAATGACCTTAATACAATTCACGGATTTCGTGTCACGTAGAATAGTTTATTTTCAAATAGACGGTCACTGAATATATTTTCTCTAATAAATAGTCACTTTAAACAAAGCTAATGGAATAACAAATTAACTTTCATATGGAAAGGAAGGGCCTTAGGTATTAATTTTTAAGCTTTGAACTTAGTTATGGGTTATGAGCTCAGCATTACTTTGTGGTTAAAGTTAGCTCGTGCCTTGCTTTGAAAAGAGATCAAACTCAGTCGAGTATTGGAATGGCAGAAGAATCCGCATTTAACAGATAGTTAGGTTATAATAAACTGCCTATAACCTTGTACGGTAGTTCTCATTAAACCAAAGCTGTATATTTATTTAGCCTAATAAAAGCGTCCGTTATATTGTAAATTTATTGAAGACGCTTTGAAAATTATGTAGGATATTTCCTTAGTATCAGATGATCTCGACAATTGCTTCTGGACTGCTTGTAAAACTTGCGCCCACACGATACCAATCTTGCATTGGCCATATTTTTTTAAAAGTAAAGACTTTTAATATAAGTTATAATTTTAATTCAAAAAAAGACCATCCGATTCTTTCAATGGACGACGACAAAGGCTATTTTTTTATCCCTTGGGAACAAAATAGATCGGGATAAAAAAAAAAATAATTTTCATGCGGGTACATAAAATATTACGAAAATAATAAATATTACTTATCTGGATACTTATATATACTACTTGATACTAGATACTATATCTTCTTCTTCTTCTTCTTAATAGCTTCCTCTCTGCTGAGGATCGTGACTCCAGTTTCCAGAGATATTATATACTTATATTTAACTAGCTGTTACCAGTGACATTGTCTGCGTAAAATTAGGTGACATTTCGATTGATTTTTTTGTCCATAATTCTTCTCCCATTGATCAGGAAGCCTTCATAAAATTAGCTATCTACCTCTAAAAGATCCATCAAAATTTGTTTTTCTGTTTCGAAGAATACCCGTAAGTTATAACAGACAGACAAAAAAATTTAAATGGCTTTTATTTATTATATATAAGTACCGTACATTATATGAAGGGTTCGGCACCCCTTAGGTCCTCTTAATCCGGTTCTATCGCAAAACCAGTTCTTAGCAAACGCCTACTAATTGAAACCTACCTCCCTGCCGAATTTCATCTTTGTACGTACCGCCGTTTTCCAGATTTCGTTTTGGGTGACCTTTGACTCTTACATAACGTAGATATATCATGTGGCAGTAAATACATAGATTCCGGTTGCACGTCCTATAATCTAATATTGGGCTCATCAATTTTCGAACGTCATACTGCTTGCTTTATCTGGGTAAGTAGGTTAATTAAAATCATTCAAGGTCGATAATTGCATAATATATGTGTTGCGTTGCAGCTTTGCTCTTTTGCAAGTATATCTGTACAAATAAGAGACTCTATAGATCGGAAAATCGGTGAAAGACGGGTCCTCATGGGGTTTAAACCCAGCTCCAGTTATCCCAGTGTAGTTAGAGATAAACGAAAACATTTGACACAGATTATTTTTAAATAAATACAAAACGGCCATGAAAACGCCAAGGCTACTTAAAATCAAATTAATTGATACGTTCTTACGATTAAGTAGACACCTAATGATGTGTTGATGTTGGTACCAAGCCTAATAGGTTCCCCGCTATACCGATGTTCTACTAAACATAAAAGTGTCAACAACATATATAATATACATTATATATACAATCTTATACTAATATATAAAGCTGAAGAGTTTGTTTGTTTGTTATGAACGCGCTAATCTCAGGAACTACATGTTCGATTTGAAAAATTATTTCTGTGTTAGATAGCCCATTTATCGAGGAAAGCTATAGGCTATATATCATCACGCTAAATGTTTTCACCTAATTTTACGCGGACGAAGTCGCAGGTTCAGCTTGTAGTATATAATATAGTTAAATAAATGAGCAAGTCACGTATTTCATACGTGTAACAAAAACCACTTTAAATAAATATGTCCTTGTATCTGCTTGAAACGACTATAGAGATTTTATTTTCACTGTGCATTTTATTTTCTGGCTGGTAGATTCACGTAAAAAAATGAAAATCTTCAAAATTTCCAACAAAATCAGTGTCGAATTCTACGCGTCACGTTTACCAAAATAATTTGTTAAAAAATACCTTAAAAGTACAAGTATAGTACAAAATTTTATCTTAAATCCTTTTCCAATTACTTCCAAAAGAAATATCCTTAAAAACGTTATTCCCCTTTGAACGGATTCCTTTAAAATTTAATCTGAACTCAAAACTTAAATCGCCTTAAAATTGGAAATGCAAACTACTTGCCGCTCTGCAGCTCTCGAAGATATATTTCCTTGTCACCTGTTTCTGTAAACGCCTTTTAAAACATAAGAGAACCATTTGTTTCTAGCAATCTGGCGTTACTTTCCGTAAAGAATCCATTGCTCTCTATAAATTTACGTGCCATGATCGCGTCAGTACTGACTTATCAAAGTCCTATTAAACTAAAAGCTTATTAATTATTATTTTCTACGTCAAATGTATTTACCATGTTGTTATAAAGACAAAATAATAAATATTCTGTATCTGTAAATGTAACTGGGTGGTCACCCTATTGTCTTCTGCCTACATGCCTCCAATCCTATATTACTTCACATTTAGCAACTCCATCCTTAGATATATCCTATAATTAATGCTAAACGTCAAAAGATTCGAAAGATAATAATTTTAATATAAACAAATGATTATCTCTTAGCAAATATTGACCGTACATTTCTTGCTTTATTTTATAACGAGGAACGATTCAAGACACAACATGTTTATTCTTATACTTAGGGTTTTCCTACCGCTTCGCTCGTAATTTGTTTTTTATAATCAGGAACAATATTTTTCTCGATTAAAAGTATACAATGATCCTTTCCGTAGCCTTGAAAAAGTGTAAACAAAGTTACATGATTTTCGGTTTACTTAAGGCGTAAAATCATAACAAGCAAAAATTGAACTCATATTATCACTTAATGTATTAATTAACATTACTTTTTTTAATAATACTTACATTACATTATTTTTTACTAAAACAGCTCGGCATCCGCACTGCTTTGCACTGTACCGCTCTGCTTTACACCGCACCGCTCAGCTTTGCACACACTGCTCAGCTATGCATCGCACCGCTCAGAACCGCACCGCTGAACTTTGCATTGCACCGTTAAGCTTTGCACCGCAGTGTACCGCTCAGCTTTGAACAGCACCGCTTCTTCCCATATCGTACTAAATATTGAATAAAGTCACTTTATAATTAACAGCAAGAAATAAGACGAGTACTTGTTAAGCCGTGAAGCTCAAGATTACCCTGGTCGTGTACTGGGACAACACTAAAAAGAAGATACAACCTGTGGTTTTATCTTCTCCTTGGGCTGCGGCTTGTCTGTGGTCTTGCCGCCCTTGTCCTGCTTGCCCTCCTTCTTCGCACCACCCTTGGTGGCGCGGGCACCCAAACTCATCTTTAACTGCCTAAATATTTACAGCCTCTATTTACAAGCAGCTGAAACAAAAAAATTTCAAAAATTGTTGTGCATTTTACACTAAAATATATTAAAAAAAAATGATTTAAATTCACTACAGAAATTTAATTTTTCTGTTTTAAATTTTATTATCTCTTAATTCTAATAAAATATTTTTTTTATTTATCTTATTTTTTAGAACCCTAACTTCTATTTCAGTAAATTCTTGAATAGGATGTTGAATTGGATTAGAAATTAATTTATTAATATTTATCCCCCTTATTTCCAACAATAATAAACTTTTAAATTCCGAAGCAGCCCTTAAATATTTTTTAACCCACACGGCGTAACAAAATTTTTGAGACGGTATTTTGAAAGTTGATTCTAAAACTAGACTGTCTCTGGATCATTTTGGTTAATATCCCATCAAAAACTTGAAGCAAAGGCATGAGGCCCCATGAGGGGGTTGCATTTCTCCTCTTCACCCCGTGTACAGAATAAAAGGTAAATGTGGAGACATATATCATTGGAAAGGGCACAATCTCAGGATTTCAATGATACCACTCACTAAGCTAGGTTAGCCCCGGTTGAGAAATTATTCACAAAATAAAAATTTTATTAACAAAAAATCTGATCTCTAGTAACAGTTGGTAATAGTAATTAAAATTTTATATCTAGTTATAATTTTTTTATTACAGTTAATGTGGAGTCAGTCGGAGCAATGACACCAAATGTAATATTTGTTGAAGCAGTGAAAATATTGAGAGATAAATGTAAAACGTTATTAGATGAATTAAACAATTTGTAAGAAGGTACTGTTTTTTATTTGCAATAAAAATGACTCTGGTTTTATAATATTTAATTCCGTTTTTTGTAATATGAAATTACTTTGATCTGAATGGCTTAAAAGGGAGCTATAATACAGGGGTCGGGAACTTTTTTAGTTGGGAGAGCCAAAAAAAGTCACAATTTAAAATATATTTCCATGAGATCCATGCAATAAAGTTAAACAAGCCCAATAATTTTAAGAGCATTACTATACCAGCGCTATACCGCGCTTCATTTAATACGGCTTCGCGGATTTTTTTTACAGTGTTTTTTTTACAGCGTTTTTTTTTACAGCGCATTCAGTGGAAAAAGACACTACAGCGCAACGGAGTCACAAAACCGTCTCTTTTTTTTTGTTAAAAACGTTCATCATACGACTAAGGTCGTAGGGTGATGAATATTCTTTCAATTCAATATTCAAACCTTTTCTGTTTCACTAACATCTTGTCCCCCAGTTGAAGGTCATGGGGCTTGGTTCTTTTTTTATTATTAGCGTAGTCTGCCATTTTAGACATGCTAATAGCCTCTTTTGGTATAATTGGGTCTCTCCGATCCTTTTCGTTCTGTGCCAGACATGGAATACAATTTCGGATCCTCTCTTCAACTGCTGACCCCATTTTGAACAACCACACTTTGCTTCGTAACAAATCTTTAGTCTAACAAACATGTACAAATCACATATAACTAAGTTGTTTTTTAAACATAAAAATTAAAAAATCAATTAAAATATAAATATAACTTAAACTTACTTACAGTTTATGAAAACAAAACAAATATGTCGTTAACCTAACATGAAAACAAAACGAATATGTCATAGAAATAGATAGCCTACTAATTTAAATGTTTTTACAGTTCAAATAATAAGACGTGTTAACCTAACACGAAAACAAAACGAATATGTCATAGAAATAGATAGTTTACTAATTTATATGTTTTTACAGTTGATATTTTTTTCAATGATTTCATCATTTTTGAGTCTTAGATCTCTACTTATTACAGATGCTTCTGTGAATAAAATTATTCACTTGCTTAGAATAAAAGGTTGAGATTGAATAAAAATAAGACACTCACTATTTCTCAGCTTAATATACTTTCTCTAGCTTTAATCTATTAAAATCTGTTCTGTAAGCTGTAGAAACCCATTCTTAACAATTGGAAGCCATATCAGCAGACAACAGGGAACCGTTGTTGCAATAAGAGTCTACAAATTTTCTACCCTTCGGATTTCCATTAGTTTATTATTCATAAAATTTTTATCAAAGTCATCTTGCAATTAAAATTAATTCGTTCATCAGAGCATTCGAATCGGTGTATCCTTCTACTAAGGGGTACCCAAGATTATAATATTTGTGTTCATTAAAAAGAGTACCTCTGTTGACAATATTTGAAGGGGAGGGAATAGGAGGGTGGTGAGAAGGGGTAGGAGGGAAGTTCCCCGTCAAATAATCTAAATGTTGTCGCAAGATTATCAGAATGCTGTTAGAAATTATTAATTCTTATGTTAGAATACAACCCTTAAATTGAATAATTTATAAATAATCTTAATGTTTACAGGTTAAAGTGAATGTTTCTGTTTATAATATACATACATATAATAGGTGTTTAATATTTAAAGAGTTTTGATATGGTTGATGACAAAAATACTGGCACGTTACACACTACATGTCAGATATTTAAAAAGTTTATGTATTCTATTTGACTTTCGATCGGGGTTCGGGAATAAAATAACAATATTATGTAAAAATTAAATATAATAAATATCAAGACATAAGAAAGAAATGATCGGACTATAAATATTAAGAGTCTCTTAAAATTAGAAAAAATCGCTTCTATCGACCGATAACGAACAAAATCTTATTAAAGTATAACATTGTATTATTCAGTAAGTTATTATCTATATATTATCTCAAATGTTCTCATATGTAATATGGCATATCTAATCCTATTAATATGTTATGCTATTGTATCATAGGTAATGTACAAAAGATTAGATTAAGAAAACCAGGTTTTCTCTCTAGCTTTTTTGTCTCTGGATTCGTGTTACTTAAAAAAAATTAGTGCCTAAAGAAAACAGGTTATCTAATTCTACTAATTATGACAAAGTAGATCTATCTTTATCTATTCTTACAAAAGTAAGTAAAATAAAAAGGATAGTAATAATTTGTATTTTTACGACCGTTTTATGTGATTACAACGTGCATGTAACACGTTAGTCTCTCAATTCTCGATGGACATTTCATATTGGCCAGCGATACATGTCAATCAAAATTATATGCCTATTTGTTTGTATTTGAAATATAGGCAATATTTATAACAATAATATCTAGATATTAATAGTAATTAGTAGGTACAGAAAACCTGTTTTAATGCACGAATTTAGTTCGTCAACGGAGATGGAATGCTGGAGAGGGATAAGCCAATTTTTGGGGGTCTAAGTATAGGTACCAACTATAAAATCACAATTACATATTAAAAGTTTCAAAAATAGGGCTTGCGATTATAACCAAGACATTTTGGTCGTACGCTAGTCGTGCGTCTGTTAAGACGTAACTTTAGCAATATCAATATTGAACTTTCCAGCTTCTAACCTCGACATTACACGGTGTGACAATTGTATATGCTGCTAATATAATATGACGCATGCAGTTCACGCCTATGAATAAATAGGTGACAGCTTGTGAAATAGTGACATTTAGTGAATTCTTTTCTGTTGTCGATACCTATGTATGGTTTAAAATAATATACATAATGCCTAACATTGAATATTAGGTAATAATGTTCGCGTGAATAACGTTTTTCTCAAAAGGGGGTTCGCAGACGACGGCGGCCCTTATGGCTGTGATATATGTAGACAACATCCGTTTTCTTTATGTTTATATAATAATTTTAACATTTCACATGAGAAAATAATGTTTTTTAGGACAAGTTGATTAAAAAATTGATTATCGACAAAGTAAAATAATATGATTAAATGGCTTACAGATCAAAGTAAAATTGATTCATTTTAGTTCTAGATAATTAATCAAGTCATTGGATGTATTGAAACCTACCGCTCTTAGAGCTTTAGATGTCTTAATAGAGACATGTGTATGAGCGATTATGATTTTTTTCTAATTTGAGGAAGATATACGATTGTGAACATTTGAATGGGTGGTGTTCCATAGATTTGGAAGGAAATATGTTCATATTATAACACGGTAGGTTTATCCCCTTAATAGGTAAACGCGTTGTAAGATTATTCTCGTATCCTTATATGGCTTTTCGACCCCGAGTGCAAATAATATAATTATTATATATTATAAAGTAATATTAAAATGTTATAAGAGCATTGTGTTATAGGGGGGATTACAGTACTCGGAATATTATAGAGCGCCTTCTCCTATAAATAGGCTGAAAAAACGACATATAAGTAAGAGGTATAAGAGAGAGAAAAACGCTCTATAAACCTGAGACTGGCAAATTAACTCCTATTGCTCGAGTGTGTTGTCCATCGGATACTGAATTGTATAATTTTGAATTCAAATTTAAAACATATATATGTTGTATACATGTAGGTATATATATAACTGGAAGTAGTATACCCAAGTCTTCAGATGCTCTACCGATTCTCTTGTTCAAATGGAATTGGCCGTCGTCGTGGAACCCCCGTTTATATTGTTATAATATGTTATATAGGCAAATGCTCTCAATGGCGGTTAGTTTAAGTACCTAAGTATATTAGTAGACTTTTGTTAATATCATAATATCGATACCTTGTTATGCAAATCGTTTCACTTCACTATTGCACATTAGATTTGGCATGTTTAGGAAATATTAAAAATACTCTAGATAATATCTCTCTAACGTTTAAATTTTTATGTTTCCTTTTAAGTATGGGCTTCAAGAAGATTGTTATCTGATTAAAGTGCATAATGCATGAATTTTGTTTTTAGGAATATTAATTAGAACAACTATCAGCACACACTATTTATTTATGTAAATATATAAAATATAATGGGTCTTGTTAACTTTAGTTGTTTTCGTCCTGAAGTTTTGATTTTAAATATAGAAATCTCAACCTCGTGAAGACAGAAAGACGGAATAAATATCTTTTTAAGTCTGCCGTTGTTTATATGCGTTTCTTTTGAGAAATCCTCGAATAAGTAATAGAAAAATAACCAATGGAGGCGCAGTTTTCGCTTTCCGCCGCAGGATCCGAACTTATGTCGTACGGAAAGTGCACGCTTTAATCCTTCTACGGCGTTGATGACATACTACAAACATATTATATATTTGAGGACTAAGCACGAATATTTCGAACCGTTAAAAGTCGACGACTCTATTTAGGATGAAAATGTTCGTGCTATGTCCAAGTCTAAGTGAAAAGTAAAGTCTAGTAAAGTTGACTCGTCGACGTACTTCGATATGAAAAATTCATGCTGGGCCTCTGACAGATGAAATCTACCAATATTGTGACATGCGTTCATTTAAACTGATCCGTGAGTTTAATCGATGTGCAAAGCGATGTATCGATATATGTAGACAAGTTAGGGTATCATAGATTTAGCAGTATTATATATTAATGAGTAGGATTGGAATGTTTTTGTTTGTAAGATTTTTTTATATAACTTCAGGCTACCTCATGGTGTCGTGTACTCAGTAGTACCAGTCCTTATTTCGATTTTACGTTTAGTTTTATAGCCACAAGGTGATTCAGCTCTTTTTGCTAGTTAATTAAAGGTAAAGCGAATCGATTGATGTCACATTTGATTTACAATGCGTATGCCGTTAAATCGATTTAACCAACAGCATGCTCTTTCTTATGTAATTAAAATAAGACCTAGAAATTATGGCGCATGTAATTTGAATTCAGTAGAAGCGTCGCGACCGCGGGACCGGCCCCGGCGGCGGCACAGCTGCCCTCGCCCGAAACTCCCCCCGCCACTCCGACGTCACCGTGCCGCCGCGGACGTCGTTAGCGGCGGCCACAGTCATCATCTGGACGGATTTCGGTCCGCTCCATCTCTACGCGACGTATAGGCCCCCCGGAGGGGCGGTTTCGCGCGAGGATTTCGACGAGATCTTCACCGGTCCACACCCGGTGTTGATCGCGGGGGATCTAAACGCGAAACATCTCGTCTGGGGCAGCAGGGTGACAAGAACCGATCATCATCAGTCTAGTTTCAACAGTTGTGCTGTAAGGATCTAGGTGTTTATTGCTGCTTCAACAGGATATTCAGATAAGAGTTTCATCTAAGTTTTATAATAATTGGTTTCTTAATTTTGTTAAGTAGGTTAAAGGTATTTATATTTTGAGTTAGTTTTGTTTGGTTTTATTTCTAATAAATTTTTAGTATGTAAATAGATTTTTGTTTATGAAATGTCTGTAAGTAGTGATGGGCGAGGGAAAGTTCCTCCAGAGATTGAGAATTCAAAACCAGAATTAATTAAACAACAAAGGTCACCACAGCACCCATAATGACAGTGCAGACAAAGGTCGTAATAGCATTGCACTGCACAGGCCAGAAACATAATGCATACGTCCTTGTACCTTGAGGTCATATATGCATTTAATGTTTTTTATGTGTGGGAGACTAGCAACATAAAAGGGAATAGAGGCCTCTCTTGCCAATGAGAAATTCACCTTGTCTTGCATAATGTCCTCAAATTCTGCATACTAGGCTAGAAAGGGAAGTGGTTAGAGTGTAATATGGGCATTAGTGTCAGCTCAAATACATATGTTTTATTTTTTTTTTATTGTAAGTATTGAATTGGTACAATTTTACTTATTTATTTCTAACTCTCTTCTGTACCATAAAAGTTACCAAATTTAACTTATCCATTGTTAAGCAGGTAGAAAAGATCCAAGTTACCGTTTGAGGACAAAGGAATATCTGCTTGCTACGAGTATTATTATTATAATAGGGTATATTAGGGTATATAGACTTGTTTTACATACAATCTAAACTTTTCTAAATTTAAGAATTGGAATGTTTTTAAATTTAGTTAATGTATTCATGCTAGTCTTTGCAAATAAATTAGCTTTTTCGTTGCCACTGATTCCAGTGTGTCCTGGTACCCAGCATAATGTAACACCCTTCTCTCTGCCTAAATTGTTTAATTTCTCTAAGCATTCCCATACTAATTTCGATCTGATGACGTTAGAACCCAGCACTATGATGGCTGCTTGACTGTCGGAGGAAATTGCAATGCTTTGCTTCCAATAGTTTCCATCAAGATTCAGTCGAGGACATCTTCCAATAGCACTGATCTCTGCCTGGAAGACGCTAAGTTCCAATTGGAGGAAGACGCTCTTCCGCGCTCTTGCAATATTGTCCTTTGTTTTGTTTTTTTCGTTGTGAACGTTCTTGCAGGTGTCATCGTAATTTTGCTTGTTATAGCTATTTTGGTTCTTATTGTTCTTTATATAAGTTAGTTTATGGTGGAATTTCATGGTAAATGACCGATGCTGAGCTGAGAAAATTAGATGTTTGTTTTTTTCACTTTTGAAGTATTTTATGATACTTCATTTCAATTTTGTATAAAGTTGTGTGTCACCAAAATAACTGTTTCATCATCAAGCAATATTACTATAGTTAGGTATGGCGGGCCATTCCGAGTGGTAGGCATTAGGGGGCACAATGTGGTTACGCTGGGGAGCGTTGCGGGTCCTAGGAAACGCAGGGATGCTCATATTGGGCCGTTGAAGCTTCCGTTAGAGTAGTTACACAGGTTAGGTCTGGTGTGTCCTGGCCACCTGGCGGTCTGCTGTCATTTTTTTAGTTGATGTGTAGTGTATGTTTTCGTGTTCGGAGTATGATGCGGTGCATCGTGACACAGGAGTGTTTATTTTTATTTTTAGTATTGTTATTTTTCTTGTGGATTTTTTTTTTGGTCGCCACAAGTAAATTGTTCCTTTTATTACCTTTTTTTGCTATTTTATCGGTAAAATTTATATGCATTTGTATAATTTTTGCATATTTCGCCATTGTTGGTGCATATTTAGGGTATTTTTCATGCATATTTGCATGCATAAAATGAAATTTGTATGTTGCATATAATACGGTCTCTAGTAATAAACTGACCTCACATTAAAAGAATACTAAGCAATTAACCGGAACTCTGTAATTTAATTTTTTTTAAGCAAATTCAATTTTACTCCATATCTAAAATTTGAGTCTAAAATTATTAATATTGGTGTTCCGCAGGGTTAGATCTTTGGACCCAATTTGTTTTTAATTTATGTAAATGATCTATCTTGCACTATGAATTCTTTAGCTTCAGTGGCCTTATACGTTGATGATATAAATATAGTTATCGAGTGTCCTACATTACGTAATTTAATTGTCAAAACCAAATATGTTTTTAGTGTCATTAACACATGGGTGAATAACAATCGTTTGATAATTAGCTTTGATAAGACTAATTGCGTACTTTTTAGGAATGATCGTTCTTGATAAAATGGATTCCAGATTATACTACAATACTCCAATATTGGTCTAACAAAACTTTCAAACAGCTTAATTTTGGTGAGATGATTTTTAAAATCTTTGCAATTGCGATGAATAAATCCTAAAGATTTATACGATTTCTGAATTATGTAATTGATATGATCAATAAAATTTAACTGAGAGTCAAAAATTACGCCTAAGTCACGTATTTTTGTTACGTTAGACAATGTAGAACCGTTTAGTGTATAATTATTAATTTTCTTTTGCTTGTTACGTGTAAATTGGATACTAATATTGGGGTTTAGGGACAATACCAATATGGCTATGTCTATGTGGTGCGGGGCAAACAATGTCCTATAACATGTCGTTCCCCTGTGTGCCCTAACACCTGCATGCAGGAGGAGTTAATGGCTGCATCACATAAAGCGATTAATATGGCCAATTTCTGGGCTGCTATTGCAAAGCAACTAAGTTTAAGTTAAGTTTAATATTGAAAAAATAGATTATAGAAGAAAAAGCTTACAACATACTTGATACATACCTGATAGTAATGCCATCACCTTTTGTCAAATACAAGTCGTAGTGGGTATTCCATTTTGGATCAAGGGTAGCTTTGACAGCATTGGTGGAATACACTTGGCCACTTCCATCAACAGATATTTTTGCAAATGGGTCGGGTAAACCTAAAAAAGTATACAATTTGCATGGATTATACATACAGAGGATTCTTGAGTACTTCTGTCACGTTGCCCATAGAAAAGGAGACAACTTTGAGCGGGTTGTGATTAAACACAAAGTGGAAGGAATAAGATCTTGTGGTCATAGCTTGATGCGTTAGTTGGATCAAGTATGTACCACAATCAACACAATGCAATAAATATTGCAACCAACAGGGTCATAAGGCAGGACATCATTATAACTATGACCATTGGAAATGGTCACAGCCTTCAGGAATGAGGAATATAAGTATATGATATATATGTATTTAGTGGTTTCAACAAATAAAGTGTAAATTTTTTATTTGTTACCGTTTATGAAAGGCTTTACCAAAATATTTGGGAAGGTAAATTATATAATGTGATGAATTTAAAAATAGTTTAATTAGGAAAACTCTCTGTTTGATTACATTATCTTTGCATGAATTATATATTTATTTTCTATATATGCCATTATAGTTTAAGGAGTATAATTTAGAACAACATAGATTTCTTAAACCAAACTAAAATCATAAACCCAAATACAGATTCTAGATCTTTTTTTGCTAAAGATTAAATATTGGTTCTTGTATATACTATTTAGTCTTACATCATATGTAATAAAGATAAATACAAAAATTTTAAAGATCTATCATAAAAATAGAATAACAACTATATAAGTGATGGACTATGGAACCCTAAGAATAATGTAGGACATATCATTGAAATTTTTATCAAAAATATTTCTTATCTCTAAATTTGCCAATATTATCAATTTTCATGTATTCCTACTTTGAAGATGATGGCCAAGTTACCTTATTAATAGATATAATTTCACACACTGGCAAATAAAAGTATTAAGAATACTAGGTGGGATATACCATTTATATTTTTGGTAACATGTGTTGGAAACACAGAAGTGTAATTTAAAGTCACAGAAGGGAGGGAGCAGTCAAAAAATCTTAAAAAATAGGTCACTTAGGTATGGTCCTCTATAAACTAGTAATTTATAGTTACAAAATACTTTTAAAAAGAATAGACAAATTGAGATATAGACGATAACTGCTGCTAAGTTTGGCGTTTAGTTTACACAAACTTTCAAAAATTTATATCTATAAATAGGTGTAAATAATGTAAAATTCTTCTAAAGTAAAGTAAAGGACTATAAAATTAATTTATCGTTACTTAAATTCATGCTAAAATATTACAAAACTGCCTCTTTTCGTAGTCTAGGTACTGTGTAATTATTACCAGATAATATTTTAAGGGAATATATGATTATCATATACAAAAATTAACAAATTACTTACGCAATAGCTTAAGCTAAGCAGGAGTATCATAAATTTTTCATTAATTTATAATGAAAACTTCACTTAAATGCTTTTGTATCATATCATTGCAAGACTTCCTGTGTAATTGCTTAACAGTTTCCTCTTAAAACAAATCCTTACTTAAAAAAAGGAAAGTATACTTACGAAATAAATCTCTCCTGACTAAGTTCCTGGCGCATAATACTATAAAGAAAAACAATCACGTTAAACGGGGAGGTGACAATCATACGTAAATTCACGTCAAGTTTTGGGAGCACAAATCGAGTGAAAGGTTGCAGTACTTACTTGTGAGACGTATTTTTTGAGCTCCATATTTTCGGTTTGACACTGGAGTAGACATTATTTTATTCTATCTAGTCATTACAGAGACCGCAATTAATCAACAAAATAAAATACCTTCAGTGTATAAACTTACGACCACCATTTTTGTTCATCACAAACTTTTTAACTCTCAATTGCTGCAAAGTTATAAATTACAATGAAAATAATTGCCATATGCAAATTGTAACCATAGCGCAAACACAGTGAAACAACTAACAATTTAAAGAATTATTGCCCCATATGATTTCTAGTTTGTGATTTATGAAAGAAAATATTTAATTAAATTATTAAATGAACACGTATTATTTTTTAGCAAAATAAGAATCATATACTAAAAATTCATAATTCCTTCCGAAGTTCTTTGAATGGTGGTTGCTGCTACAGATAAATGAAACGAGTTACGTGACTACACACAGAGTACATTACACATAGAGAGAGAGAAACTACACTTGTAATATTTACATAATCTCAAAGAGTAAAATATCTTTATAGATAGATAAAGTATAATCTCAGATGAGAGGTTACTAATCTGAGTTATTCCGAGGTTAGTTGGGTATAAATACTACGGTGACACGTCTTGAAATTTGTGTTTTTGGGACAAAAAATTTAAGATTTTAAAATTAACATTGTATATCAAAATAAAAAATTTATTGTTATGATAAGTCTGTATAAAAAGTTTTTTTATATTTAAGATAAGGCGTACGTTAATAGAAATTTGATAAATTTAATATTGTTGTTATCAATTATTAGTGATAATATTGTTTATAATGAGATTAAAGTGTATCTTATTGTTGATTAAATAACGCCTTTCTGAATGCAGGCTGACGTTCTGCAATAAAATTTGTACACAATTACATTTTACTGTACAAAACTGGAAAGATAATTATACATGGAGCCAATAATTATAGTTCATGGTGGGGCTGGTGATATTCCACTAAGCAGTGTAAAAGGAAAGTTAGATGGAGTAAAGGATGCTGTTATTGCCGGTCATAAAATTTTATTTAATGGCGGTAGTGCTTTAGATGCAGTAGAGGCTGCTGTTGTATCTATGGAAAAGGATGAATATTTTAATGCCGGTACGTGTAAATACTGATTTTATGATTGTAAACCATTCATATATAATTAAATTATGAAATAAATTCAATTCCAGGCTATGGATCCGTATTAAATTTAAGAGGAGAAGTAGAAATGGAAGCCAGCATCATGTGTGGCAAGGATTTAAATGTTGGTGCTGTAACACTTATAAAGGATTTTCTTCATCCTATAAGCATTGCACGTAAAGTTCTTACTGACTCGCCCCATTCATTATTAGGTGGTGAGGGTGCAAAAATATTTGCTCTGGAAAAGGTGACGTACATTATAGACGCAAATGTTTTACGGAAACTTTTTATTTATCTTTATAAATAATACTAATTGTGTACATTATTTCATTACAGAAGTTTCCAACGGTTACACAGGAATCTTTAATCACTCAAAGTGCTAAAAACGCATTAAACAAATTTTTACAACATGGTGAATTTGGGAGAACCGAAATAGGCATGCAAGAAGAGGTTCGTTGTTTTTAAAATTTACAATTGATTATTGAGATATCTGGCAACTAATTAAAATAGCTTATTATGTACAAATATGGAGAAAAATTGGAAATCGGATTGTATATGTCAAAATTAGTAATTAAATATTTTTTGTCGTTTTGAATATTTTATCATATACAATCTCATTTTAACATCTAAAGCAGAGGTCGGCTACTTTTTGGCAGACAAGGGCCACAAAGTCGCTAAAAATTAGATAGCTGACCACATTGTTAAGAAAGTGATGTAGGCGGGCCATACTTGTATAATAATTATTTGGCAACAGGTGTCTAGTTATCTGTTTACGTAGGTAGACATTGTAAGCGATATAAAAAATGCTATATTTTAGTACAAAAATTTACTCTTGTGTAATGTAATTAACTAACTATATCTTATTTATAAGAAATAGATTGTTATTTAAACAGCCGTGGGCTACAAATAGAGGGGTCGTGGGTCACACGTCCCACCGCTAATCTACAGTATAAGATTGTATTTTGTAACATATTAAAAATGCTTTTCAAAAAGTTATATTTAGGAAGGTGTAGGAACAGTTGGAGCTGTTGCAATAGACGCCAATGGTCAAATTGCTGTTGCCACCAGTACTGGAGGTATGAGTGGCAAAGTCGTTGGGCGTATTGGTGACACTCCTCAAATAGGAAGTGGGACTTACGCAGATAATAACATCGGCGGCGTATCGACTACAGGTATTATATTTAGAACTATTATAATTTTTGGCATCATGCATTAAGAAAGCTATTCAGGTAAGTCAAAAAGTACAAAACAAATTTGACGGAAAAGTCGGCATTTATATTATTATTTGTAGGTGCTAAATTTCTTATGACATGTTTTTGCACACTTTTTTGTGTGTAAAAGTTTATTATTTACTTATAACATCATCGCAGTTCCCACTTTCGTCCAACTAAGGTTGGAAGAAACCAGTCATTTTATGGATTACTTGGTATATCGTCTACTTGTACATGATAGGTTTCATTAAGGAATTTTGCGATGTTTTTGATGATTTTAAAAATTTTCACAGATCAGCACTGTGTTTATAAGCAACTGTTGAAGTCAGTCGACTTAACCATTTAAAGCAATAAATGTTTTATAACGCAATTAAGGTATTTTATTACGAAAATCCCAAATGACATAAATCTTCTGATATGATCGTTATCTTTTTTGCTAAACAGGTCACGGCGAATCGATCCTCAAGTTTTGTTTGGCTCACAGTATTATTAAACTTATGGAAAGTGGCTTAGATGCAAACGAAGCGACTAAAGTAGCTGTTACAGGTAATTAATAAAACAGCATATTAGTTAATAAAATTTTTAAAACTTAAAACCGGTAAAGATATTTCCTTATTTAAACTTGATTTGCAAAATATAAGAACGACAACCATGATACTGCAAAAGTTAAAACTATGTATACATGTTTCAGTTTAAAAATGCACGCCCCTCCACCAATTAATTGCAACGCTTGCTTGAGTATGTAACGCGTTTTTATTGTAAACTCAAACTCAACCACGCGCTTTAAGCCAACGATTTTAACAAGCTTGCGTGTTTGCGTCTACACGCTTTATTTTGCATGTAGAAGTGACTACTTTGGAGGAGCGTGTATTTTTGAACTGTACGCACTCTAACAGTTAAAGTAATAAAGTGGAAGCTAGATAGACAGTGTTCATAGCAGAGATCATTGAATTATTTCTATGAATTAGGCTCATAACAACCTTACATGAACAACTGTAATCTCTATTCTCTACACTTCCTTTATGACTGCGGTTCCTACAACTGAAATATTAACAATATTGAATTTAATGAGATTTTATTATTAGAATATAAGGAGTAACATCTCTTATGGACATAAAAGTTGAAAAAGTGTCCAACTTTATGGCTCGGATAACAGTTCAAAAACCGTCCAGAATGACGCCGCTGTAGACAATTGGAATGGTATGAGTTTAATAGTATACGAATTGACCATTAACCTCCCAGAATGGCGCTGGTTGGTGTAGATAAATGTGAATGTATAAATGAAATTCACGATGAAGCAGATGTGGCACCCTCTCCCTATTTTCGTAGTTCAAGGACATTTTTAATATACAGAGATGTTACTCCTATTCTAATCTCCATAGCTCTTATGAATGCAATATCTTTTTACAGGAATGACAAATCGTCTCAGAAATACTGCAGGAGCTATTACTTTATCTAAGGCTGGTGGCGTAGGCTTTTATTTTAGCTCCAATAGAATGGCCTGGGCATATATTAAATCGAACAAAATATTTTATGGCATAGACCACGATCAGATTTTCGAAGATGAGTTCGTTTGACAATTATGTAACGCGATTCGTCGATTATTACTACATTAAGAATCATCCATAAATTAGGTTACACGAAATTTTCGATTTTTAACCCCCTCCTTGTCACAGACTTGCACATTTTCTTTACCCCCCTCCCCCTTGGTGTGACGACACAAATTTTCCAATTTTATACATGTATTAAAAAATTAAGCAACCAAACAGTAGTATGAACTTTTTTCATTGTTGTTTTGATTTTTTTTATTTTGTCATTTATTGATGGTAAAATACGGTAATTTTGAAAATGTATTGTAATATTCTCAAGAATGGTTAGAACACATATTATCTATATCGTCTTATCAAAATTTCAACAATATATGAAATGAAATAAGCAGTAAATTGTGTTTAAAGTTTTTTTTTTTTAATAATTTAGATAAAAAAATATTTTAAGAATAATCGCATATCAAGTATCAAATTTGTTAATCCATGATAAAATATGTTTCTCGAATTTTTTGTTTTATTTTTGATTTTCTACCTTTTCGCATGACAAACAAAAGTGCTATAAGAGAAAGTCTGATTTCATATTCCAAGTCTTTCTTTGCTTGCTTAACCCTATTGTAAGATCATACTAGAAAAAAAATTAATATAAAAAATCACCATACATCATAAACTGTCATGGCAGTTCCTTTTAATTTCACAACACTACGAGTATTCATTGTTATGTTTTCTTAAAAATTGAAATGCTATGGGTTTTGGTTTTCATTTCGTAAGATATCGATGAACATAAGATTATAGGCTCTCTTCCTCCTAATGATCAGATCCTGATCCTGTGACAAGCGCCCGGTACATTTTGGATAAGAATGGATCTTCAGTAATCAAAAATCTGAGAAATTCTTGGGAAAGCCCCAATAAGCAAGGTCAGCTACGTCGACATCAAGTGCTTGTACACTAAAATAATTAATAATTCATTAAGTAGAGTGCGTGCAGTCTAAAAGTGCATGCCCCTCGAAAGTATTCATTTCCACATGCGAAATAGTGCGTAGACGCAAACATGCAAGCTCGTTAATATCATTGGATTACAGTGCGTGGTTAAGTTTGAGTTTACAATAAAAATGCTACAAACACAAGCGTTGCAATTAATTAGTGAAGGGGCGTGCATTTTTAGCCTGACACATCTACAACCTATGCTATTAACAGTTTCAACTCACAATTGGCAATAACTAGAGATAACTATAATTTATTCCTAGTAGGTCGGAAACAATTACCACATTATATAGATGTTCGTTACGGTATAAGCACCATTGTATTGCTATTGTATTGGTAGATTTTACACTCTAATTAACATAAACCATACGTAAGCGAATCTTTTGTTAAATCCTAATGTTATACCGGAGCCAGACATAGCTCAAAGTGTTTGTACAATTTTAGGGTTTCGTAGTACAAGGAACCCTTATAATTTCGCTCTGTCCGTCCGTCTTTCTGCCCGTAAGGTGTTCCCCCTTAGAATTCCTAAACTATTAAACTTAGAGACTTGAAATTTTACATGTTGATAGAATAAGCTAAAACTCATTAGAAAAATTATTTTAACGAAATCGGACAACAACTTTTAAAGTTATTTAGCAAATACGTTTATAGCGAATCAGATACGGAACCCTTCTATTTAAGCGTGTCTGGACACGCTCTTGGCCATTTTTTTGACTTTGAAGTCTACAAAGTTCTACAAAACTTTGTGAAGTTACATAAAGTCCCCGGCCACACTACATGATCATTGAAATGATCATTCAAATGAAGCTATGTCTGGCTCAGGTATTATGAAAAGGAGGTCGGATATCAAATATAAACCAGTGCTAGAATGGGTCACCCATCTATCAACCGGTCGCAGCCAGAGCAACTTAGCGAGCAACTCAAATGCCGACCACTGATAAGGCCACGACCTCCTCTAAACTACTATCCTACTCTCCTCCTACTACTATCCTAGTGGCCTGTCATAACACAAGCTATTAAGATAGCTAGCGCTTAACCAGAATTTTCTTTCAATTTGTTCAGTTCATCAGTAGCTTTATTTCAATGGTAGATTAATAATGTCCATACAATCGCAAACACGATTAGACGCTTTGTATTAATTCAGGTTCTTACAGTAGAGGAAATTACTGAATAAATTCAATTGACTCCATCACTAAAGTCGTTGTATGGTGCCTGATTATCCATTCGCGTGTCAGCTTTATACCGTTATTTAACATAAGAACTCCTTAAGGTTAATGCTCGTTGCTCGAAATAACATGTTTTATGGATTATGCAAGTAAGTAGAGGCGACGCGACTGTTTTACAAAAGACGTCCATGTTTCAGCGCTAAATCGATAGAACTTTTAAAAGAACATTGTCCATTTTCTTAGGGGTCTGCATCCTCTTTGACTACCATAAAATGGTACGTCACCATGACTGTCGGTGATAAAGAATTATCTTTCTATATTCGCCTTAGGCTACGTCCGCGTGACCTCTATCATTCGATCTTGCCCCTGAGCATAAGTTTTTCAACAGTTCTTCTGGACATCTTTCTGGACTATGTGATTGTAGTACTCGAATATTTCCCTCAGACAGATAGTTGATAGCCGTGTTTTGATTTTAAGTGAGTTTAAAATAGGAACCCTTCTCGGTCCAGGAGTTATTTAACATACGCCTCTAGCAGTAACATTACATAGGCGTCGATTCTCCTACGATCAGCGGCCTCTACGTCTAAAAGCCTAGAGATCATCTTCTGGACAGTCAAAACGAAACTATTAGGGTTCCTTCTAACAATATCTCTCTCTCTTTATCTGCGTCGTATTCGTCATTAATGAGGGTTGTGACCCTTTCCAATGATCCTAGTTTTAATGATGTCCCGCCATGTGGCCCTCCGCTATGTATATTGCATCGTGTAATTCGGTCTGGAGTCGTCTAACAATACGGAACCTTAAAAAATATCAGTTACAATGAATAAAATTAGAAGCTAAAAGCATAAAACATTTTATATTTGTATGTAATATGGCACTCGCGATATCGGTTATATCTTAAAACATTTAATCAAATTAGAAAAAACAATATATAAGACGTAGAGCGAATCAGGGTTTTTTTTATAAATATGACTAGGATTATTTTTTTTGGTTTCTCTAACATTCCTGCCCCCATCCCCCAAATTAAACGTTAAACCTGTATTATGAATAAAAGCCAAGCAAATTCGTTCTTTTTTTTATATTTACTACTTTTGAATCTTGTCCGTTCGTAATTCAACTCACTCTTTCCTTTCCACTGGTGGGGTCGAGAGACTTTCGTGAGAAATTTTGTCGCAGTCTAGCCACAGCAATAAAGCGGAGCCATGCTGTTAATTGCAGTAACTTTTTTCTTTATGTAAATTATAAAACAGGCGTTGGAAAGCATTAACCACTCGCATGCTTTCTTATCAACAAATTAAAGCTCCTTGTGCAGGCATTCACGCGAACCCATTTTAAAAAATCATTAAAAAATTATAACACCTTTCAAATGTGTTTTTGTTTGTACCTAATTTGGTAACATACTGTTTTGCATTCATTTTTGCTTACATTATTGTACTACTACTTTCAATCGCATCAAAAAGATCTATATATACCAGACAATTGCCAGAACTGTTCCTAATTGTTGTATCTTCTTGTACTACGTAGAGATTATTAAATTATTTATTATAATTATAACTCGAGAAATTATTGTATGCGCGCGTACTGACACCGATCACAATGTACTTACTTAGATAGCTGTTATCAAGTCAACGGTCGTAACACAACTGTCCTGTTTACTTGCGTCTCTCTGTATTTATACTCTTATAAACAACTACCCTCTTTTATGTATACACTACAGTAATCAAGACTATATACTATGAACGTTAGGCACGTAAGAGTAAAATTAACAAATTATCCATCTCAACTATAAGAACTACAAAAAAGTACTTCTTGACTTGTACTATCCAAGTTATTTCTGTGATCTGAAATCCAAAACCTAGGCACGCCATTACAGCAACTTAGGTAAAACATTTTTTTCATTAGTCTTTTCTACATTGTCGAGGCAAGACTCCTTTGATGAAGGTCCTATTGAGATAAAAATCAATTCGCAATTCAATGACGTAAAATTTTTGCCGTCTCTAAATTACCAAAGATAAATTGAAGAATCCCTTCGGCACGCAAACTTGATTTCCATTCGAATTCTGTTCTTTCATTTTGTTCACTTTTGCTAAAACGGTAACATTTAAACGAAGAATTCATCAGTATGTAAAATCCCATTTATTTTTAAGATCAAATGCCGCTGATGTTCTTTTCTACACTTTTTCAACGGTCGATGAACAAACACAATCTGTACAGATACTTACTTCAGTTTGAGATACTTTAAGTAAATTATTATATACTTTAGGTAAATTAATGGTTTTTATGCTCGTCTATTTTTTTCTTACCACTTCTCCAACTCCTCTTTCCTTATTTCATATTATATATCTGTGCTCTTAATTGTGTTTAAACTATGTTCTATAGTAAATTTAACTTACTAATAACTTAATGTTAGCAATACAGATTCGAGAGGGATAAATAAAAGATATTATATTTCAATTGTGGTGCCCTTGACTGCGTCCGCGTAAAATTAGGTAGAACAAAATATATTCAATTTTAACGTGATGATATATAGATTATAGCCGTCTTCTATAAATAGGCTATCTAACACTGAAAGAATTTTTCAGTGTTAGATAGCCCGGTCTGAGTGGTTCCTGGAATTAACGCGTTGAAGCAAACAAACTCTTAAGATTTATAATAATAATAATAATAATAATAAATTCTTTTATTAAGGCATCTTTGGCCCAGTTGTTAGTAATACATAACTTAGGATGGAGCATTAAATTGCGAGCTATGGAGCATTAAATTGCGAGCTATGTGAGCTATTAGCATTAAATTGCGAGCTATGAGCATTAAATTGCGAGTTGTGAGCTGTTAACATTAAATTGCGAGCTATGTGAGCTATTTGCACTAAATTATGGACTATGCATTAAATTGCGAGCTATTAGCATTAAATTGCGAGCTATTAGAATTAAATTGCGAGCTATTAGCATTAAATTGCTAGTTTTGTGAGCTATTTGCACTAAATTGTGAGCTATGCATTAAATTGCGAGCTAATTCTGTTGGATCAGGGCAAGGCTTCGTGAGATGCAGTTGCATGAAAAATTGTAGAACAAACAAATGCATTGCATGCAATTCTAAGTGCCACCAGAGTAAACCTTGCAAAAATAAGTAAATAAGCAAATTGCAGATAAAAATCATATTGACTATTCAATTTCTATTCCTTTATCAGTTTACTTTGAGGAGCTTAAAGAGTATACAAACTAGGTGAAATTAGTTCCGACTAGGACGTACCAGTTTATCCTAAAGCATGTAAATTCTAACTAGGCTGAACCGATTCGGGATGACTCTAACTCAGATCTTTGGCTCTACATAAGCTAGTAAATAACAGTGTTTTATTACAGAATTATTTTGGATGCTTTAATCGAGTACTATGTTTGGAATTCGATAAACGTTAAGTAAATTTGACTCATATCTATTTCTGATTGATGTGAGTGACTCAGTCATTCATATCAATCACAAAGATAACTTTTCCAGGTGCGAATTCATGGATGACTCTAACTCAGATCTTTGGCTCTACATAAGCTAGTAAATAACAGTGTTTTATTACAGAATTATTTTGGATGAATGCTCTTCATATTCTTGGATTATCATACGTTTTTCTTCTTCGTTCAAGTTCTTATAACGTTCTTATAGATCACACAGATCTTTTTTCGGTACGAAGATAAAAGTTTTGACCTTTGTGTTAAATATCTATTGTATGTAAAAGCCGGGGCAACAGGCAAATCATCTTGTTCACGGAGTTGTTTATAATCTCTGTAGATATCTGCTAGAGTTTCATCACTTAATATAAATTCCCTGGAGGTTTGAGCTCTTAAATAATGGGAGTCAATCTTAGGAATAGAATTTATCAGTAAAAGTATTTTCAAAATCGGATCGGATGAGACACGAAGACACGATTAACATACAAACATAAAAACTTTATATCTTTATAATATGACTATAGATAAATTAAATAGCATAGGAATATGTTTATAACATACTTATTATTGACGTAAGCGTCCAAAAAATTGCAAATTTAATTTGTACTTATAATTTTTATATTTCTATAATAATTATATTTATATATTGAATATAATAATTATATAATTAAGTTAAATTTTTTATTTAATTAAGTTTTAGTTCAAGATTTTTATTGCGCAAAGTGTCATGTTGTTGCACTAAATTAACACTCGGCATTAATTACTCACTTCATCAAGGTGCGTAATCTACTCTTGTTTTAACTAGAGCGCTGTCTGTTACAATTTTTTAATTTTTTCTTGTTCAATATATTGTATAAAAGTTTTACAATGGTATTATAGAATGCGCATTATTTAATCTATATCGATTAGTATGCAGTGATAAAAAAATAATATTTATGCAAGCAAAATCAAAAGATGTTTTATTAAAGTACTAAGACTTTTTTACAAGCTTAAATATTTTTACCTGCTTGTTTAGTTTTCTGTTTTAGCTGTAAGTTTTCCCTGTAAAATAAAATAAAATAAATAAAAACTGTTCACCTATTAGTTTCTACATCACAATTAGTGTATTTTTGAGGTAAATAATTAATCAAAACGACAGTAAAATTTTAACTTTTATATTAAAATAAGTTAATATATTTAAACATCTTGATCGTATATTTTCAAACACTTGTGGGAAAGGCACACCAAGGTGGGAGGCTTTCAGCGAGGAATGAAAGGTGGGAGCGAAGGTCGATATGCTCAACCGATAAATGGGCTATCTAACGTTGAAAGAATTTTTCAAATCGGACTAGTCGTTTCGAAGATTAACGCGTTCAAACAAACAAACAAACTCTTCAGCTTTATATATTAGTATAGATTGTATTAATGCACCAATACGTATACCAATCGCGAATTGATGGAATACGATTAAGAGAAATACATATAGTAGTTTTTATCGTGAAAGAACATGAATTGCATGAAAAACTAAACTACTTTGCTTTAATCCGCGAATGAATACGAGGGAAAATCGGTGCAATGCTGCAACCCGAAAATTATGAGCTTGTAACTTTCGAGAACCAGCATGCCCTCAAAAAAGAAGTGACAAATAAGGATTGCATATAACAGTAAAATTTACAACGAATGTTATCTGTATAAGCGTGATCTAACGGAATTACGAGTATGTTTACTTATGTATTTGGTTAACAAATAACTGTAACAATTCATTTAAACTAACGTGACATAATTTAACATAAATCATAAGCTAAGTTTCCACTAAAAGCTCAAACAAAGAATAAACCTTATTATATACAAAATTGAGAAAATATTAGGTAAAGGTTCTTTCTTTCTTTTCTTTTAATTATTATATTACATACTTATATTTATGTTTTCCTCTAATGTCTTTTTTTAATAAATAATAATAATAATAATAAAACTTTATTCAATAATATTTATTCAATTAATAAAAGAAACATTTAACTAATGTTTCTCTTTTACGTTTTTAATATTTCATATTTAGTTTTGGATGTAGCAAACTTTATATTGTTTATACACTTACTGTTTTTAATTTTAAGTTTTTGTACCTAATTAAGTATTTTAATGCTGTACGCGCCTGTAAAAGTGGCGAATTTCATCTAGCCGGCGAGCTCTAGTTTATTTTAATAGACACAAAAAGGAATAATAGAGTTCAAGTAAAGCAGCAGAATTTAATATAGATAAAATGTGAATAAAAACAAATACCTACTTTATACAATCATCAGGACTCAGGTGCAAACAAATTTGGCGAACAGCATGTTTTTGTGTGTTGTTTTCGCTGCCCTTCAAGATATGATGCCCAAAGCGCAAAGCAAATATTTGTTATTAAATTACTACTAATATTAAAGTTAAATTGCAAAAAAGTATTTGCAGTTGCTATGTTCTTCGAAGATTTTTTTTCTGCTTCCTACTCTTGCTTATTCAAATTTATCGTTTCGGTCGTGTCTTACGTAAAGAACGGTCTCCCTACAACCAGATAAACGATAAATAACAGACAGGGAGGGTACCAATTCAAATATCATGCCGTAAGCAGAAACACGGATGCCCGGACGAGGTACTAGCACTTCAGCAGCTTGTAATTTTGCTTTCCTTAACAACTACCACATTCTCTTTAAAAGAAACTATTCTTAACGCAGATTTTTTTCAGTGATTACTTTATATCAAAATCAAATTAACTAGAGTCAGGATAAGATCGCGCTCTCGTAGTCTCAGATCAGTATGCCTTCATGCCTGCAAGTCTTTAGTCCCAAGGGAGCAAAATATAGCGCAATATGTCTGCTATTTATGAATAGCGATTGATAACCGATGGTACTTTGGACGCCTCCCATTATTCTTATCATTCACCGCGGGGTCTCAGCGCCCTACGACCCTCGCATTTTAAGCGATGCGTCGTGTGATGCGTCATGCGTCCAACACCAACAAAGATTGCTATTATTATACAATTAGTAATGCGATGAGGAATATTTACATCTCGAAAGAACGTCGAATAGGGAATGAAAATCAATATTTATACGTCGAGTGCAGCTTGCAGAGTCGATGGTGAGCAACGCGCGAGACATTCCAGGTTTCAGCGGCCGCTACACTGTTTTCCTTAAATTACGTATTAAAATAAATAATAATTGAACGGATAGTGACGAATCAGATAATCGAAATCGAGGAAACTTTCTGCGAATCTTGTGCATAACATAATATGATACATACCATCACAGGAAAACAATCGACTGCTACGATGACTTTAAACGCTTACCGTGATGAGTGTCACGATAAGTGTCACGTTATAATGAACGCCCCTCGTAAGTAAATAAACTTAGATTACATCTGATCACCTCGTAGATAATGAAAGAATTTACTTTTGACAGAAATGTACAAAATACTTTTTAAAAGTATTTAAATAATAAATGCAAATACTTTTCTAATTTACTATTTTAAATACAAAATAGTACAATAATTACTATAACCTTTATTTCCAAAAGGCTAATTGTACCTCGCGACTTCGTCTGTAAGAGGGCCTATTTATTTTTCTAAAGTGAACTAGCCTCTGTCACTTCTTACAACGGTCAGGAAATCCAGTTCAGTCATTTCGAAGATTACCCGAAACAAACTAACAAACTGATAGACAGACAATTTTTAACATGTATTTTTTCTAGGTATCGTATAGTATTTATTTCTTGCATTTTAAATACAAATGTATATTTCAAATAAGTCTCAATTTGATTTCTGGAGATGAGAAGTATTATTATGAATACAATTAATGGGTACTTATGGTTTCAAATATTATCGCCTATAAAAGGCCAAGCTGCAGCCACTGAGTCGTCTAGTCTTATTTATAGTCGAGCCGATCATAGACCAGTCTGCGTGACCTAAGCAGGCGTCAAGAGTCAGCTGTTTGAAAAGACGGATTGCAGCACAGAGACGTCTTACTGCTTCGAGTAACGCATTTTAAATCGTGGCATCTCACTCAAAGCTATCGATGACGTCAAATGGAAAGTTGAATGAATTGGTGAAAAGCAAAGAGAAAATAATTGCATTAGGATGAAAAAGTTATTTTAAAGTATCTACGATTAAAATTGTTAGCGTAAATAATATGTACTCGCTTTAATAAGGATATAAAATATAAAAGAGAAAATGAAAAGCGTTTAAAATATCGTTTAATCTTATTTATGCCTACTTTTAAAAAAGTGAAAGTTACACCTCGCACGAAAACTCGAAAACCGCGGGACGCATAAAGATAAAATTTTGCTGGGAGGTAGTTTAGTCAGTAGACATCCGGTAAAAGCGGATTTTTCGATTGGGCCTTATTCGGGTCCAAGGGCAAGTTTAATTTTACGCGGGTGAAGTGGCGGGAAACGGTTATCGAGTCATAACGCGAATTTCGTGGCGGTGACAGGCGCCGGCTTCGCACACAAATAAAGCTCCCAAAACTCTCGCCGTCTGCGCTATTTCGGCGCGCACTATTCCGGGACAGACCAGACTGCAGCGGCCGAGCGGCTCTCCTTTGATCTCTGCGCCGATTCGCCTTTGAAGAGCGCCCGTCTTAAGTGGAGACGATTTCGTAATAAAATATTGTTTGTGGGCCGAATTGCAGTCGCACTTTGCGGGATGCAGTTCAGGCGTCGGTCGACTTCGTAAAGAGAGTGGCTCCGAAGACATCGACAGCTTCAGATATGTCATGCGTAAAAGTGCGTGACTACAATTTGACTAGATTATACTACATTTTTGGATTCAACAACAACCGACGAAAACTGAATTCTACCATACTTTACTATTTTTAAGCCTTTATTTGCTGAATAACTAGACATTAATTTTTTTATTTTATTTATTGTACAAGATACACAGTTACATATAAAATGATAATTACACAAAAAAGACCCTTATGCTCCTTCAATTGCAGCAGACAGACCTCAGCATGCGATTACTAAGCTAATAAAATATGAAAAAAAACGAACAATGTTAAAGTTTAAGTGCAATTAAAAAGTGTAATTAAAAAGAAAACCGCCTTCAAATCAAAAAGGCGAAGAACAAAAAAGCAAAAAATAAATAGTACTGTAGCTACCGCTACATAACAAGATGGCAATGATGTCGAGTGGAAAAGGTTACGCCAAAGCAAACTAGATGGCGCTGTACGGATTACGACGACCGCAGTACACTTTACCTGTCAAAATTAATTTAAAAAGTTGTATGTTTCTTGTGTGATTGTTTTATTTTTTGAAATTTTCATAACATAAAAAATTAAGTTGGCTGTAGCGAATGTTCTTTTTTTGCTTAAATATGTTAACCCCAATCCTGGCCATGCAAAAGCGTATTTTTATAAGGCAAAGCAATTATCTACTTTTTTATTTTTAACCTAGGCTGGTTGTTGATGTTGGCTACAATGTTACCTGTACATATGATTAAATAGCTTAAATAAAAAAAATGGATTTTAAAATTAAAAGACATTACGCTGCTATTCCAAGGATCTGTAGGCAATACAATACGCTCTCAAAGCAAAATTCTGACATAGCTATATTTTCATCTAAAATATTAGTTTACAAGAAGTGTATCGTTAATCTTTTAATTCTGTAAAATACTGATGTTTTAGTTTCTATTTTATTTTCTATTATTCTTTATTTTGTTTTTATTTTTAGCACTTAAATAATATCGTTCATTTATTTTCTTAGCTTAGTAATTGCTTGCTGTGGTCTCCTGTAATTGAAGGAGCACACAGGGTTTTTTTTGTATGTATAGTCGAAACATTTTTCCTCGTTTTAGTATCACGCTGCTGACGGTTGGCATCTCTGCGATGTGACATATGCGTGTATTTCGATATTTAATTTGCATGGTACGGTGCGGGAGATCGACCTGCTTGCTGTAAATTTATTGCAGGAGAAATTATACATAGTCACATAAGCGAGTATATATATACCACCACCACAAGAAAACATTCTATGTATAGTCGAAACATTTTTCCTCGTTTTAGTATCACGCTGCTGACGGTTGGCATCTCTGCGATGTGACATATGCGCACAAAACTTTTGCGTTATATTTTCAGATTTTATTGTGCGTCAATTAGAAATTATGAGCTGTAAGGCGCAAGCGGAAAAGAGCATGGTGTTCAAAACAATATTAAATATTGGTGTCTCGTTGGAGCAAGTATTGGATATTTATATAAAGTAAGTTGATTAAATTAGAGAAGGTTGTAGCTTAATCAGTGGCCGGTATTTGAGTGGAGAACGTTTGGAAGAAGAATTTGATTAAATTCAATATTGATTATTATTTATTAAAGATATACTTATTGCCTTTCTATATAAATAATTAATTAATGTTTTATAATGAAGACGAAAAGACTTTCGATGTATCTAGTCAACCTTTAGTGCCTTAACTTAGGAATTAAGTGTTAGTTAGTGTTATAAAAGACAGTCTAGAAGTGAAATCGAATGGAGTTTCATTGAAGATTTCGAAATTTATTTGTTTAGGCCTGTTACCCTTAGGTAAGCATCTGAGGCTTGTGAGAAAAATATAATAGAGCCTACCGAAATATTGTAAATATATAGATTTAAGATATTGAATAAATAATTATTTATTAAATAATGAAAAGACTATTAGTTTAATTTAACTTAAAACCTTAAAAAAAATATATAGTTCTAATAATTATTCCTAATAGGGATATAAATGTTAACAAATTCATTAAAATTAAAAAAATATTTTTAATTATAATTTTAAATCATTTAAATTTAAAAGAAAAAAATTTAAAGCATCTGACCTGGCCTCGGCGTCGTGGTCCCAGCACTCGTCGCAAGTGTCGGTGGCGATCTTGAGCACGCGGGACTCGGGCACGGGGCCCTTGGGGAGGGGAAGGCAAGCTTTGTTCCGGGACACCGTAATTACAAGATGTAATTGTGTGTAACTTAGGTCATGGAAATATCAAGCATTAGCTATAAAAGTTCATTAGCGGTATCCCATAACGACTGATGGGACTAATTTACGTTACATTATTTTTAATTACATTTTATCGAGTCTTAAGAAGAAGAAGAAGAAGAAGAAGAAGAAGAAGAAGAAGAAGAAAATCTTTTATTTGGTATAAAAACATTAAAGGGTTCTTATAAAGAGAGAAAAAGAATTAGGGTTCTTCACATAAAAACAAAACCTTAAAAATTAAAAAAAATTTCAAATGGCTGCCCTGTAAAATTTAATATTTGTCAAATCCGTCATTTTTCTATGACTACGACGAACTTTTGAAGTTATCAAATACCTTTACCGCGAATCAGATAGGGAACCCTTTTATATAAACGTGTCTTGACACGCTCTTGACCGCTTTATTATTATAGAATCGAATATTCTATAAAAAAAATAATTATAGACGAATTCGCTTAAATATCTAAAAGAGTAATGGAATTAAATTACAAAATAAAAACATTAATAGACCATAGTTTAATTTTTTATTAGAAACTTAGTTTTCTGGTGTGATTCAGAATAAAGATAATTTCATTTCATTTTTTTCATTTCATTTTTCATTTCATTTCATTTCATTTCATTTTTCATTTCATTTCATTTCATTTCATTTTTCATTTCATTTCATTTCATTTTTCATTTCATTACATAAGTAAATGTCTACTAAATTGTATGAAAGTACTATTTATTTTCTGCTTTTTAGTTCCTCGCCTTTTTGTTTTTGAAGGCGGTTTTCTTTTTATTTAAAAATAATTTATTTAATTAGCATATTGCTAAAAACTCATTGTCGTGTTACTGAATGTTGCATTAGATATTTAAAATGCAGCGGATCTTCGTTCGCCGGCTCGCCACGACGGCACAGCGCGGGCCGCATGAGCGATGGCGAGCACGTGCCACGGCGACGCACGTGTAGCGCAGCTTTCAGCAATGCTATGAGTGCCTAAAATGGCTGGGAAAATACATATTTTCACGTTTTGTTCAACAAATTTAATGTTGTTCTATCTTTTTGAAATTACTAAACATTCGACGATTAGCAAGATGCTCATTTTTAAGAGAAATAAAGAAAAAAATGTCACTTTGTGATATTAGTCGTAAGGTTGTAGAGATCGTGGGGGTTCCGAGGATGACGTCAGATGGCAATCGGTAATCTTAACTCGCCAAATCCTCAGGAATCTAAGCGGATCCTGGTACTTAACCGGGATAACGCTAGGAAGTAGTCGTAGTTAGTCGATAAAGGTTAAATACTAATCTTACTTAAAAACGTAGGGTCCAACTTCAGTAACAACGGGCACACCACCAGAGATCACCTCCTCGGAGTTGGAAATGTTGAAGATTCTCACGTTGAACATCAAGCTGAAGGGTACCTCTTCGAATCTGTCCCATTGCTCCGTGTTGTTCGCCAGCTCAACTTCCTGCGAGATATAATCCTTGTCGTAGAGAAACGTTTAGTTTTTTTTGTATAATAGGTCTATCTATGAAAAAGATAAAGCAGTATCAGGCATACAATACTAAATGTAATCGAATATAGTTCTGGCAGCATTTGTTGCGCTACTGGTCGTCAAACGTTTACAAACTTATAATTATCATGTGGAGGTCCAGAACTATAATTATATTTATATGCGGGGCTTTTTTGTATATTTTTGTTGCCCAAAGGAAATTTTAAAAATATCGAAATATTTCAATAAAACCTGATAAGAAAACCGGATGAATTTGTAACTTAAATCAGGGCATAGAACTTCACTCGGTTGAAATAAAGTACTTTTTCGACGTGACGTCACAAAGCTTTTAACCCCTCCTGCCCATCGTCACACAATGTCACATTTCGATGACTCCCTCCCCCTCTTACCGCGTGACGTAATTTATGGATGACCCCTAACTTCAGTATTTTGAGAATACAAATAATATGATTATAATAGTAAATATATAATTAAAAAAAATATTACAAAGTCAACGGTTTACGGGCTAGCTACCGGGGTTCTATCTTTATAATAAAGTCCACATTGCCAAAATAAATTGTTCAAGTGAATATAAATTATGTACTTACACTTTTAATGATGTTTCTGACAATGTCCGGCACGAGCACGTAGCTAATGGTGGCGCTGGCTACCACCAACGCAACTCCCACCTTAAAAGAATGATATACAAAATATGTTTAGCAATTGTATTTAAAGAACTTTATTTCTCAAGAACAATGTTCACTTAAGAGGATTTTACAATATTTTTCTTAAATCTTAAGTTAAAAAGCAAACATAGCGACTACTGGTATAAATATAATTATTCTAGACAACACTCCTGAACGTATTTTCATAAATTTCTTTTGAAAATAATAAATGACTTTTCTTTAGTAACATTGTGAGTTATATTATTATATGTTTTAGCTCCTTCAAAAAGTATAGTTTTTTTTCCATAATTTGTTTTATTTTCTTGTGTTGTGTGTATGTAAATTTGGTTTTAAATTTATTTGTGTATTTGTAGAATTAAATAGGATTTTTCTGACAAGAATAGATGTTTCGTATATGTATAATTGATTAATAGAAAAAATTGCAGTTTGTTTATAAAGCTGTTTTGTAGGCATGTGATAATCTAAGTGAAAAAGCGATTTTAATAGTTTATTTTGTGCAATTTGGAGGTCTTTTAAATTTATCTTATAAGCGCAACCCCATATTTCAATAAGATATTCTAGCAATGGTTTAACTAGTGAATTATATATTATATATCATTCTTTGTGAGGCATACAGCGTGTACAATTGACGATATGTTAGCTATCCCTATTGATGTCTAACGTCCTATTCTCATATGCCTATTACTCTAAGCTCACTTCCTCAAGACGTGGAATAATAACCGCAAAAATAAGATTGATGACCACCACCACCACAGTGAAGGGTAAAAGAAGGATATCATTATAGGATAAAATGAGATCGGAACTAGATAGGCAGGTACCACAGGCAGTGAACGGTGAGTGCTAGTGACACCCACATCAAAAAGATCTCTTACACCTACACCTGGGTTACAAGTCCTAGGTACTGCTTTAATTCCCTCCTCTGCCGTGCAAAGGATCCGATACCTGCCTGCTCTGTCTGAGTTAAAGCATATATAAAAGATGACAAACGAACCAAACCAGCATGATAAAAGTTTGACCCTTTTAGACGAGTTTTCATATATATATCAAAATTATTGTTTTGTACTTTTGTGTATTATAAAATGTTTCTGAGAGAAATATCTCAGGACGATCTCATTTAGTCTACAGTTTAATTTTAAGCTTTCTTATGTATTTATGAAAATTATTATCTCGGAAAGTAAATAAATATCACAACAATATCCCAAATCTTCACACGTAATTGAAGCTATTGAAATGGGCAAAAGTAATATTAGTATATTAGTGACATTTATATATTCACTGCCGGTTTCTCCAGAAGAACCTCAGTTATGCGTTTCTCTTTTTTACTTGCACTAATATGACCAATTTTATAATATACTTTTCATCAGAATAATGTGTATATTTAGGAATATATGACAAAAAGAAACGAAAGTGTTTCCATTTTTCTGATGAGAAGTATATTTGACTATATAAGCAGCGGCTTGTAAAGTGTAGATTTAGAATGTGACTGTTTAGCTCATACGGCACACCTAAAAGGAATAACAATTAAAGAAGAATAAAGAGCACATAGATATGCAGTCGGCGGTGCAGATGTCCATGGGCGTCGATAGTCACTTATAATATTAAAAATAGATACCTACCAACAACCCTCTCGACGGCGTACTCCAGATCGGTCGCCTTGACGATATTCTGTTTGTGTCGCGCGGCGTGGAGGGCCGCCTCGTTGCATACGTTGGCTATATCCGCCCCGCTAAAGCCAGGCGTCAGATACGCGAGCCTACCGAGTTCACTTTCATATAAATCTAATAAATAATAAATAAATATAAATAGGACTATATGACACACGGACGTCTGTTCCTAAGGTAGACAACTTAATGCCTCTGTTATAGGTAACAGCCGCCTTTTATACACATTTTTTTTTTCTTTAGAAATATATAAATACATACATATAAATAATACACCCAGACTCGAGGTGGGAATCGAACCCACGACCCCCGGAGCGGAAGGCAGGGTCACTGCCCACTGCGCCAAAAATATATACCAATTAGATTGCGTAGATGAATGTTACTGTGGTGATGTGATGGTGGCTTATAAGCCACCCACTATCGCATCAACAACTATTGATCGGCCAAGCAATTATAAAAGGTCGTAAAGGTAAAACAAAGGATAAAGATTTACAGCATTTTATAAATATTGATATAATAACAAAGCGAGAATAATTAAGGTCATTTCCAATTGGCCGTGGTGTTGACTGCGTGTGGCCAGACCTGGGCGGTGCAGGCGACACTACGCACTGCCTAGTGATGCACCAAACATTTGTTGTGCCAGAATTTTGTTGTGCTGGAGATAGAATCAGCCACCGATAAGACGGGATGAGTTTCTTGGGATGAGGATTGGATCTTAGGTGGAAGTTTACGAGCCAATTGAAAATAAGAATCCTCATCAGAATCAACATTACTTTCGTCGCTCTGGATTAGTGAAATATAATTTGTTGTGCCAGAATTTTGTTGTGCTGGGGATATAATCAGCCACCGATAAGACGGGATGAGTTTCTTGGGATGAGACTTCAACGCTAGTTGACGTTATCTTCAAGTCATGTAAGATTAAAAAATCTATCGAATACTTTTTGAAATTATTTATATTCTTTTCAAAATACTAAATATTTAAATGAATAATTTAAAAAAAAACATATATTGTTTTAATCTTTATATACAATGTGTTCGTTTTCAAAGCCATTACATCTAATTGATTTTCTTGTACTAAAAGACCTAGATAATCAAATCACGTCCCAAACTTGTGATACGTTGAGTAGGCATTCGAAACATAAGGGAGGCAATGTATAAAAAAAAATGTAGGCCGAATGAGAATTTTGTATCAAAGGAGCTCTTTAATATTTTAATTAATAGCATTTCAAGTATGTTTAAAGAAAAAAAGTGTATATTTTGCCCAACGGCCTTGACAAATATCTTAAAAATCTTTCAGTGAATTGGTCAATCAAGGATAGTATAGGATAGATACTACTTTATAAAGTCTATCAGTGACATGCTATTGTTATAAAATACATTTTTTTTATATTTACAGTTTCAAATTGTTTAAAATAGTTACAAAAAATATTGAAAAAGATTCTAGCTTATAAAGTAAATTATTTTCTTTGAAATTATACTGTAAACTTAACAGGACTATTATTTGTTTTAATAAAGTTTCCTTAAAGGCTAATATTGACGTCTTTGGTGACATTATCACCATTTTTAAGAATAAAATTAGAAAATATTACTATAACACCCTTCTAGTGTAATAATTATTTCGTTTATTTTTTCATCTCGCCTTATCATTTGCTGTTTCTATTATTATTATATTTTTTCTTCACTCATTAGATTGTAGTATCTAACTATTTTTAGATTGTAGTTTTAGAATTGTATACATGTTGTGTTAGCTTGTAAGGGGGACGTACAATAACTTACTAACACTTAAATACTAAAAAGACTTATGAACTCATTGAAATAACTTAATAACAATCATTCCGTTTCGTGGGTATTTGAAAAAAAGAAATGTGCTTTAACGTCTTATGAACGTTCGATTCCACTGCATGACCACTAACAATTTAAATAAATCTAACAAATTTTAATAAATGTCATTTTATATTCAATAATATTAACGTTGTTGAATATGTCTAGAAGATACCTTTTTACTCTAATTTTCAAGACACCCAGGTTGCAGTTATATAATTGTAAAATCATATTTATAAATAACGCCCACACGGAATACTAATCTATACTATGCTAATTTATAAAGCTGAAGAATTTGTTTGTTTGTTTACTTGATCGCACTAATCTCAGAAATTCTGGTCAGATTAAAAAAAAATATTTCAGTGTTCTTCTTCTTCTTCTTCAGTCGTTCCCTCATTACTGAGGATCGTGGCTCCTCATTGAAACACTCGCGTGATGGTCTTCTTCCAATTTGTCCGGTCTTCGGCTTGGCTATATGCACAATAAAGAGGTGTATTGAGAGCTTCTTTCACCTGGTCTTTAAAGTTACCTGTTGAAGAAAAGGTTATATTTAAAGATCAACATATTCAATAGTCGAACGATTATACGATAAGCAATTTTTTTTTTTGGGAAATTTTAATCAAGAAAAAATTAAGTAGAGATTGCAAAAAAAGGCTTTTATGAATCTTTTGTGCTTTTAGAAAAGGCATAAGGCTTTTGAATTTAGTTTTAAAACCGGTTTTTTTAGTATATATGTACATTGATATAAATTATTCATTGCTGAATAAGTTTATAGACGATCAACCGCTGTCATTGCCTCGCTTTCAAAGGCTTTTGTAATAATATGGACGCTTATAAAATGTAGGTTGTATTTTATTACGTTGTCAGACAAGTCAGCGAAGTTTCTAAAACAATTCTGCAACTATCTACATTACATAAGTGGTCGTTTGTATATCTAACGACTCTATTGTATTTTTTTATTATGGTTAATACCTACACTTTGTCCAACACTATCTCGCCTAATCTTACAAATAAAGTATTCTGCGTTATTAAGACGCTTTATACTTAAAACTTTATATTACTCTCTGCGAAATTTTCAAAAAAGGAGGTGTCAAAGCATAGTCATGAAGACCGTATGTATATTAATTGTCAAATATAACGATTTCGTTGTACAAATAATTAGAATTTTGTATATAGCTTTAAATAAGCATATATTACGCAAATTTAATTTCGATCAGGCGACGATCTCCAGTTTGTATGAAATCTGCATTTGATAACAAAGGACATAGGACTAGATTAACATGGTCCAATGACAGTAACCTTCAAAGTTTCGCCGAGATATAGATAAAAAACTTTCAGTTCCAGCTGACACCCATCCTAATACCGATCTCGATATTAACCTCTAAATACCCACATGTGCCGACGTGCGGTATGTAAGATTATTGTCGACGTTACCCCGCAACCCTAGTTAATTGTAATGATTATTTATTGAAACCAGCAGAATTTCTCGTATCCTTGTACACATTAATAAACATACAGTATTGTAGGCATAACCGGCAAGTATTTTCACAGGATTTAGCATTATAATAAAGTAACAATCGTACCACAATGATAGAATACGTGTTTAAAATCAGCAAGCGTAGAGTGGGATCGTCTTGGCGACAAAGGGATTACATCCCTTTGAACCACCGTCTGCGGTTTCTTAATTAACCTCTAAATACACCAGCATCTGCCGACGTGCGGTATGTAAGATTATTGTCAACGTTACCCCGTTACCCTGATTAATTTTAATGATCTTTATTACGAGTGATACAAACAGAAATCCTTGTGTTGCCTTGCTCGTTATCATAAATGTTAATTTTGATAAAGATACAGTTGTTTTTTACGTGACGGTGAGGGCTGCTTGTACACTCGATCATAAATTACTATTAACACCTGAGTACAAAAAGTCACAATCACCTACCAGATATGTTGCAAACCTTTAAAACTGTTGTTTTCGTGATTCCACTGTTGAGCGACGTTAGACAGTGTTAAAAAATTGTAAGCAGTTATGGACTTTAGAATATTGGGGACTTTCGATTTTACATCTGAGTATTTTCTTTGCTAAGTAATACAGTTTGATTCACATTGTGTTTCAAATTTTACTTTAATAAACAATGTTTAATAATTTAGGAGTGTTTTCATATAAGCTGTATTAAATCTCGCGTTGATAGACACAAACAAAACAAGATCGATACGGGATTCCTCCACATATATACTATTCCAACAAATCCCAACTAATAGACAGAGGTGTCCAACTTTGACATCGGACGTTAGTATAAACTCCTATTAGAGCCAGCGTTTGTGCAAATCAAAGGCGACCACTCGGAAGTCAACAGGAGTGTCAACGCGGGCCGCGCCGACCGCAAATTGGCACTTCCCTGAACCCTAAATTGATTGCGGATACACATCTCGTTAAAATTCTTGTGACGCGACCGTTATAAATTTACGTGCATTTCGTGTTATCCATTCATCAGACTATCATTCAATTACATGTTGTTCCATGTGCATTTTGTATTATTCATTAAAATGATTATTAATAAATTACGTGTTTTCTTCTTAACTAATATGAGTCCTAAAATTATTGCTGATAAACATCTTGTTAAAATTCTAGTGACGTGACCGTGATGAATTTACGTGCATTTCGTGTTATACATTCATCGGAATATAATTATATTATGTGTTTTTTACGTTCATTGTGTATTCCTCGTTAATCATATAATACTTACGTGCTTTTCACGTTTATCCTATTAATAACAATAAATCAGAATATGTTTAATTTAAATGTAATAATCTTGCTAGCATTCCAGTTAAGCTTTTATAGAAGCTTGTGTTAGGTCTAGACACGACGATAAACCAGGGGGTTGTGAACCCTGCACCTCAATAATTTCAGTCCAACCTTCTAAGGAGCCATATCTCAAGCATTATAGAGTTTAAAGAGTTTTTTTAAAGTTCTATTAAGACGCCTTGCAATAACCAGAAAAAGTCAGGTTTCGTACCTTCACTCTTTTAGTTCTCGTTATATTAATATGTGAAAATTTATTGAAAATTCTGATTCACAATTTAGAAAAGAGGGACTAAAATGACAAAATCCTAAACTAACAATAAAGTGGGTTAGCTGTGCGCGTTTGAAATTTTAGCTTAATCTCATATCAAAGCTGGCTTCCCTTTACAAATCAGAAGCGGTCGTCTTTTAGAAGTCTCTAATAGACGATCTAAAGCTGATGATATTAGAGAAACCGTTTGGAAACTCATATCGTTTGCAGAATTAGTTTCTTTCAATAAATATTCAATGATATAGAAGGCTATTATGACTTACTAAAATATAATTTCCTGTATATTTAGATCTAGATTAGCAGTATATTTAGATTGAAATTAATGACAAGTCTTAATTATTAAAAATGGTTGGATGAGAAACTAAACTACTTTGCTTTAATCCGTGAATGAACGAAAGCTACACCACCGAATCCGCCACAACACAAAAATGGTTGGAACTTATTTCTATCTATTTCATATTCCTTAATTTTTTAATGCATAGTGCATTGAATATTTATATTTTTATGCCCATTAAATTATATTTTAAAAGGATACACTTTACGTCTTTATAATATGCTGTCTGTCTGTTCGTTTCGGGTAGTCTCCGAAACGACTGGACCGATATGGAATTTCCTTGGTAGATAGACGCTTTTACAAGAAATAACATATGCTACTTTGCCTTTAAATAAATAATTAGAGTTCTGCACAAAAAAAATAAAAACTCCAAATTTAATTAATCAAATCACTGAAATCACACGGGCGACGTCGCGGATTACAGCTAGTCGTAAAAAAATTCTACGATTGAGACACACGAACCGACCAATGGTTTACCGAAAGCAGTACGCAGCACTTATTCTTTAATTATACTATTAGTAAATCATATAAAAATTTCCTCCAGCCCATCTCTGACCAATTAAGACATAATATATTCAATGTATCTGCGTCACTGGACCGTCAAATTAGTCTCTTAAAAGTGGACACTGGACAAACTGAATTTAAATTGACACCACCCCAGTCCCCAAATTGATTACGGATACGCGTCTCGTTATAATTCCTGGGACGCGACAATGACAAATAACGTGTATTTTTACGCAGAAAATCCCCCAACCCTACCCTTTGAGATCTACACTTCGTTTGTTCAAATTGTTGACAAATTATCACTACACCAAAAATCCGCTACCTACTTAGTAAAAATCATCCCTCAAACAACATAGAACGGTGTATTTATACTACTATATTTTATTCTAGTCTCGACCTTTTTTTTTTTTTTTTTGTTGTCCCAGGGGAATCTGCTTACAGATACCCGGTCCTGAGGGGGGGGGACCGGGTTATGTCGGGTTGGAGCGCCCCTGAAGGGGACGCCCCGACCGACTAAACAATCAACACAACAATTACAATGATTTTGAGATCTTTAAACGTTGATATTAAACTAATAAATTAATAATAAGCGATAACTTAATGAATTTACGACGAATCAGCTTCCAATTCCTTAAGAAATAATCGCAGTTGCGACATATATATATGTATTAATGCGGCGTGATATACTTAACCTATGTCTTAAAAAGGAGAGAGATTATAAGACAATGTAGATCGAAATGAGATATTAGCAATGCGTGAGGTAGTGTACAGTTAGCGTCATTTGTTAATAATTAATAAAACTACATTAGGTGAAAATTTTTATTATTATAAAATGGGTTATTCTCTTGTATTTTATATTATTTTATATGTCTTCTTCGATACATGGGTTATCTAACACTGAAAGAAGTTTTCGAATGGGACTAGTAGTTACTGAAATTGGCCCATTCAAGCGAGCAAACAAACAAACATACTCTTCAGCTTTATATATTATGATATAGATATGACGTTCATGTTATTTGCTTGTTCTTAGCATAGAACGTACTGCGAAGAAATTAGGCATAAGTTTTATGAAGTAATATTTTAGATAGAAAATAATAGTTAATGAAGTGATTAATGACATTGGAATTTTATTTTAATATTTGTTTGTTTCTATAAACGAAAATAATAAATTACTTTTGCTAATATTTTTATTAATTTATTATTCTTACTGCAACCCGTTGACGCAAGCTTAGATATTTTTATTGGATCTTTAAATGAATTCAAATCTTGTTAAATTTATTATTCCTACGTTAACTGGTCCCTGCGAACCGTTTACGGAATTTACTTTTTAGATATTTTTATTAGATCCTTTAATGAATTCACATCTGTTTTTCAGTGCTCACTCGCGGCATCCTTCTGGCGCACTCTCTGGCTACGTCGGTGGACTATTTGTGCGTCATGCAAGGTCTTTTAGAAGAGGCTTAGAGGTAAACTTTGGTTAAATTAAAGCCTATTTTAAAAGAATAGAGTAGAAATATAATATTTTGCCGCTATAGCTGGTTTTTAATGAAAATGGATTATACGTTATTTTATTCAGAATCCGTACAAACCGGTTTTAATAAAAATAATAGGACCACCTCTATAATCTATTGTCGAACTTCCTATATAAATAAATAAATAATGATAATAAATAATGACACAGCTAATACATATATATGGAATGGTAAATTTTGTTTATTGTATATATTTATGTTTTATTAGTTGTTACGCATGACTTCGTCCGCGTAAAATTGTTTGACAAATTTTAATGTGAAGCTATTTATAGCCGTTCTCGATAAATGAGCTATCTAACACTGAAAGAATTTTTGAACTCAGTCCAGTGGTTCCCGAGATGAACGCGTTCAAGCAAACAAACAAACAAACTCTTTAGCTTTATATATCAGTCTAGAGTATAGATGGATATATTAACACAGGCATTAAGTTGTCTACCTTAGGAACAGACGTCAGTGTGTCATATAGTCCTGTATATATTTATTTATTATTTATTTACTTACGTTGAACATAAAACTTTGCCTACAAGTTGATCTCTCGCGATTGCTATAACAATTTGAATAAATAACATAGTTTTTAACAAAATTTAGAACCGCACGCAGATAAAACGTGTAGATTCAGATACATATAAGATTCAGCAATCGTGTATATCCTATATAACATACAAGACGAGTGATCTGTATGTGTATAGGTAATACGAAATTCTTAGTATTTATAGAGGCAGCTCAAATGGAATGTGATATGTACTACAAATGCTATAAAATATTCAAAATGAGATGAAGTTTTAATGAAAAATAATAGATACACAGACCTTTAAATACACAGTTCTCTGTTCCTAAGATAGGTAACTTTAGTACCTGTGTTAAAGGTAAGATCCAATTGATACAACATATTTAAATATTGTTAAAGTAGCTTCCGGTCGCGCCTGCGCAGTAATGGATATGTCAACTGCGCGTGAGCAAGTTATAGCATAAAAGTCGGTGCATTCTAAAATATTGGAATCCTTTAGAATATAAACCTATGCGTACAATTTTTATATGTGTTGAAATATATAAAAAAATACTTTTCTCGTTATACATAGATTTGGTTATATATGCCCTAATCAGTTATATAAGCTGATGAGTTTGGTAGCGCACACATACTAGCCGTGTACTTACCATTTACGTGGACAGTGGCTGTTATGATTACATAGTCCGTATCCTTGTAAGCAACGTAAATAAAGGAGATATAATATCATACAAATGACATAATATCGAGTCCGACATTACTTATAAATAATTATATCATGTTCAAGAAAATTATAACCATTCTAATATTTTCTTTAATTTATTGCAATCACAATTTAAATTTTTTTAATGTGTCTATAAAGTATTATAAGATCTTTTTAAGGTTATGTTTAAATAAGATATATTGCATGTTATTTACTAATTGAAAAGCTTACATTGCTGCATACAACTTAGGAAGAGCCACTATACCTAGAGAGTATATCAAATAAAAAAGATAATTAGCGTTTTAATCGTTCATTAGTAGTCTTCGTTAGTAGCTCCCCAAATTAAAAAAATAAAATTAATAGAATATTAATAATAATAATAATAGAAAAATGTCAAATAAATATAATTCGTAGTCAATGAATTATTTTTAAAATATTATGTCATAGTCATTAATTAATTTAAATATTCTTTAATGTCATAGTAGCACTTATGTAATAAAAATTCACTAAGTCGTCTTTTAAAATTTGGTAAATTCATATTTAACATTTCTGGAGGTTTTGAGGAGGTCGTGGCCTAATCAGTGGTCGGCATTTGAGTTGATCGCTAAGTTAAGTTGCTCTGGCTGCGAGTGTAAAACTAATATTTGTGAATAATAATTAATGGGTAAAATTATTTAAGTGATAAGAAATAATAAATTAGAATAAACCACTACAGAAATTGTACTTTACGTTATATCTTCATTAATAAGCAAAATTTTCCGGCTCCATTATATGAAGGTGCAAGTCCCGCTGAGTTGAATAATTAAATCTACTGACATTATGCATAATTACGTGACACTATATGGGTCTCTCACTAAGTAATTAAAGATATTTTCTTAAATGGCATAAGCCAATAATGAAAGCATCATTTTATGTTTTGGTGTGTTCCCAATATCACACCATCTATTCAGTGCGCAATAGACAGTTTCGAGAATTAAGCGTTCCAATACGATTTAGGAAGCAAATTAGCAATATATGTACATCCTTCCGTCAGGCGAGGAGGTCGTAGATTAATCAATGGTTGGAATTCGACCGGATCCCTAGGTTAAGCAGTTCTTACCGCGGTAGATGGGTGATCCATTCTAACGCTGGTTTTTAAATATTTCGGAAGGCGCGTAAAAGTGGGTCCCGAGTAATTTTACTGAGTGATAATAGTTGTGATATTATAGAGGTTGTGGGGGTTTTTGGGATGACGGCAAACGGCAGTCGGTTATCCCACAGCCACATCCTCTGCAATTAAGCGGAGCCTGATACTGGACCGGGAATACACCAGGAAGAAGTACTTTGTTCCTTCAGACCTCTTAGTAATACTTATAATTTTAGAAGCACTGAAACTTTATTAGTAGAAAACAGTAGAATCTCAGTTCATAGAAATAATTCTGAGAATGGATTAGGTTAATTTCGTGATGATGTGTAATGATAGTGTTTTTATAATAAAAGCATAAGAAATGTGATATTTCTTTAAAGCAGAGCTGCCCTGTAAAGACGCTGTTAATGCGGTTTTCCTCTATGTACAATGATCATCAGCTAATCCCCTTATTTCGGTGTAATGTAAATAAATTCCCACATTAACGCCCAAAGTTAATGAACCCAGGCCATTCACACGCAGTAAAATGTTCCGACAGAGGAGATAGCACCCGTGAGGGATAAAGTTTGGTAATTGATGCTATTCAGCTATTCACTGGTGTTTGCAAATTTAGTCGTAAGATGTTTGGGTAAACTTAGAAATGTCAGAGGTTATTAGATAATAACAATGTTCCTGTAGGACATAATATCAGTGTCGTGTTTTTGACAAGGACATACATAATAATATCGCCTGCCAGATAAATAAGAATTCTTTTAAATTTCTATATTACGCTACAGTAGCTTAATTAGTGCCGGCAATAGAAACGATCGCTAGGTTAAGCAGCTCTCGCCGCAGTCGGATGATGGATGGGTTTTAAAATATCTAATCTCCTCCGTGTTTCGGAAGGCACGTAAAATAGCGGATCCCCATTATCACTGAGTGATATTAGTCGTAAGATTGCGGGGGTTCTGGGAGTGACGTCAGGCGGCAGTAGACCATCTCAAGTCGGCCCACATAGCTTCTAAAATTTAAGCAGACCCTGGTACTAGTACCGGGACAACTTTAAGAAGAAGGATTCCAGTACAGCAAGCAAACCTCGTTAAATCTCAAAACCGACCATCTTCCCTACACAGTCTATCAGGAGATAGACTGTGTAGGGAATTATTGTAAAACTAGAATATTTTTTTTATACATAATTACTACAGATTATGTATTCTAAAATGTGTGAACATTTGATGAATAATTGGAAACGACTTCATTGAAATAACCGCACATGTAACATCTGTTCCAAAACATTCGAACCAACAAGTGAAAACACCAATAAAGTAGATAAAGCATTCGAATACCCTCTATTGTATTCCTTGAAAAATTTACAAAGTACTTGAGAAAAATGCATGTGTATAATAGAGCCGATTTCTTTAATAAAATCACAATCAATTGTCGACAAATCGTATTCTATTCCGCAATAAAAATGCCAGAAATAGAATAACCAAGTACCCTCATTTCAGGCTCAAAAATAAACCTAAATTGGAAACAGACGAGAACTGTCGAGCGAAACGAGAAGAAATTGGTAAGTTGTACTTTAATTTTTCTTATAATTGTGTTGTTTCAGTGCCATGAATCTCTACTTAGAAATTATATTGAAATATATGTCTATTATTATTAAACTAATTAGCAGTATTTCTGGTAATTATGCAGTTTGGTTACTTTCCCAAAAATGCATGTATTTATATTTTTTTCTTCTTGAAGTTGTTGTTTGCACTCTAATGAGTGATATTCCGTTGGAGGAGGCTGACATTCCGCGCGAAACATAAATTTTATGGCTAGAAGCGTACGAGCGATCGCGCAGTAATCGCCCTGGCCGCTTCACTTTTTCTTTTCTTTAATACAGAAACCATTGTATATGTAACCAGTGTGTTTAATGTTAACATTAACGGGAAAGAGCTACAAAATGCCCTGCTGTAGCATTTATAACTCGAAAATTTTACAAAAAAAAATCAGCTTCCCCCGACGGAATATCACTAAGTATAGTACAAACAACAACTTGGAGAAAAAAATATGTGCATTTTTGGGAAAAATGCATAATTACCGTGTTTCTTAATATTATCATTGTTCATTCAGTAATTTCAGCGTAACAAGTATATTGAAAGTAGTTAGTTACGCTTGAAAACTTTTCTTCCTTGGCGTTTTATTCATTTTACAGTATTTTTGAATTTGAGATTTTTATAACAGTTTCATTCGTCTCTTCTCAATTGTCGATATTGCATCAATTGCGGCATAATGACTTATAACGTTCCATTAAAAATTAGTCAATTTTTGTCGACTGTACAAACAATATTTCCCTAAGATTTTAGATAAAACAAACAAGTTGATTTTAATGTGAAATAATAGAAATAAAGACAAATAAAAGTATTAAATATCAACATTACTCCACGCTCATAAGATCTCTTGTCATAGATAAATCGTCTGAGGATTTGTTTATTTATTGGAGAGGTAATTCGTTGGGTTAGTAGACAATTAATTGTATGAGGTGTTTACGACAGCTGCTTATGTTCATGATGATAAATTATGGCTCCTAACGTTCACTCAGAATTAGAAGCTCAAGTTAGGAAAAAACAATCATTTATTTGTCGTAAATTGAATTTGAAATAGGCTGAATGCATGTATTAACGTGCATTCAGCCAATTTCAAATTCAATTAAATAATTTAATTGAATTTGATTTTTTTTTAATATAATAGAATAAAAATTCTATTATAATAAAATTAACAATTCTTAACTTGTTAAATAAAATTTACAAATGATTTTCTATTGGTTTTGTATGAGTGGAATTCTTGAATAGTATAAAATGAATATTCTAAGAGCCACTAATTTTTATACTATAAACTTTAAATCTGAAATCAATACCTAAATTGGTTTTACATATAACATATTTAAGAAGTCATTGTTAATTTTGTCATTATGTTTAAAGTAAACTAGCATGGAAATTGTCTTATTGTTGTACATTATTGTACATTATTATGGAATTAAAGCTAAATTATGATATATTAATATAATTTTTTAAATTTTTTTAATAATAATCAACTGAACTATTTTAAAAACAATTATTTTAATATCGATTTGAGAATAGGAATTTTATATTCGTATTAATTTACATTTAAACATAAATTAAAAAAGTTTCTTGTACAAAAATCATACTATGGTATTAATGATTATTTCAATGACAATTTTAAATGTTAAATTTTACCGCAATGTTAAATGTATATATATTTTTACTACACTTTTCTAAATGTTTAAATGTTAATTCTACTGCAAGTGCATGTAATATACGATATTAAATGTTAAATTTTAGTTTTGCACTATCTTTCATTTTATATTTCTATTCATTTTATATTTCTATTATATTTAACTTTCCTTTTTATAACTGTTTTATTGTTACAAGTAAACAAACAAACTCTTCAGCTTTATATATTAGTATAGATAAGAAGTATGTATGTATATGATTATTATTTCATTATATTATTTCATTGTGTGTATTAATTTTTAAATTTAATTTAAAATTAAAAAAAATTATAAAACCCTATAGGGTCTTCTCGTCTTTTAAATAAATTTTAGCTTTTTTACTAAAAAACTAAATTTTGTTATTAATTAAGAGGCAGTTTATATCTCATCAAATCTTTCATACAAGTCTTCATTTAAAAGAAGAGAAAACACATAAGGTAGATTTCGTGTTAGTACTTCGAGCACTATTCGAAATTCCGTATTAGGTGATCTTTCACTTATCTATACTAATATATAAAGATGTTGTTTGTTTGAGTGCGCTAATCTCCGCAACTACTGGTCCGATTAGAAAAATTCTTTCAGTGTTAGATAGGTCATTTATAGAGAAAGGCTATAGGCTGTATATCATCACGCTAAGACTGATAGGATCGGAGCACCAATGAAGAATGTTTTAAAATCGGGGGTTCTTTTTCCCATTTGAGAGCTTCCGCTGCGTGCGCTGCGTAAAATTTCGACACAACTCCTCTATATCCTTATCTATGTTACGACAATAAAAGTAATTACGCGACAAACTTTTCATTTTATAAATAAGGCAGCCTAGTTTTAAACGATATCATTATCTTTGTAAAAATAAGCTTTTTTCTCTTCCTTTGCTACCGACGCCGGCCACCCCAACATCACGTAACCGATTATTCTACTTAAAATAGAATCCATTATAGTTTCTATACTAATTAATATTTTTAAAATTAATTGGTAGATCATCTTGAACGATATTTAAGTAGCCCATAACTTCAAAAAAACCTAGTGAGCATGAGTAGGCTATTAATATTTGTGGATGGTCGAAAATTTAGGTTCGCAGAGACCGATAGATGGAGGAGCGATCGAATTTTAGAATTTATGTTTTATTTTTTTATCAGTGATCGAACGGGACAAAATCTGCCTGGCTGATATTAATTAATTTTTTTTAAACATAAAAAATAATTCAAACACATATTACATATCGTGAGGAGGTCGTGGCCTAATCAGTGGTCGGCATTTGAGTCGATCGCTAAGTTAAGTTGCTCTGGCTGCGACCGGGATATCAAAAATCAACCTTTATAAAATTACTTAATTAGATTTATATTTTTTACACCTTTAGTGCTACCTGCCAAAGACTCAAATTATATTATGGACAATTGTTCACACCTGTGTTGAGATTGTGGGCTGACAAACGTTCAGTTTTTATAAAATACCGTCATTTTAGTTATTCAGGATTATTTTATTCAGGATTAATTTATTATTATTAGGTTAATATAAAATGATCATCAAAGAAATTAGTAAAATACCTTGGCTTTCTCTCTCTTTTGAAATACCCAATCTTCTTCAACTTCCTAGCAGAGGTATCCAAATCGTCGTGCTACCTCTTCCTTGGCCTGCCGGATCGTCGACGGCCATTGGTGGGCATCAAGGAAGTCGCGATATTGGTCCACATTTTTAATTCATATACTTTTAAGTAAAAATACATTCTGCCTTAATAAAAAAATACATGCGTCACCTTATAAATAACGATATCTAAATTACGTCCCTATTAAAAAAATATTTGCAACTTAATACGAAGAAAAAATAAGTGAACATAAGATAATCTAGATTGATCGCGGAAGCCTTTATCTGAATTGTGTATATACACAAGCATATACGTTTACATATAAACATAGAGAAATAAATGTTATTTTTACCTTCTTCATAAAACTATTCCAATTTTAGTAAATTATCTTCTTCAAATTGAATTAAATAATCGACTTTCCTTTATTAATTATTAACGCGTATATATTAATTATTTACCATATCGGTAACATAATTAAGTCCATACGCAAAAGTAATTCTTGAAATCGCTGAAACTCGACAGGTGCACGGCTGGCCGTAAGCGTTGCCTCAAACGAGATCAAGGTCAGAAAACAGAATAAAAAAGTTATTCAATAAAAAGTCACTGATTTATTTAAAATTTTGAATCAATCTGACCGGTAAAATTGATAAAATTGATAGGCCCTTCTAGGTATTTATATGTATGCATATATACATACATATAAATACCTAGAAGGGCATACATAGAAAGTATTATAAATTTAATGCGTGTGTAATTTATAAAAATTATAAGAAAAAAATCTCTTTTTTTGGTACTTTATAGTTAACCGAGAGCAAACAAAATTCGCTAAATAATGTAGAGATCTCCCGTGAATTATCGAACATCGATTTTTGGGGGGAGGGTGTGCTAATTCCCCCTTCAAGTGCGCAAACTATTACCTGTTTTCAATACATAAAAAAATTAGGTATATTCATAAAATAGGTTCTTTAATTTAAAAAAACTAACCAATTTTCGTTTGTGCCCTGGATCTTTCACTGTCTACAGAATAAAAATTGCACCAAAAGGAATCACCAAATACAAAGGCATAGTAGGTTTTTAAAAACTCAATTAATTGTTTAAATTTATTCATTCTGCCTTCACGATACGTGAAAAACTTAACATTAGACACGGCACGTGTAAGTCTTCCCCTAAATGTAATGAACTTACAATATAAACGATGATGCTTATTTGAATAAATCCCCTGCTATATATTAACGTTGAATGAAAACATCACAGTATAACCTATTTTCTAAAAAGGGGTCTTAAATATAAATGATTATTATTACTGACTTAAATAACAAATACATTGGCAAGTCATTTGTTATTCCTTCTAAAACCAGAATCTACTAATGAAGACCTGTCAAAATCTATCCATCTATCTATTAAGCTTACCAAGTAGATCATATATATGTATTTAGGGTCACTGTCTTTTATAAGATACACGCGTTTTCCCCACTGGGAAATAACGACCTCCATAATAGTATATGATAAAGATTATTCGCTGGGAAATAAAGTATTTTTTACAGCAAAAATTAACCAGCTGTAATTAAGGAAATAAAAAAAAACAAATTATCAATAAACTAGCTTAAAAATATGCACATATTTATAAGAAAGAGATAAACGAGTATAACTTGTCCTCGCCAGTAATAATAGTTTTACACGTGGATTTTTTATGCGTTAATATTTTTTGTATTCTAAAATTTTACACGTTGAAATATTTTGTTGATTTCATTCATTTTTCATAATATGCATGGATATATAAAGTCTC
>JANCMC010033613.1:44178331-44190602 GCA_024363005.1 Charaxes varanes
ATTCTAAAATTTTACACGTTGAAATATTTTGTTGATTTCATTCATTTTTCATAATATGCATGGATATATAAAGTCTCCCAGGATGTGATTCGGTTGGTTTTTATATTCACCCATTATGTAAATATTTGTGGATTTGATTTCCACTAGTGGAAATTAAACATACATTTACGTACATAACGTTTTGCTAGGCGATGGGATATTTAATGTAACTGATTTAAATAGTCGAAAAATGACCTAAAATTAAACGGTTTTTTAAAAAAGTTTTACCCATGATTTTGTTATGCGTAAATCATTCTTCGGCGCTGTAAATTTAAAAACGTTAATATTTGTATAATTCCAATTGTTTTTCAATTTATGGATTTGATGTTTTTAAGTTGTTGATTACATTTCCCCATGTGATAACTTTATTCACGTGGTTGGATAAATCGTGACAGTTAGAAAAAGATTTCATTATTTTGTGTTTACGTAATTGGTGCTTTTTTTTCATAGTTGGTGCGTTTTTTTTTCATTGTTCGTGCGTTTTTTTTTCATAGTTGGTGCGTTTTTGCGTATTATTTGTAAACGAATTGAGGAGATTAAGGTGAGAATTTTCGCAAAGTAACAAATGACAATTTTATACATTTATACTTTATTCGAACCCAACGATGTTTTATATCGGATAAAATTTGCAATACTCAATGATAATCTAGACTTTCATTGCCAATGATTTTTATATTTGTATTTGCTTCTTAGTTTTGTTAGCATTCCCGGTTACCCATTTTTTAACTAATTCGCTGTTGTTTAATGCTTGTTTTATAGGGTCATCCACAAATTTACATGAATTTTACAATTTTTTAACTCAGCTCGTCCCAGTTGATGTGACATCATACGTTTTTCAATTAACGCGTTCTATTTTTTTAGCAATTTTGGTGATACCCTCCCTCTCTTTAAACGTGTGACGATTTTTTGGACCCCCAAGAGTTGCTACGGTGATAGCCCCGCCTTGCGTTTGCGTTTGAACCGAGGGCTTTACCTATTTCAGTCTGTTCTTCTACCGTTAAGCTGTCGGATTTCTAACATAGTTTATCTAACTACCTATATGTTTATTACAATAATAAATTTCATGAAAAATAAAGCGACCAAAAGCTTGTCAAGACACGCTTATATAGAGGGGTTTCGTATCTGTTACGTGATAAAGATATTTCTTATGCCGGAGCCAGACATATCTTAAAATTTTTGTACATTTTTGTCTTTGAAGACTACAAAACTTTGTGCAGATACATAAAGCCCTCGGCCACGCTACATTATGATCAATCAAATGGAGCTATGTCTGGCTCCAGCATAAGATAACTACAAAAATTGTTGCCCGATTTAGATCAAAATAATTTTCCTAATGAGTTTTTGAGAGGGAAAATTTCGAATCTCTGCATCTAATACTTTGGAATTCCTAGAAGGGATCACCTTGTGGGCGGGCAGACGGACGGACAGAGCGATACTATAAAAGTTCCTATGGAACCCTAAAAGTCAGAGTTTAGAGTCATCTCCATGTAATGATATACACGTTGATTCGTGAAGGCAAATACTAGTCATTGGACCGGCACCAATCTTCACTTCAGAATTCACATTACCAATATTTGAAGTGTTTAATATTAAATAACACTTTTCAAATATTATTTTATTTTGTAGTATAAGTAAGAAAAAAAAATCTTTATTTTTTAAAGAATATAAAGAAAATTCAGTGCTATACTTTATACGTGTCGAAGAAGAAAATTATCAGTAATTTTTTTGATTACATTGTTGTAAATATGAGATAAAATTGTAATAAGGAACAAAAAACAATGCAAATTAAAAGTGGGGCCAAATTGTTTATGCTATGCAATTATATTTTTTGTAAATTAAACATAATATTATATTAAATCATACAATCAATGTTGTATTTTTATTTTCGTACTAGCGGATATAAATATATACAAATATATACAGGACTATATGACACACGGACGTCTGTTCCTAAGGTAGGCAACTTAATGCCTGTGTTATAGGTAACATAGCCGGTTTAATATGTTAAACTTTGACAATCATTCTTTATCTGTTGAATCTAGTCTTTGGAGTTTACTGTGCCTGTGTATTAGTTTTGTTTGACTTTTATTTTTTTTTTATTATAGGTTTCTTAATGGAGTTTTACATTTATTCCATTTAAGAAATAAATAAATTATCTATAATTAATTAATAAAGCTGAAGAATTGTTTCTTTTGTTTTATTTTATTTTTATTTAAAATTAATTTATATAGCAAGTTGTATACAATTTCATATCCAAAAACCTCTCATAAGTTGATTTCAGTCCATACCTTATACCGTTGAGCTATTGAGGCTCTAAGAAATAATTAAGTGAAAGCTGCAAATTTGAAGGAAATTCAAATATAATTTGAATTAAATATGTCTAAGATTTTTTAGAGTAAAGCAATTTATTAAATTTGACTATGCATGAGAAATGAGCATCATCAGGAGATAGACTCTACAAAGGTTATTCGTAAAGTTTGGTGCTTCGGTGTCGAAGCGAAACGTGCGTTGAGGCATATCGGAAAGTCAGTGTAGTGCTGTGCTTTGGTGGCGGATTCGCTGTTACCTATAACACTGGCATTAAGTTGTCTACCTTAGGAACAGACGTCCGTGTGTCATATAGTCCTGTATATATATTTATTTATTATTTATTAAGTCCTTGTTCTACTTTCAATTTTGAGATTTTTTAAAATAAAACCATTTAAAAAATGATATGATGATGATAAGTAGAATTGATAAAAAGTAAAAGAGTACATAGTAATAATGGCTTCGAAATTGTAAACAGTTTAAAGTAGCGAAGATCGCAAAAATTTCACCTGATTCGAAGGCCACTCGAATAAGTCTTGAAGGTTCATAGCATGCATTTGAGTGCGCATTGTTTCCTGTAATATTAATATTTACAGTAAGAATAGTACATTATTGCAGCGCTCCTCAAGAGAGACATTGATGGACGAACGTGTGAATGTGGGCCGAGGCACACTTACGTAAGTCCATCAATGCCTAGTTGCGTCCAAGGTTTATATAGTACTTTTCTCAAATAATCTAAGTAATCGCGGAAATTAAACTAAGTAGTACAATTCAGAACTTTTATTTGAAAAAGTATTTAAAACCAATGACGAAGTTGACGAGATTTACATAGAATCTTCAACTCTATTGAGATTTTAAACTTCTTGAAAGATTCACAGTTTCGAGACTTGAGTTATTTCTTTCATTATTTTAAAAACTTTAACTGTTTTTTAGAATTAAACTTTTTCATTTTAATCTATGTATTTCTTCATTTAAAAATGGTGTCATAGATTTCAACGCGTTCTGAATATTTTCAATATCAATTAACTCAGTATCAAGTAAATTTTATTATTTTGAGATTTAAATTATTCTAATAACTGCCATATTCGTAAATATGACCTGTAGAATGTACAAAAAAATTAAACATAGCTTAAAATAAGTATACTTATGTACCATAAAAGCAATTTCTGTCGAACTTCGACCAGCCGGCGATCTCAAATTATTCTCATTTTTCATAGGTTCATTTAATTCCACTCAATTTTCATTTTTAGGGTTCCGCAGTACTACAAGGAACCCTTATAATTTCGCTCTGTCCGTCCCTCCCTCTGTTTGCCCCTAAGGCGGTCTCCCCATAGCATTTCCAAACTATTAGAGTATACGTAGAGACTTGAAAATTTCTATGTTGATAGAACGTTCCTTCCTCTGCAACGCGATGGACCCGGCACCCGCACGGTGAATCCATGGAATGCTAAGAAATTCGTCTCTACTATAAAATTTTGTCAAAATAATTTAAAATATTAAAATACAAAGTCAAATATATCAAAACATGTTATAATCGTGTACAAATATATAATATTAGGCATTAACGTGTCTAGGATAGCGGAATAATAGACAAAAAAGTAACCTACAATTCTTTAATTAATAATCCAGTATGAGGAGTTTGTAGCTTGGTCAGTAGTCGGCATTTGAGTCGATCTTCCGTCAGTGTTATATTTCCTGTAGTTGGCGTAGTTTCTGTTGCTGTTGTATTTTCTGTCGTTAGTGTAGTTTCTGTCACTGTTGCATTGTCCGTCGTTGGTGTAGTTTCTGATACTGTTGCATTCTCCGCCGCTGGTGTAGTCGCTGTCGCTGTTGTATTTTCTGTCGTTGGCGTAGTTTCTGTTGCTGTTGTATTTTCTGTCTTTAGTGTAGTTTCTGTCACTGTTGCATTCTCCGTCGTAGGAGTAGTTTCCGTCAGTGTTATATTTCCTGTAGTTGGCGTAAAGACATGACGGATATTGGTTAACGAAACATATGATAGAAATTTGGTATAGCGTAAAATAAAGTGGATATATCCAGGAGATGTGAGTTGTTTTGTTTATGTTGGTGTATTATGCATGTGGAGGGGTTCGTGGCCTAATCAGTGCCATCGCCTTCAAAAACAAAAAGGCGAGGCGAACTAAAAAGCAAAAAATAAATAGTAAAAATAAATAGTTTCATACTATTTAGTAGGCACTGAGGTGCTGAAGACAATACCAAGCCAAATAGGTTCTCCGCTAAATTGATGCTCGCGTTTCGTATGGTTTGTGAGAGTTCCCGGTGGCCTAACCCATCTTTAATGTCCAGTAACGCATTTGCGAATTGACGTGGTTCAGATGACCATAGGCGTCGGTAGTCACTTAGATGAACCTACCCTTTGTACCTACTATTTAAAAAAATAAAACTGACTGAATCTTCAAAATATAGGCTACAATGACTGATGGGCTTCAGGCGTATGCTTGTTTGTCTGTACCTTTATTAATTAAAAAAAAATTAAATGATTTCATACTTAAAGCTCCGGCGTATCTGTACCCATTAAAATCATAGAACTCGCCTATGACAAATTAGTCTTTCACTCACGTAGCGTTAAAAATCATTTTCGCATATCCAAACACATAGAACCGAGACAGCCATGTCGAGCACTTCCATTAACAGCCGATGTAAATATTTTTATGCGTTTAACAATCTCACCGCCATATTCATTCTCGAGTGATCCCATTTCGCACTTAATAACGACCCAATCAATTTCAACGCATGCTATATTTGCGGAACTTTCGCCAGAAGCATGGACCGATCAGATATGTATCTCCCAGACGGCCATTAATATAAAATTTCAAGCACATCTAGTGATAACTGGGTCACTTGAATAATTAATCGACCTCTGTTGTATTGTCTTTTGTAAACTGGGGCTTTCTCAATTAATGAATTCCAACCATCTTTAGTAGGTGCATAGGTACATATGAAATATACTCGTAATATTCCTTATTGATATTTTAAGGTTAGCTTCTGTTGCCGAATCAGGAATTGCTACCGAATTTTTAAATTATCTTTATGATATACTTAGTAACTAAGTTTGTATCTTTGTGTTCTATCAATTTTTTCTCAATATTTGTATCTGTAAGGAAGATCCTCAATCCGGAATAGGTGGAGTAACCTACAGTTGTTCGTCGGAAGGTCTTATGTAGTGATTGTATAGGTAGAAACTTCGCTAGCGTGAGTTGTATTTTGTATGGTATGCGACAGCGTTCATACCGCGTCCGTTGACTTGTCCGTACAGCGACATCTAGTTCTGCTTTGCTGTATCTTTCCACTGGACATCATTGTTATCTCGTTATGTAGCAGCGTGCATTTTGCGCAAACTCATACTTAATTTTTGAGAGCTTTTACGTGAAACCTTAAATATTGCCGAGATGTAAGCTAACCAATGCAGAGCCTCGTGAACTCTTTACCTATCAAAAAAATAAAATCAAAATAGCTGAGCGGTTCCGGTAATAGGCCTCGACAAAATTAAAGCTAGCTTGATAGGCAGGCAGAAACGAAGTGTATGTACTGAGTGGGTTTGTTTAAAAAACACGATAAAAATGGGATTGAGCTGTGTCATGGACACAGCCGTGTAACGTACCTGAATAGGCTAAATAGAAATAACGATACGTATTAAAACGACCTCAACACGTCTGGGCTTCCCTCACCACCCCACGCGATTTATATGGGTCCATACATAGCGTAATAAATTCTCTGATTCTTTAGCTATTTCAGTTGATTAATTGAAGTTTGGATAGCAATGATAGATATCAAGCTGCAGCACCAAACAGTATCCCCCCATTTTGTTAGCATTCGGTTTTTGAATTGCTCCTCTATGAAAGCAATTTGCAAGACATTTTCACGGCAGAAATTATCATATAAAAATTATATCACAAATAACAACAGTGCTTATATTATCTTGGCTCATTAGCAATGTTCCACTAATGTCACAAGTACATTTTAAAATCCATGTATATTCCCTATTATATTAGATTGCAGTCAATCAGATGCTGGTCCATATAAAGATAAGTAAAAATAATATGTAACAAAAGACACAATAAAGTCAATTGTATACGGTGACAATATACCTACGCTCGTCCTCGCTACTGTGCAATATTTGCGATATAGTAGAAATGGCCCAGCGGGGGGCGGCCCAGAACTAAGTACATTAAAGCTTTTCATTGAAGATTTATAGGAATTGCCAGTGTTTACTTTTAAAACGGTTCTTTGGTCGTGTGGGCGTAACGATTGTTATTACGACTGCACACATTGATGACCGCAAAAAGAAATGTTTATAATAACGAGAGAGTTCGTTCAGGGGTCGAAATTCGACCAATAATATCGTCATTTTTAATCTGGGAAACGATATTTATTATTTTCAACGCTTTCATTTATATATATATACTAAGAATATTTTGAGAACGTTTAATATTCCCATTAGCCTTCCTACTAGGTATAATGTAGGAGTGGTTTTTTTTCATGAGGTAAATCCGGCACGGATTCCCGGCGTCACAAGGGCCGACGATGGGTTATGTCAGGTTCCAACCGACTAAATACCACGTGGTGTCCCTCCTGCGCCACGTAACGTGACGGAGACGCGGTTCGTGTAAAGGCGCCTCGGCATTATCAGGAATGGTTGCGATAATAACTCATTTCATTCCTCACTTTGAACCATTGAACTAATTAGTACCTAATTCCGGCAAAAAAAGAAATAAACAGTAAATAGATCCCTGTTGGCATTTTGCCAAAGATGTTGGCCGCATTCCCTCGCTAAATAGCCAAGCTAATTAATTTATTAAAGGCCATTATTAAGGTGGAATTTAGCACAATGATACTTTTATTAATGCCGTGCTGATCGTTAGTGGAGATAGGGAAAAAGGAGAGTTTTTGTACGCAACGTGGACTATCTTTCAAAAACTTCCTAGTAAAAACATAAACCACATTAGAAAGTAAAATTTATTCCGATCCTTTTCTAAGAAGGCGATGATATTGATGGTTATCATTTTGATGTATAGATCCTGATATAATCTGTACTGAAGCAAGAAAGCGATCTGCAGGTCACAGATTATATTTATACGACGGGTGTATTTTTAGACATAGAGTACTTTTTTTGGACAACATAGTTGGTTAAAGTACAATACTGCACTATATCTTTAACATATGTATAAAGATAGAAATTCTTTATAATAATAATAAATGCTTTTCATTCATTTCGGATTATCATCCATATTGTGTTAGTATGTACAGGTAGTGCCTTAACCTATTGTTAGTAAAAAATACAGAAAACGCAAAGTAACGCCTGATTCTATCAATGATTCTTCAGTTCTTTTAATACGCACAACTACAATAATTGTACATTTTTTACCTTCAAGCGACTATCACATGTTATCGAATAACCTCAATTTCTTGGGCATTTCGTTTTGCAGTTACATGAGAGACATTTGAATTTTATTAACGTATTAACTTTTCCAGGAACAATACATGTTTAGCAACAACAGGAACGGCTGCGGAGCTATTTGCGTCTGCAATCAATTTTTTTGCAGCAACGCAATGTTTTATACCCGACAAATGAGGTTTAATTAGGCATAACTTCGTGATAAAATCAATACGTATAATTAACGCAAGAAGTAACAGGCGGAGAAATTAAGGCTTGTACAAATGTATGGCGATTGTGACATAAATGGCTATATCTTTTGTTTGCGTCTACTTAGAGGCTGGGTTTTTTTTAAACTTAAAGAGACAGCAGATTTCAGTATTTGATATCAATTTCAACTTTATAGCTCTAAGCGTTCCTGAAAAAACGGGTCTTGACAGATAGACAGACGGACAACGAAGTCTTCCTATAAAGATTCCTTCCAGTTTAATTTAACTTGAAAGATAGGATAGCTTACATTCCAATTTATAGTCGCAAAAAAAAAATGGGTCACTGAAATGTATGCACGTGCATAGCTTACGACCGACTGCACCAAATTTGATAATTTCTCTTTTGTTATGTTCGTTATTGATAGGACAAGGATTTTATAATAACAAAGGAATTGCAAAGATAAATAGAAATGGAATGAAAATGGAAACGGAAAGGGCACGACGATGTCTGCCGGGTCCCCTAGGTCTAAAATATGAAATTCTCGTGTCACTGTGTTTTACTGTTATTTTGAGTTGGTTGTTTCGTTCGCATTTATGGAATACTGGTAGGTTAAAATTATTTATACCCCATTTTCTATGATTTTTTTTTTAATTTTGAGGTCTTTACTTATTTTTGTGCTTTTGCCTAAAACAAATAGAATAGATTATTTATTTATTTCAAGAAATTACATCTCATTATTGGTTAGTACAACTTATATCTATGTTACTATGCTCAAAAAAACTAAAATTTTATTTTAATGCTGAGCAGTGAGACAGGTAGGGACAGTCTAGTCTGCTTGCTATAAATGTCATCAAAATCGGTTCAACCAGTCCGAAAGTACTGACGTTCTAGCAAGCATAAAGAAATTCACTCGAATTGGGAAATCCTTCGTCTTTAAAGTCGGTTGAAAAACAAACTAAAACTTAACGCTTTTTACAGTTCTAATTATAATGGTGGCATGTTATGTATAAACTCTTAAATTAGACTGTTAAAAAAATGAAAAAAAGTCGCTTAAAAATGTATTCGTATATTTTCTTACACTACAATTAGAGAGAAATTCTTAACGTCAAGTAATACAAAAAAATAACACAGCTAGTAGTTTTTTGTTATATCTGGCTCTCTGGAAGTTGTCTAATTGCTGATTAAATCTTGAATGTACCAGGCTATCATGAATTGTTAGGATATTTCCTGCAAATGTTCTGCAACAGGCGTTCAGAGTGCGGTTCTGTGGTTAGTGCGGTCCATCCGTTTGAAACAGTCCTATTCTATTACCGCAACATAGCCGAAACAAACAACTAGAACTTCTAGTCGAGACTTTATTTGCATTGTATACTACTAAACAGAGAAGGAAAATCTTTTGTCCAGTAGGCGACCGTGTTTCGTATCCGAATAAACATAAATCTTCAACATCATATTTAAAATAAATAACAACTGTTCAAGTAAAAATCTTGATGTTCATCTCGCACAATGCTTTTATAGAAAGTACTTTGAAATCGCAAAATGTGCTCTAGGGAGTACGTCAGACTTTTTATATTCTCGCTCTCTAGTTCATTTGGAAATTTTACAATCCAGAACTGGGAGGCTGGACCAATAAAAGAAAATACAGGTCCTTTTGTAAATAGAATTGCTTGAATTCTTATACCAATTGGTGGGTGAATTTACTTGTACAGCCACTACATCTCAGGGAAGTTTTATGTTATAAAAGATTTACTATAGCGATTAAGATCGCTTGATTACTCGTCCGGAGCCATGAGGCAGAAGAATGTAATACTATCATCTTTATTCAATTAAGTAACGTTAATTCACAATTATCTTAAATCTAGAAGTAACGAAAAATAAAATGGCCAAGTGTGTGTCAAGACACGCATAGAAGGGTTCCGTATCTGATACGCTATAAACGTATTTGTTAAATAACTTCAAAAGTTATTGTCCGATTTCGTTCACCGGTTGCAGCCAGAACAACTTAACTTAGCGATCGACTCAAATGCCGACCACTGATTAGGCCACGACCTCCTCAAATTCCCATTTAACCTTCAACCCTAGACTTGAGCATAAATACAAAATAGAAATAAACAATACCGATTTGCACACTGATTTTCAATAGGAAATAGCCTGTCGTATTTTTTAATAAGAATATTAGGAATACTTTTAAGGTATATCTAATATTCCCTTTTCCCCTCCTACTAAGCTTAAATTAAAAGCTTGTATTAGGAGTGGGTGCGACAATACTGCTTATCAATAAAATTATACTGTTGTATAGAAGTTTTATTTTATAAATATCAACTGCTGAGACTCCTTTACACTAGTTAAATCGCAACGATTTATCGATACGTGTGTAGCGGCTATACGTGTAATATCAACAAATTTGTACATTTGCCAATCAAAACCTTTGACTGCATTTCTCGATACGAGCGATACCACGACATTTGATTGATATTAAAATGTAATTTTGAATATTGGATACATTTGCCGTTGCAACGTTTACATACGCGGAGTAAATATATTAGTTGCTAACAAACAAACTCTTTAACTTTATATATTAACTATAGATATAGATTAAAAAGAACGCGACGCGAAAATAATCGGTATTTTTTAATGAAAATTGCGTAGAAGGAGGAGTATGAAATTTGGTACGATTATACTGTACACTTATAATTGTACAGTATAACAGATAGGAGATGGCGAATGTTTATATTTTTATAAGTATGCGTAATTCATATATTAAATCATTAAGATAAAACCTCACGCACACCAATGCCAAACGATTTTTACACACATGTATACATTTTACAATAAGACCGTGCCAAAACGTAGTCATGTTGACCCTATGCATATTAATTGTCAAATATAACAATGTCGTTGTACAAAGAATTAAAATTTTCGTAATTTATAAAGCTTTAAATAAGTATATATTAGAGCATGATTTGTGGGCGAATTTTGAACCAGCGGACGATTTTTTATTCCTAATTACGAACACAAGTAAAGAAGAAACCGCACCAACCAGCATCAGGCTAAGCAGGGGCAACAAACGGCAAAAGATCGTAGGAAGTGGCATGTTCTTGTTTCTGAGGACAAGATCTACGTAGTTTGGGTGGCATCTTCTTGCTTCTGAGGACAAGATCTATGTAAGGTGGGTGACATCTTCTTGTCTCTATGGACAAGATCTATATAGTTTGGTACTCTGCTCAATCTTATTGGTACATTATTTTCGCAATAAATACCTATTAGTCATCATTCAAACGTCAATATAGAGTGGTGAATTCAAAACTATACCTCCCTAGTATTTCGATCTGATCCAGTGTGTCATCGGTGTGAAAGGTGAGGATATGGAAATCAGCCCGGCGTGTACATACATAAAAATAAATGTAATTAATTGTCCGGTTGTCTTAAGTTATTTTGAATAAGTACATATGACCGCATATATGGTACTTATGACAAAAACCTAACCTCCGAAACGGCTGGACCGATTTTGATGAGACTTTGACTATTAGATAGCTGATGTTATAAGAAAACAACAAAAAGGACTATTTTTACTATAACAAAATTATTAGGGTTTAACATAAAAAAATAATAGTGAATTTGGACAAAAACACTGAATAATGGCTTAAAATGTCGCGGGCTACATCTAGTATGACATGAGTTTTGTGTTGTGTTGACATACCAAGGCCTGTTTCACTATTGACATGTTTAATATCACATTGTCTGGTGTTGAGCTTCATGTCGATAAAATTAGCTTGTTTGATATTTGGCCCAGTCACGGCGTTTGCAAATCGTAACATTTGTATTATAAATTGGTTAGTGTGAACTAACATGAAAGCTATTTTTTTAATACAAGCCGATGCACGCGACATCTTACGCGTTGTTAAGTAAATTAAAAGCGTCTTTATATTTTTACGTCTTCTTCATCCTAGTACTTATCCCGGTCTGGTACCAGGTTGATAGACGGTAGTCTTACGTCATCCTCGGGATCCCCACAATCTCACGAATAATATCACTCAATGACATTAATCGGGACCCACTATTTTAGGTGCCTTCCGAAACATGGAGGAGATCGGATGTTTGAATCAGTGTTAGAATTGTTCACCCATAAATCACTCGGCAGCGGTAAGAGCTGCTTAACCTAGCGATCGACACTGATTAAGCTACGACCTCCTCATGTTCCACTAGCTTTTAATAAAACTTAAGTGGAGCGGTACCGAAAATTTTGAACATAGCTTAAAGGCACCCCTAATATTGTTTCAAAATATATACCAGTAAGCGATAAACAACCTTATGAGCGCATTT
>JANCMC010033613.1:44190702-44205076 GCA_024363005.1 Charaxes varanes
AAATAAATCTAAAATTCTACGCGTTTAAATCTACCAAACGCACGGCATACGATCATCTAAATCATTCTTACGTCACTTCCTAGCAATATAACATCAAGTCATATGCAGATTTTGATTCTTCAAACGAATTAGCCCACTCGAGATCATGCAAGGCTCAATACAGACAAATATCATCTCTATCATCGTTTTGCTTCCTTTGAAATCCCATTGACATCTGTTCGCGCTAAAGATGACAATCGCATTTCCCAGTCAGCCTTTAAATAGACAGACCGAGATGGCTCGAAGATTTTGCATACAAAGCGTTATAAATATTTCCTACGAATAGAACTATGAGTTTTGAAAGCCTGAGCGGATGACACGCGTTGATTCGAGATGCTTTATGTGTCGATATGTATGTAAATTATTGTAAATGTATGTAAAACAATGTCGTCTCGTTATGAAATATGTGTTTTGAATTCAAGCACAATGAGTTACCATTTGATGTTGTACGGTAGCTGTCGCATAAACACTGCTCATTTGCATTTTTAAATAGTGAACAAAATTAAGTATCTTGGTATAACGGTCATAATAATATAAAGTGCTTTGTTCAAACCATGAAAACTATATACAAAAACAATACCGTCACTTGACGTGACAGCATTGCCGACACTTCACGCCGATCATATGTGAGAAAGAGGAGCTGGTACCTGTTACGCGCCGGCCCAATTCGGCTGCAGGCCAAAAGGACTGCCAGCGTGGAGCTACTTCTAAGTAGAAAAATAGATAGGACTGAAGGAATGAGGGAGGGAGTAATGAATATAAAGGTGGATGGACGGTATAGGGAGAGTAAAAATATCAACTGAGGTGGTCCAGAGTTACTGGGCTTACCCGCAGTGGATCTAACCAGTTATCGGTCAAATAAAAAGGAAGATCCACCCACGGGCACAAATATATTTCTTAATATTGCCTACATTCGACTATTAATAAACCTTTAAAATTATGTATAATACATGGATATGTAAATAAATAATAAAAACACTTAAAAAAACTAGAACGAGTTTGACATACAATAGTAACGGTAAAATAAACTAGATTTTAAATGAATATTCATTAAAAACATAATTACAAAAAATCATGAATTATTTAATAGCTATCAATCAATAAACCACTGTTAATTAATTGAATTAAAATTCTTAATGAAACGGGCTATCATCGTTTCCATTTGTTGTGTACTACCTATGTTGTTTCACAGTTTCTAAAATAAAATAAATAAAATAAAATAAAATAAATAAATAAATAAATTGTGAACAGCCGAAGACACCTTCCCGGAGCTGTTATAGTCTCTTAATGTATACAATTCAATACTAGACGGTGAAAGGACTATATATTTATTCACAAACTTGACGTAAGACACTTATGTTAAGGACACTATAGTCGCAAATAGCAATGGCCCTTTTTAACAAATCTTCGTACAGCACGAATACATAGTGATACGCAAGCCAGATGCTCATATTGGGTATTGTGGAAGAAGATGCTATATCGACATATACAATTCTATTAGTAAAACATTCTTTTGTGTAATTTACACAACCCGTAACGTAAAGAAGTGCTCACTAATAAAGGTCTAGTGGTACAAGTTATAACACTGTTTTCTTATTCGGTCGTTTTAATCTATTTATTTGTTTTCCCGTCAAATTAATTTATTTATTTGTTTTCTTCAATTGTAGCACTTTTATATTTTGATTTAGATGGAAATGTTCAAAGAAATACTTAAAGTACCAGAAACCCTTAAATAATAGGAGATTAATGAGAAGAGACACTTCTCTTCTCATTAATCTCCTATTTTATATTTACTTTACCTACACCACTGTGTAGGTAAAGTAAATATATATGATAATTATCGATAGTTTTACTTACTTTTACGTTCGACACTAAACGTCAAATGAAACAATAATGCAAATGGTAAAACGGTAGTTTTACACATTTAATTGCTAAGTATTGCTAGCACGAATGAAATCTGAACTTGCACGAATCGAATCCTCGACGATACGGCCATGTAAGTTCCCGCCTGAAAGCAAAATAATTGCGCTTAATATTTCAACGACTTCAAATTCATTATTAGCATCGTAAATTTACAATTAATTTAAGCTGTTCTGTGTTTTAATTAGTGGAAAATATTTGTAAGAATTGAATTGCAAATAGTTATTTACAAAGGTTATCCTCTGTACAGCGTAAGTAAAAATCTTCAAGAACCATTGTTACTTTTTAATACAACATATAAATATCCTGTTTTACACCATTTGTGTTTTAGACATAATATAATACACTTGATTTCTGGAATACAAAACAATGCGGGTCGAACAAGCGGGGAGAGGCCTTTGCCCAGCAGTGGGAGAGAAAGGGCTGTGGAGGGTGATGATGATGGTGATGAAAGGCGGTTTTACACATAAGATTATATCCAAAACATTCTTTATATTGTTATTTTTTAATATTTCAACTATTTTTTACCTCAACAATGCTGTTTTTATGCATTGTTAATAAATAAATAAATAATTTTATAAATGTTAAAACCTCAATAAACACTTTGCATTTAAAAACCGGAACGAATCGAAAATTACTGTTAATCTTGTCTTACTTTTGCGAAACTTTAACCATTTACGCAGCGCACGCAGCGGAAGCTCTCAAATGGGAAAAAGAACCCCCGATTTTATTGACTTAGCGTGATGATATGTAGCCTATAGCCTTCCTCGATAAATGACCTATTTAACACTGAAAGAATTTTTCAAATCGGATTTGTACTTCCTGAGATTAGCGCGTTCAAACAAAAAAACTGTTTAGCTTTTTTTTTTTTTAATGTTACAAGGGGGCAGACGAGCAGGCAGTAGGCACCGAAGTGCCTACCGTCGTCCATGGACATCGCTGGTATTACGCCGCCGAAGAACTCCAGTCTCGATGTAGGCTGTGATCTTCCGCACCGAATTACACGGGGTCCAGCCTCGAACACTCCGAAAAGAACCTTTTGTGCCGAAATTGCACGGGCCGGCTCGGCGTTGCGAATCGAAACCGATGACGACGACACGAATACTCCCTTTTACTTCTACTTCTTGACTGCTTTACCGACGCGTTCGCTAGTAGCGCCACCTCGCGGTGAACGCGCGAATCAAGTCGTGGGACACAGATTCCAACAAATACATTCCGATTGTAGTTTTCAAAAAGATTTATATTTTATACTTAAATATATTCATACTTACTTAACGTACATTTTATTTTACTTTAGTCGTGGATGTTTGTATTGATGTATTTTATTGTATGTATGTAAAAATATACAAATCTTAAAACTGAATTTTTCCCCATTCACGTTCGATATTACATATCTCAAATATACGTACCTGTAACTATATTATAAACATATATTATATAATTATAGGTCATGGTGCTATAATTAAAATCAATTATAGTATTAAATACTTTTTTAAGAAAAGGTTTTAAAGTATAAAGCACAGCTGAAGTTTACGTAGTATTATTCCTTTAAATATTTGATTGACCTTGTCTTAACTTATTTAGAATTTCTAACTCAAGATATAATTGATTAAATTAAATTGACTACTTCTATAAAACACACCAACTAATGAGGTACGTAAATGGCTACATCCCTTCTATAATTACGATTTTGTTGAGGAATTTGCTGGAAAAGAAAGAATCCTAGTAATTGCGTTTACAAGAGATTTAGTCAATTTATGCAGTGTCCGCTTATAGACATCCGCTTCGTGATGTATACCTATGAAAGTAAGACTTCAACATAGTAAATGTGTAAATAACATTGTATATAAACTTTAATTAGACATTCTACATAACTGCTTATTTCAAGGTCTATTTCCATAATAGCGGACCCGGCAGACGCTGTCGTGCCAGAAAGTTGGGTTACTTACTATTTACTTCATTCTATTATCCTATAATATTGACCCCGTTCCCGTTTTCTTTTTCTTTGCCGTTCCATTATGGTTTACTATTTTGGCGTTGATGGCTTAAACATGAAAGATATATACATGCTGTCGCGGAAGCGTAAAAGAGGAATAAACAGTTAATATCCTTCTACAATGTCTAATGGGGGTATTACAACGTGGGATGAGGTAGATGTATGTAATATGTTTGCCTCTCATTTTGCGTCCATGTATAACGATAAGAATAAAAGTGACTCCACGATCCAGTGTTCTATGAGTAAAATCTATTTCAATACAATGAATGCTAGCAGTGATTCCTTATCGATTCTGTATATTAGGGAAGAGGATGTTTTAAAAAAACTACAAACTATTAATACTGAGAAAGGTACTGGACCTGATATTAGAAACAGAAATCAGATAAACAATCTATACTTAAAAATAAGATATAAATCTTAGATTAGTCACAAATATATATTACATACCATAATAGTTAAAAATGTATAATAAAAATCAAAAAAATAACCAAACTCATCGGAAAGAAAGAAAAGCTTTATTTGTAACTGCATATATGTATAAAAGTACAATCAATAACATTAAAAATACGTTTAAAAAATAGGCAAAGCAGCTCAGCGAATCCCGCGTGTCATAAGAAAACTTTGACACGCAGCGCTGATTTTCAGCTGCAGCTTGTTACTATATTTACTGCCGCTCGGATAATATACCGGGGCTACTGAAAATCATTGTCAGAGTGAACGCTTGTCACTCTGACGTATAACGTTTTGCCTCGTTGCACTGCATGCACAGATTATATTATGTGTTACTTTTATTATAATTTGATTTCTTTTTCTTTTCTCTTTTTATAAAAAGTTGTTATAGATGTGATGATCTTGCAAATAAATATTTTCTTATTCTTATTCTTAATCACTTTAAGATTAGGTAGGTCACGTAACGCGAAAAAAATCGCGAAAAAAGCTCCAATATTGTCAAAAGTTTTGAATCGCAACATATATTTCATAAAGTCTAATCGATATACAGTTCACACCACAACCTATTATGATTTAGGACTTGGAAACACTGTGTGTTGCTTTTGTGCCTTATAAGATTTATTGCTTTTATTTAATTAGAGGCAAACCATAAAATACATACTAAAGGGTATGAAAAGCTTGTGCTGTTTTATTACTTACTACTAGAAGCAATACACATTGTTAAAATGTTGTTAAATACAATCTTTGTGTACCTACATGTTTGGAAAAATTATGCAGATGTCCAAGGGCGCCGGTAGGCACTTCGGTGCCTGCTGCCTGCTCGTCTGCCCCCTTGTAACATAAAAAAAAGAAAAAAATAGTGCCCGTGGGTGTAATGTCGTAAAAGCACTTAACAGATTTTCTTTTACCACTTTATTCGTTTAACTTTGGCATCTTCCTTAAAGTATAAAAAACTCTGTCAGAGTTTGTTAATCTATAGATAAAATAATTCAAACTCCAAGTCAATATTTTGTTTATTCACATAGAATTTCTTACGTAAGCGTTTGTGATCCTCATGCTTCACAAATAATGCATTATTTTCGAACAAATTTGATTAGCATAAAAAGGTTATACTGAGTCAACCTTAAAAGATAGACATGTATTGTCGCAAATTTTTATTTAGAACTTTTAAAGGGGAACAATTTTGTCATACATAACTTAGCGAAACTTTAACCATTTACGCAGCGCACGCAGCGGAAGCTCTCAAACGGGAAAAAGAACCCCCAATTTTGAAACATTCTTCATTGGTGCTCCGCTCCTATTGGTCTTAGTGTGATGATATATAGCCTATAGCCTTCCTTGATATGTGCTTCAATATATTGTACAATTAGCTTTGTTAGTAAAATTCTTTACATTTATTTCCCATATATTTAATTTTTTAAAATCTTTATCTAACATATAAGAGACTAGATGTGCCCACGACTTTATCCGCGTAAAATTACATAAAAAATAGATTCCTAGCCTATGACCGTCCTTGATAAATGGATGATCTAACACTGAAAGAATTTTTAAAATCGGTCCAGTAGTTCTTGAAATTGCGCCTTCAAGCAAACAAACAAATAAATTCTTCAGCTTTACATATTAGAATTGTCATACATGACTTTTGCGAAACTTTAACCGTTAACGCAGCGCACGCAGCGTAAGCTCTCAAATGGGAAAAAGAACTTTGAAACATTCTTCATTAGTGCTCCGCTCTTATTGGAATTAACGTGACGACGTATTTAGCCTATAGCCGTTCTCGATAAATGACCTATCTAATATTGAAAGAATTTTTCAAATCGGATATGTACTTTCTCAGATTAGCGCGTTCAAACAAACAAACAAACTCTTCAGCTTTATATATTAGTATAGATATTCTGTATTTAATGGTAACATTGATAAATTTATTGTAATAAAACTATTTTGGCAGAAAAATGTCATGGTTTTAGAAATCATTAATATATAAATTTACTCTCTTTCATTCAAGTTTCCCTAAAAAACAACATAAAATAAACATTTACAAAAAAAATGTTTGCCACACATAACAAGTGAAGTTTATTCACAGTGTTTTGGTATAAATTGTACATCAAATAACAAAAACATGAAAACAAACCTTTTTTCCACTCATTTTCACCTTTATTGTATTTTATATCTCCGTTTATTTCCATAAAACAATTTATTAAGCTTTATGTATCCTATTTTATCCGATAAATACGTAATTTTTTAATGATTTCTGATTGCCGTCGCCGTGTCTATTGAGAAAACCCCACGATAACTTCGGCTTCACTACTAATTAATGTTTATACCTTGCAATGAGTATATTTAAAAAAGTAAATTTTGTCCCGGCAGTTTTACACATTTTGTTAAATGTTAAGGATTTTCACTCTTTTCTGTACAGTAGATTAAAGGAGTATGTTACTCCTTGATAACATCAGCTATCTGTCTGTAAAGTTCCCGTCGAAATGTCAGGTCGTGAAAAAAATAACCCAAAGTTGAATAACTTTTAACACGTTTTCATAGGATTTCACGGATATTTCGCGAGGCGATTTGTTCATATCTGATTAACTCGAACGATTGCGCCTAGGTATTTGATCAACAATACGTTCTCGGCGCAATTGTGTCCATTCAAAATTTGCTATTACGCAATTTGTAGGCAATTCATAAGTCGTTCAATCGGCCGATATCGGAATAATCGGACAGGTGCCGGTGACTGTGGTTACATAGAAATTCCTTTCCCACTGTCGCGGTCGTTGCGATTGCGAATCGACGATCGGAATCGTTTTATTTTGTCGCCGCTCGACGAAATGCTGTCGCTTGTTAAAAGGATCTTGGGTAATTCACTAAGCTGATAAGTCTGACAGTGTGGAGAAATAATACACAATGGAGGAGTTATCTATATGAATAAAAGCGAAAGGTCATCTATCACGAAATTTCGAAAACTGCGGGACGTACAAAGATGAAATTTGGCAGGCAGGGTACAGTTAGTAGACATCCGCTAGGAACGGATTCATTGATAGTGTAAGATTAAGGAGGTTTAAGGGTTCAAAATTTTACGCGTATGAAGTCGCGGGAAGCAGCTAGTATTTAATAAAATCAGTACCCTCCGTTTTCGCAATTTCATTAGACATAATATGTCATAGAAGTTTGTGAAGTAAAAAAGGTTAAGAGGATGTCTTTACAGAGCACCATTTAAAAAAAATCAAATTTATATATTTTATAAAATAGATAGTAAAGTATTATAATAAATATATAAAAACATTTAGGGAAATTTATTGTTGTATAGTTAAGAAGATAATGCGTGTAGAAAGAAAAATTAAAAAGTTATATTTTAAGAAATGTAGATAGATATTCGTGCGCATAATAAAACATAAACAACGCGCTGCCAAAAGTAGGAGACGAGGATAAGGTGGAGTGATACAGTAAGCCCCCCTTAACACGGTGCTATATTAATATTATTCTATAATATATAATATTACAATATATATAATATTATATTATGCGCTTTCTGGGCCGTACAAACGCGTTGTATGGTCGAGCAAGAAATTGGTTTGCCACGCTAAGGTCGAATTCCTTTGCACGTCAATTAGTTAAAAGGCACATTTTTGCTTGACATACATTACGTTAATTTTTAACAATAACCCTTAGCAAAATTTTCTTTAAGTAGGAACTGTCATCTAAAATTGTAAAGCACTTTCTTGGTCGACTATACAAGAATATTCACAACGCGTTTTCCTATAACGTGGAATAAACCTACCGTGTTATTGTGGGGAATACAATATAAGTATATCCTCTATAAAGTAAAAGATAAGAACTTGTAAGATTTTTGTTTTGAAGTTATCTATATTTAAGCAGTTGTTGTCAGTTTTGCGAACTTTTTTTTTTAATTAGCCTATACCGTCCCACTTCTGGGCAAAGGTCTCCCCCGTTTCCAACCACACCTTCCTTTCCTGATCCACCTGAATCCATTTCTTTCCCGCAAAGGCGTCCGAGTCGTCTCGCCACCTCTTCCTCGGCCTACCTGGTCGTCGGCGGCCACTGGTGGGAGCCCATACTGTTTGCGAACTAATTGGGGAAAAAAAGAGTTGCGGACGGATATGTCGTCTTTACATATATTAGACATTATCATTAAATAGCGTGGCAAAAGGTTGGCGTGAATTGTGAAACCGATTCCGGTTAACGGATTACAATTGCACCAACCTACCTGCCGTAATTTCGGAGTGACCTTGTTCTTGAGGTTTGATTATAATATTTAAAAACTAAAGGTACATAGAGGTATTTTTGACCTCGCCTACGCAGTGCTAGTTTTGTTGCAATTACGATTTTTCTAGAAACTTTCCGCTTTGGAACACACTGCGATCTAATAATCTTTCTTTCAGAGGAAATACTAGAATCTTCCTTTTTATCTGTTCCGATAACTGGTTAGATCCGTACGCGACCCCGGACTACCCTAACATCTATAGTCTCTCCCCCTATACCATTCGTGATAGTATTATCCACATCCTTTTTGTCCTTTCCATCTACCTTTATATCATCATACTCCTTCCCTTCTTTTACTGTCGATTTATGTAATTAGAGCGAAACCTAGTCTTTTTGGTCTGCAGCCGAATTGGGCAGATGCTTTCAGGTTACAGTATCTTTTACTTACATAAGATCGGCGTGCCGTGACGGCTCTGCTGTCATGCTAAGTGATGGTATCGTTGTCGCATTTCGTTCGGTTTCTGAGAGCTCCCGGTGGCCCAAACCTTAACTTGAAGGCCGGTAACGCATCTGTGAGCCTGTGGTGCTGATGTCTCTGGGATTCGACAGTCACTTAGGTGTACCACCCGCTGGTTTGGCCCTTGTTAAATAAAGAAAAAAAACCTATTTAAGATATATATAAAAACTTACCATTTTCCTTTAACTTAACGAATTTATTTAATTCTATGGACACGGGCCATTTCGTATTTTTGTCCATATTTCTTCAAAATATAGACTTATTAGGATTTTTTTTTAACGTGTCCAGTTAATTTTTTTAGAAGAGATCACGAAGATATCCCGGCGAGATCGTTGTTTGAACCAAGAACCCTAAGGATTTCATTCAGCGCTTCTATCATTGAGATACTGAAGTTTCTTCTACTACCTGGAGAAAGCACAAGTCAAGGGTGCGTGTAATATTATTACAACTGTAATATATAACGTGTAATATGAATAGAATTGAATTAAACACCTCATTGTTAGGCATTACATCTGGTACTAGGTAAAACGATAACTGTTAAGGCTAGAAGTATGTCTAGAATTATATCATTGCGACAATACTATCTATTCCGTTCCCTAATAAAATAGACTGATTGCGCTCGAGGTCGCTGATAATAAATTAATTCATGATATTAAATTGGACGGTGTCAACTAACAGTGTGATTATTTGTGAGTTAACCTACATTTTTTTTTTATGTTACAAGGGGGCAAACGAGCAGGCAGCAGGCACCGAAGTGCCTACCGGCGCCCTTGGACATCTGCACGACCAGAAGGCCAGCAGATGCGCTTCCACGTCGATAGAGCCTAAAAAGTAACCAGGAAAAATATTTTGAAGGAGATCGAACAACAACTTATGAAGTTATTTCACAAATAACTTTTTTTATTGATCACTTTATTGTACTCATAAAAATAACAGAAAAAAATATATAACGTAAACTGAAATAAGATAATGTAAGAATGTGTACAAAAGTGGACTAAACTTTATCGCGTATCAGCTACGGAACCCTTCTATATAAGCGTGGCTTGACACGCTCGCCCGCTTTACTTTTACTTAGTCCGATATGTCCCACGGCGCCCCGACTCACTAACGTCGTGATTAAATTATCATTTCTAACTCGCAGTGCTGCCCCGAGTTTCCTATTCCATGTCTTCCTGATTTATTCATCCGATAAATTCGTTATTTATCTATAAGTATTATCTTAAAACTCTATTATCAAATTGTAAATTACTCTTAGACAATTTGTACTTATGTTATTAAAGCTTAAGATGTCTATTTAGTCAAACAAATCACATTGCATAATCTCGCCAGTTATTTTACTACCTCCGAAGCGCAATAAAAGCCCCGACTCACTTACGTCTGTATGTGAACTGTATTTAGTTTTTTTATTATATTTTTTTCAAATTCGCAATTCTTTCTGGCCCACCCTGTATATATGTCAGGATATTAAAAATAAAAATAAATTATGTCAATTAACATAGTAATAATTACGGCAAACAAACCCTTGAGTATCTCATACCTAATTTAATTAATAACCTACCTAACACCTTAAAAGAACAGCTTAATCTAAATAACTACAAAACCTTACTTAAAAAATATTTTATTGAACAACCTGTATAAGCATCATACTAATGAGTTTGCTTTTAAATGTATAATGCCATTAAAAGTTGATACTCCGAACGAAACGCGCAAATATCGAGCGCTTAGAAATATCGCACGCGTGATTATAAACTGACCGATTACGTTAGCTTCGCGTCAACGACCATTTCCTTGAACGCGCTAATCTCCGAAACTACTGGTCCGATTTGAAAAGTTATATCAGCGTTAGATAGCCCATTTATCGAGAAAGGCTGCATGCTATATACCATCACGCTAAGACTAATAGGAGCACGATTGAAGAATGTTTCAAAATCGGCTGTTTTTGCCCCTTTCGTGCAGAAGTCCATGGGCGCCGGTAGGCACTTCGGTGCCTGCTGCCTGCTCGTCTGCCCCCTTGTAACATAAAAACAAAACGTGCATAACGTCTGAATGAATACACCAAATTGGATAATCCGATAGCAATATATATATGAAAGTATGAAGTTAAATGTCAATTCAAAATTTCTTAAATTTCTTAATTCGCTCAGTTTTTTTTAAACCTTTTGCATGTAATTTTTTTACTACGTATAATTTGTTAGATTTTGGTAATATTTCTTAAAGATAAGTTAACAAGGGAGGTATATCTTTCTGTAAATAGTTTTAGTGCACTATTGTTAATTAATAAATTTTCAAATGCCATTAATTATTATTATTGATCTATTTAAATTAGCAGTTAAATTAGATTTTCGTCCAAACAGAGCCTATTTGGACAAAACACAAATTTCTTGAAATCCAAAAGGGAGAAATATTATTTTTTTGATTTTTATTAGAAGGTTACCCGAACAAACTCAAAATATTCATAACGATACTTTAAAAAAATATGACAATTCTAATAATATAAATAACTCATTTTACTTTACAAGATAGAATTACTTTCTCAAGTAGTCAGCTCAGTGAAGCCCTTGAAAGCTTGCGGTTTCTCTAGGGTTGAGAGTATTCCAGCTGTAATATCACGTTACATTATAGCCGTTGTAAAATGATTTTTATAGAATTCCTAATAGAGTTCGTAATGCTTTAAACTTACACATATTAAAAAACATATATAAATAGATACATTTATAGGCAATTATTAAGTTACCTGTAATACATATTTTGTATTTAAACATCAAGTATGATGACAGGTGATATTTTATTTATTTTATATAGTTTAAAGTTTATGTTGAAAATTGAGTTGAAATTTATTTATATTCCAGGTCACGGCTCCATACAATTCCATTACGAATAATGATTCCAGTCAGAAGTGAGTATTTTTATTGCTTTTAGAAAAAATAAAAGCTATTTTTCTTTACTATTCTCTCTTGATGATTGAATGACTGAATGATTGAATGACTTATGAACAATGGAACGAGGATAGGCTGGCTTTATTCCGGCAGTGGGAAAAACACACCTAATACTAATAAAGAAAGTTGGCCCGCTGGTCGAAATTCGGCTATATTACATATCCCTGATTAAAAGCAAGATAGAATCGGCGGTATATTCGATTCGATCAATTCGATACTTGTCTATCGAATATAATTGTTGTTTATTGCATTGGTATTATTTTTATACTGTTCAAAAATATATAAAATATATCTATGTATGACGTTTGTCCGTATGAAAACCGGTAGGGAGTCTAAATCCGTGTTTGAACAATTAGCAAAACTGTATCCATTATTTCTTAGCAATTATCTTCTCACAATGACATTTTTTACATTGATACGCTATGTACGTAATAGATAGAATAATAAGAATACTTTTTAGGTATGTCTAATATTCCCTTTTGTCCCCTCCTACTAAGCTTAAATTAAAAGCTTGCCCGAATTAAAAATAACTTAAGGTATAAATTCACTTCAAACATATCGCTTTAAATAAAACAGATTATAAAATTTAATATTAAAAAGTTTTTAAAGCTTTTTGATAATAGACAAATAGACCATAAATAATAGGCCATAAACATGGCCGCCAATAGACAATTAAATATAAAATTAGACCCAATAGATGACGCTTCAGTCCGATCTTATATGATTGTGCTCGTGATACTCCCCACAGGTACGCGATGCGCTGCCGTCGCGCTCCCTTATCATCGGACCGCTAACACATATGCACTTTTCATTCATCGCATTACTGTTTTCGCCCCGCAACCGCCACTGTTTTACTTGGACCGCTTGTCGCATGTGCGTTCGAAGGGCCCATTTTCTTTTATAAAGACGCTGAGGCTCATCCTATTATCAGATATCGGTAAGAGCGTAAATATTTCTTATCGTTTAAAATAACAAGGATAATGTTACCGTTTGACGCATGTTTAAATTAAATTACATGGAATGTAATTGGATTTCTGGAAATAACGTAAAACGTTTGTTTTTGGAAGTTCCACTATCACAAAGCTAATTACTTCGCAGATTGTTTTATTATTATTAATTAGTTGCTGCGAAAAAGCGTCTAAAATTGATCGTTCTGAGTTAAAGAACGTGTGCTAGATCATAGAAGATGTCACGAGAGAGAAAAGAGCAATACTACACTGGCCTTCTGCCAAATGCCGATTGCGCGCATCTACGCTGAGAAAATATTTTAGAAAATTGGAAATATATTGTCGGGACACATGTAAATCTGTATTCTGTACGACGCAGTAGTACATATAAAAACGCAAAACTTATTCTTCATACGCAGCGGTGGAATATATTACAATAACTAGCTTTTTAGCTACAAAGGACATGAAAAAGAAATAACGTACGTCCTCTTATATATTCGTCATGAGGATTTTGTATTATCTACAAATTCGCCATCCGTGGGGCTATTTTAACTTTAGTTCTAAAATATTGTTTACCGTCAAATTATTTTTGTTGTAGGCGAAACCGCCTTTATAGTTTTACATATCTTATGAGATTCTACTATAGGAGACGGGAATCTCTAAATTTCTCTTTTAGAAGAAAATCGACATTTTGGAAGTATCTCTACACGCCCAAATATTTATACTTTATTTATTCTCGTAGCCCACGTACAATATTGTTATTAATGTTTAATAAAAACATTGCACGTAATAAAAATGTGTCTATATACATATGTAGTTAGTTATGTTAGCATAATATTTAGAGGCATATGTATATACTATCAAATTAAATGGAGAGATTATGGGGAGCTCTGTATTTCCTTTTGTCTTCTACTTTCGATTCGTTTGGTGTATAACCAGGTTTTCTAAATGGGTCAAAATTCTGAGTGGTTAATGCTCAGTTCTTCAGATACAACTTTACTGCCGATAAACTAATTTCAGCTAATTTTCTGACAAATAACATTGCCTTTACCTTCAAAATGAATCAGATGACAATAGTTTACAATTTGCAAACTGAATACGCAAAATTATTACGAATTTTTATACCGCCTTTTATGATAGCGCATTAGGTTCAATCAATTTTTAAGAACTATTTTTAAAGGAGTGGCTAACGAGTTTCTTGCTGATTCTTCTTGTGGTCAACTCCTCCGAATCAGCGGTAGCTTCTAAAATATTTAACGATTCGAAAGAGCTTGTATAAGTCTACTTGAATAAAATATCATTTGAATTAATTCATATTTTCTTTGGCTTTTGCTGCATTTGCTTCTTTTTTGTT
>JANCMC010033613.1:44205176-44282476 GCA_024363005.1 Charaxes varanes
AAGTCTACTTGAATAAAATATCATTTGAATTAATTCATATTTTCTTTGGCTTTTGCTGCATTTGCTTCTTTTTTGTTTCAAACGTACTACTGATTTGTAATATATAAAATATAATGAATCTTGACTTTAAAACCTTTACTAGGGCCGTACTTTTTGTTGAAAATAACGTATTAAAAGTGTGTTTATCAAAGGTATCATATTGGACCAGTTTCAAATCTCTAAGGACAATTTCAACGTCAATTTAAAAGGCGCATACCTATTTTTATAATTTATCAATTTTGGATTCTTTTCTATAATTGATAAGAAATGGATTCAAGTAGCCTAGGATAGGAATGTGTGGTTGGAGAGGGAGGACGCCTTTGCCCAGCAGTGGGACATTAATTAAAGGCTAATCAAAAAAAGATGAATTATTGGATGTGACTGATATTACAAGAGAATGTGACTGAGATTAACTACAAGAACTTAACGAACTAAATCTTTGTTTTGTTTATTACTTCCTTGGTTTCGTTGATAAATGTCAATAGTAAGTATACAATATTTTTAAGGATGTCATTTTTATGGAAGTATTGAGGAAATGTTTACAATCAAAACAATACTTCGTGCCAACTGGAGCCTGGCACAAGGAGTTAAAAAAAATTCATAGCCATCATTGATTGTGTGTTTTATTTGGCTTTAAAAGAAGTTTATATTTTCGTCACGTTTTTGTTTGCCCAATTTCCCCATAAAGCAAGGCAAGCTTGAGTATAGGTTAAACTTTTTAAATTATGACGAAACGTTGTTCTTTTTTAAATTGGTATTTCGGATGGGGTAATGGGTATTTCGGGTCAAAATCTCACCATTTAGATAAGTAAACACTATATTCAAAGCCCTAAATTTATAGGAACAGATAACTTGGTTTGGGTTAAACAAGCCCCTATTTTAATATACATTAGTATCACATGCCAACATGTCGTCACAATATGGCAGTCCATCTAAAAGTTATACGTAGTCATTTTGTATTATTGTAGCCTCATTTTGGGCTTTGAAAATATAAAGCCTGATCACGTGGCCAAATATACCTATAGTTTGTCATTGAAACGCTAAACAGAAGAAAGTTCGTATTATAGCTTGTGATTATTTTCACTCTAATAAACAATCTCGTTCACACATTATTTAGATGATGAGTACGTCAATTTAAGTTACGGCATATCTCGAGAGAAGGCGACAACTATCTACTGAAACTATTCAAAAACTAAGTTAGCCGGCTGAACAACGCAAGAACTAAGAAAAAGACATAACCGTTCACATCTGACTTCAACAAACAAGTCATAACATTTCTGAAGTTGCGAGCCCGGAAAACTAATAGGAACTGCAAATTGTCATTTCAGCTGGAATGTCGCTGACGTTTGGGGCAATTTGTGAGTTATCCCCAAGAGATGCAATTTCCCCTTTCCGTCTAATTGCTCTCGGGGCTTTTTGAACTAGTTAGAATAATTCTTGACCGTCATGGAATGAGAAACGTCTCATCCGTCAGTTCTTTGGGGATTTACGAAGATTTATTATTAAATTTTGTCAAGAATCTGCATTGCTCATTTGTTAGTTTTGGTAAAGCCAGTGGGGAATTGCGAGTCCTCTGTCACTTCTATAACAGAATTTGTCATTAAAATATAGAACTGATTACAGGCTTTTCAGTGATGGAGTAAATCTGAAGGTCAATTTCCTGATGCATATGAAATTCACGCTGTGAATTTGTTAGATAAGTCCGAATATAAAAGAAGATATGCCGTTTTGGAAACATATTCCATTACTTTTTTTATTTTATTTTAATTATTTACTTATTTTGTATCATATAGTTTTAAAGAGTTACTAGAAAAAAAAATAACAACGGATAAATTTATACCCGAAAGAGATCTCTTCCAGCTATCATTTGAGTTTAGGAGAAATATAAAAAAAAGTGTAAAATATAAAACAGTGCAGGTACTAAAGGGGGCAAAAAGATAATAAAAACATTAATAAACAGTTTATATAAATAATTGTATACATAAATAAAGATGAAACCTGAAGGTGAAACACACTATATTGATGAAAGATAAAATTGTTTCAGTCTAGTTTTAAAAGTGCAAAGAGGACAGTTATCTTTTATAATATTATCTGAAACAGAGTTCCACAGGCGATATGCAGTATCAGCTAAATAGTTAGCGGAAAAAATTGTATTATAGTTTGGTAAAACATAAGATTTCCTGGTGATGAAGGGTCTCAAAGATCTGATACTCGTCTGCATGTATGGCTACATTATATGGCTTATTATAGATTGATTTGGTAAAATATTTTTTTATTTCTAGTATTTTTTTCCTCAAACGGTCAAGTATTGAAGGTTGAAAATTGATAATAAATTGTAAATGATGATGCATATGCATATTTTAGATGATTCTTCTAGATGATGCATAATTTAAATCATGATGCATGAACTACTAGAAATGTACTCTACTAGGCTCTGTAAAATTACTTTCACATTTAAGTGTAACTGTACAAGTTTTTATGACAAACTCCGATACGATACTCGGGAGATGTCTTTAAATAAATCTAAACCTTTTACAAAAAGTAGACTCATGCAAAAATCATTTTAGTGTAAAGGACTATTTGCATGATGATACTTGGGATACTTGGGAACAAATTGCTCTAACCAATCTGAATTATTGTGAATATGATCATAACAAAAACGACTGAGTTTGTTGCGAGCTCTTCGCAGTGAAAGAGCAGTAGGGGATCTCTAGTAAACTTACCTTTTATGTCTAAAACTTTATCACCTAATTGTGAAATAATTAAAAAAACTATAAATATATAACGTTTATACTTCACGTGAAGTTCGCACCCGTAAGTCTATATGAATAAAATATTTTTTACTTTGACTTTGACGATAATTCTACTTAAGCATTTAATACAGTGCCTAAGTAAAACATACGGGTCTTCTTTAGCACAAACTTTTCGTGAGCTATGTTGTCTTTATTAAGATTTACAACCTTACTTGGAAGGACAAGAAATTTCCTGGAGTTTGTAAAATGTGACGTGGAATATTTTAAGCTTAAACTCATCCGTCTAGTTTAAGTTATTCTATAAGACTAAAAATTAAGAAATCTTGCTGCTTTCTATTGAAGCCTCTCTGTCGGTTACGTGATTAAGCCAGTTCATCATCATAATCATCACCATTATTCGTCTATTGACCACTGTTATTAATAGCTCTCCCGGAATAACCATCACAGTTAATAACTATGGTTGCATGCCAAATAATATTGCACCCAAATGAAAAATATCGACTCTGTTCGTAAAATTTTTAGTACGAAGCCCTGAAAAGAATATTATCATCATAATAAATGAGAATTGTATCGTGTAGTGGCAGACTCACTCATTTATAATGTAGGAGGTAGTAATGCAAACCGGGGGCGTGTAACGGTGAATTCCAAAATATATTTCAGGCGAAATTGCCATCATCACGTCCGCGTCTTTACGGGGAGCGTGTTCAGCTTTAATATGGGGAATCCTTATTGATTTCCGATATTTTCTGGAGCGAGATAAATAAAATCAAGGTACAGGTTATAAGGCGCTAAAATTAGATTTCGAGCCGAAGTCTTCTCGCCATAATAGACTTTCCACGGGCCTTTATTATTTTTTTCTGTACCTACTCTTTATATTTGATTGGAACATATATTTCGATAATAGCATAGTATTTCATAAGGGACTCTACGTTTATTACATACTCGTAAACATAGCGCATATTTATTATACAATATAGTGCACTAATTTTGTGACGTTCAATAATATAAATGGTCTGGAAATTGAATACATTAAAAAAAGTTACATTATCTATACTCTATACTAATATATAAAACTTAATAGTTTGTTTGTTTTGTTGTTTGCTTGAACGCGCTAATCTCTATTATAGATTTGAAATATTCTTTCAGTAATAGATATACATTTATCGAAGAAGGCTATATAGGCTATATACTATCATGCTAAAAGTTAAACTTTTTTTTAAACTAATTTTACGGGGACGAAATCTCAGTTACATCTGGTTTGAAATAAATTACAAATAATTCAGCCGAGTTTTTATCATGCATTTCAAAGTTTAATATCAAGGCACACATAATTTATTAAATTCATAATCATATTAGTAACATTTATTTAACACTGCCTATTAATAAAGTTCTAGCACTTATAAAACGGTTGTATTTATTATATAATTCAAGTTGGTCAAATGTAACTAACATTTCTTCGTAGACAATTTAGGCTATTGGCGTAGAATTTTTAGAAATGGTCGATTGGTTTAATTTACATCCACATTTAGATTAAGCCAATTAGATAGGACCGCTTAGGCTCTATTTTATGTAAATTAGATCAATTTTATTTGTCCTACTTTAAGGGTAATTGTTGGAAATGGAAGAAAGCGCTATTAAAAGAACTTAGATTCGCAGCATTTACAGAAAAAGTTATCGTTATATCTATGTTCTTTTGGCTTAAATTTGAAAACGACTATCTTAGAGTTTTAAAAGAAAATTTACATCAAACACTGCCTTAAAGAAATGTGAAAAATGCAAGTCAAAATGTATCTATACCTACATAGTTCCTTAATAATATTATTAAATTTAATTAAATATGTTCAATGTTATGTTGCAATTAATGGTTGTATCTGATATCTAGCTGTGACCGCGACTTTGTCCGGGGAAAATTAGGTAAAAAAAGATGTGAAGATACATAGCCTATAACCTTCCTCGATAAACGGGCTATCTAACACTTTAAGATTTTTTGAATCAGAGTGGTACCTGAGATTAGCGCGTTCAAGCAAACAAAAAAACTCTTCAGCATTATACATTAATATTGATATATATGATTTTATGTATTAGTTAAGTTTGAATTTTACTACATTAATGTATGTTAGCGAATCTCGTTGCTGACTTTTTTAAAGCATGGAACCCTCCATGGTTTTATTATGCTATTTGTTCATAATTTATTGTAAAATGTTAATAAAGAAAACAGAGAATGAGTACATACGTTAATATAAACTCTTTTCAGCCACGTAACCAGGTCATGGTGTCTAGCACAGGAGTTTTAAAGACACGTAAACAACAGAATCGCGTGACAAAAATTTTAAGATCTTTTGCAGATACACTTCTATTTTTAGTTCATCTTGGTCTTATATATAAATATTAAAGCGTTTGAACATTCGTCATTTGTTAAGCTTTTTGCTTATTTCATTGTTTTATGATGTGTCTGTCTGTTATTTCTTATAAACAAATGAACATACAATGTCGCTAATTGAGGTCTAGACTTATTACTGATGACTTTATTCCTATGTGGTAGAGTCCGAGTAAATGCTAGAATTGCGATTTTAAGCCCATATGGACTACCTCGATTTGAATCCCGTCTCCGTTAGTACAAATTCTTAAGGTCAGTTAAAGAGGAAATTTGAATAAGAATTGCCTATTTTTTAAGAAGTATCTTATATAGAAATAAATTAGTTTAATTCTTAAATTTTAAAAATTACAGGTATTTCATTCTTAAAAAAATTGTACAACTTCAATTTCTCTGAACAAAAAGTTCCGATGCGGTAAAAAAAGTTCCGTAAATTTTATCTTTTACTATTTACATGATAAATAAAATAAAAATATATTACTTTTCGTGCTGCATCTGTGAGAAAGTATGTATTTCTCTTAATATTTTATTTCTTTGTTTGGTTTCAGATACTGAACAGTTCATCCATAAAGTCGTGCCTACACAATCATAACTTAAAAATAAACAACTTAAAACAGTGTGAAGCGAGTGACTTATTATTCGAGATTAAGTGCCTAATTTTTTTAAATAGCATCATAGTTAACAAACAATTTAGAACGAAATTTAATTTAGTGCTTCGATTGGTTTTTAGTGTTTACTTTATAAATTTCACCGATATTTTAGAGAAGAGAATTGCGTTTCCACTGCTGCTTGCTGACACACTAAGCGATGTTATGAAGGTGAGTGGAGTTTTTGTTTTCGTATTAGAATGGCCATGGGAAGAGTGACATTAGTTTTAAACGCTAATGGCCCACCTAGCGTCACACCGCCGGCGCATTAGCGTCTCATCTAGCGACGCCTTAGTGTCGCACTACCGGCGCATTAGCGTCTCATCTAGTGACGCCTTAGCGTCGCACAACCGGAGCATTAGCGTCTCATCCAGCGACGCCCTAGCGTCGCACTACTGGCGCATTAGCAGTATGATAGTAGCTTAGCACAGCTTAGCATAATTGAAAGACAAATTGCACCCATTGCATTAATTCCTCCATTTTTTTAATTTTCCTAATTCGTCACGTTATCTTGTCGAGAATAACCTTTCTGTGAAGACCTTTGACCACTTGTCTAGGTGCATTCGACTCACATGGACCGCCCACTCGCATTTCAACTTGGCAGATTTAATCCCTACGTCTGTGACGTCTGGAATTCAATATGGTGTTGCGGACGCGGTCCTGTCTAGGAATCCAAAGTAAAAAGCAATAAAATAATAAGATTTAATCCTGGTCGGGATAGGAACATTAATTGTATTGAATGTTTTTATGACCATTGTTTCTTGACACTTCTGTGAGTAAAAATTTTTAAGACAATCGGTCAACACAAAGCCCTAAGATGGAGTAAATTAGATGTCAAAGTCAAAATCTTTTATTTATAGCTAGCGGAATAAGTAGCCCAACTTCTGTCCGAACGTTGGGCTACTTATTATTTACTTCTATTATTCTATATTATCGCCGTTCCCGTTCCCGTTCCCGTCCCCGTTCCCGTTCCCGTTCCCGTTCCCGTTCCCGTTCACATTCCTGTGCCTGTCCCGGTTTCCGTCAAATTGTCAAAAGCGCTACAGTGACATTAGAAATATATTTTATGTCGGTTCATTATTCTACAATTTTCTAATTTTCCGCGCAATTTTCTTAATTGTTTCTTTCATAAGAACCTTCTTCTAACAATAACAATTACAAGAAAAGAATTAGCAAAATATGTCCCCCGTTCACGCGTGATGCCGTGACCAAGGGAAATAGGGATTCATTTATTTAATATACAAAACACACATATATATAACATATCTTGTCACAGCGTTGTCACCTAACTCCGAAACGGCTTGATCGATTCTTATAAAATTTTTTGTGCATATTCGGTAAGTCTGACCATCGGTCGTAAATTATTTTTAGTGCTAAGGGTGACCACACGGACAAAGTCGCGGGGTACAGCTAGATAATATTATAGTATGTCTCATCTGTTTATGGTTAATTAAACTGCGGTTAACCACAACTGCATGACCCAAATTGATCGATTGACTCGTTAACTGCGTGAAAATTTCTGATGAAATATACGCATAATATTGTGTTTTGCGTATGTTTAATTAATTAGTGTATTTATGCAAATATCCGATATCCGTACGTTTAAAGACTATCGAGGCTAATTAGTCAGTTGCTGCGGTGTTATTGTATTTTATTCACGGCAACAAATACTAAATTTGAAGAACAAACTCGTTTAAAATAGTACTACAAAAATGTTACACACTTCCAACAAACGGTTGACCCCAACACTATCAGTTCTAGTACATATCTACTTCTATACTTAAATATATGGAGCTGAAGAGTTTGTTGTTACTTGAACGCGATAATCTCAGGAACTACTGGTGCTATTAGAAAAATCCTTTAATATAAAATATAGTTTAAAAGATCTCATATAAAGAGTCGTACCTAACTGATGCGCAACCTGGACTGACCGCCCCGTTCTCCTCATGGTAGGCTGGCATGGTGGCCCTGACTCCCGCTTCAAAACTAAAGAAATAACAAGTATAGCCACATTATACAACGAGAAGTATTTTAGATGTTGGCCTAAGGTTGACGGCACTACTTCACCGGGCCCCATATGTATTAAACATGGTATTGACGCAAAAACTCTCAATCAGAATTGCTAATATGTTTTTCGTAACCTTGAATGTGCGACCGCAGAGAGTGCCGCGCTGTAGAGTTGTAGATAACTTTAAAATACTGCGCGGGTCGAAATAACTGTTCTAGTTGAATGTATATCATTACAATTATTAGGCGGGAAAACAAATTTAAATTTCGAACCATAATGTCTACCAATTTGTTTTTAATCTGTGCACGGAAATTGCAGATTTTGAAATTCAATCTCAAAATTGTTTATGAATATAGACTTTACAAGTGCTTATGAACTTCATATGTATATATTTTTTTAAATCTATATGTTTCTTTTTTTTTATCTATTCTTCTGTACTAATATACAAAGGTGAAGAGTTTGTTTCTTTACTTGAACGCGCTAATCACAGGAAATACTGATCTGATTTGAAAAATTCTTTCATCATTAGAAAGCCCATTTCTCGAGGAAGGCTTTTGGCTATATATCATCACGCTATATTGAATCGATTTTTTTCTACCTAGTCGTGGGTAACAGCCTAGTTATTTAATAATTTGATGAATCTCACGCTCCATACTGAGAAGAGCCTGCAACAAACATAGTCGGGTATTTTTTTGTTATCACCATTTTCACAATTAAAATAAAAACAATCTCTAGAGCTATTTGGGAAACCTTTGCATGATAATACATGGACGCCCAGTGGTAATTTCTGTGTAAGTTATACTTAACAAATTTCTAGGAATTAAATAAAAATAACGGCAGTACGTAATTTTTTTTCGGATGCCTATCCGCCTACAAAACAACGAACAAGCCTTCATAACAATTTGGCATATCTGGTTCAACGTGGGCTCATTCAGGAATGTTGTTTTAACGAGGTTTAACTCTAACTTATTTATGAATATAATGTTAGTACACATTTTATAGGCGATTGTAATAAGGGAAATGAAATATTGCTCAATATATACAATACTGAAATCATTACAGTTTTAAACATTAACTGATTAACTGACATACTGACTTCAGTTGGTTGCTTCGTGAAGAAAGCGATTGCCACAAGCGAGTATGCTGTAGTGGAATACAGTCATAGAGCGACCATCTTTTTTTTTTTATATAACAAGGGGCAAACGAGCAGGCGTTTCACCTAAGTGACTACCGACGCCCATGGATAACTGCAACACCAGAGGGCTCGCAGATGCGTTGCCGGCCTTTGAGATTTCAGTCTGGTTATTTCTTGACGTCGACGGATTGCACGTGCGCGCGCAAAAATCGAGCGTCGCGATCTCCTATTGTGGTCTCTAGTCTCGTATAAGTGCTCGCTCGCAAACCGCTACATTTATAAATCGACGAACGCCGGCTGCATTTACGAAAAAGCATGACTCATTGTCGCGTTCCACCTGAGCTGAGCGTGCAAGCGAACTCGTGGAAAAGGCTACAGAGAGGCACGATTGGCCTAATCGTTCGGCGTTATCATATAAAATTTTATTTCCGTAAACAGATTAAATAGAAAGCTCTTAAATAGTCCATAGCCACTCTTTAATGTTCACAGAGTAATAAAGCAGAAGAAGCTTTTTATACCGATAGCTGAATTTTAGCGTCCACGGAGCAATAGGGAACAAGGTAAGATATTAGTTCTTTGAAACTTAAAAGCTACTATTAACGTTCACAGGTAAGAGTTCACTTGTAAGAGACACAAAGGAATCAGACATAGAGAAAGCTTTTTAATATAGATGCTTATTAATAATTCAATGAATTAAAAAAAAAACTCGGGACCAATACCCAACGGGAAGTACCTTTTATTGCGTTACTGTGTCGGTGGTATAGTCGACCAAGAAATAGGTTTGCCACGCTAAGGTCGAATGTCGTTTGCACTTTAATTATTCATAAGGCTCATTTTTGCTTGTTATGCATTATGCTAATTTCTAACAATATAACCCTTAGCAAAATTTTCTTTAACTAGGAGCTGTCATCCAAAATGTTAAAGCACTTTCTTAGTCGAAAATACATAAGTAATTAAGTAAAGAATACATAGTTACCCTGCGAGGTCTAAAACGTAGAGTGTGACTAGGACGATGAAATCAATTAATCAGTCTTTTAGAATACGAAACAATCTTCTTCTTCCTTAGCGTTATCCCGATTATATACCAGGGTCAGCTTAGATTGCAGAGGATTTGGCTGTGGGGCGAGTTAAGATGACCGATTGCCATCTGACGTTATCCTCGGGACCCCTACGATTGCTACAACCTTACGTCTAATATCACAAAGTAACACTAATCGGATCCCACTGTTTTACGTGCCTTCCGAAACACGGAGGAGGTCGGATATCAAATATAAACCAGTGCTAGAATGGGTCACCAAATAGTAAGTAACCCAACCTTTGGATAGGAAAACATCTGTCGGGACCGCTAGTGTATATTATACAATTTAAAAAAATCTTACAAATAAAAAAAATATATGTTTAATATTACATTATTTTATTGCAGGTTCTTATATCGAGACTTGGATTTCGTAAAAAAAATTTTTTTTTAAAATATTTTCGTATAATTTTTTTATTTTTATTTTTAATGTCGGCTATCACGCTTTTAAGTTTTAAATTGTTTAAGACGTTTTTTACATGTTATTGTTAGCTAAAACCTACACATCGCCGGGTCAGTCTCAGTTAGTTAGTATAAAATATGTATTTGTATACATATAAATAGCTGGGCAGCATAGTACGGGCCCAATCAATTATAACGCATAGCTCTTTAACCAAGGATTGCACTCACCATTATAAATATAGACCTTTAATTTATCAATGTTTGTAAGTAGTCATTGTAGCTTTGTACTTGATAGTTAACATGCAAAAATGCGAAAAACTAATTTCTGTAAGGACTATTTTTAAAAGAGTGACTAACGAGTTTCTTGCTGATTCTTCTCGTGGCTCGACAAAAATAAAAAATCAGAAAAAAATAAACTAATTTTAATAAATTAAACAACTATGAATATTTAATAAAGAAAAATACCGACGGATAATAAACATACGTATAATGAGTGTATATAAATGGCAGGAGAAACATTACAGTCCCCCAATTTGTTTCTTCAGGTTACAGAGAATACTTAAAAGTCATTGAATTATAGGTTATTTATTTTAAAACTAAATAAATAAATAAATAAATAAATATATAGGACTATATGACACACGGACGTCTGTTCCTAAGGTAGACAACTTAATAGGTCCAATATAGAAATTCAACGTCAAAGAAAACACGTTCGGAAACGAGTATATAAACTAAATAGGAAAGATATTTGAAAATTGGATAACCATGTTTTATATTTAAATTATTTAATGTACCACTGTATACGAAAACAAGTAATGCATAAGTATTTAAAATATTTCTATTTTCAACATTTGACGCTGTTTCTGAACGCACCATAAATAGTTCTTCTTATTCGTTCACTCTTGGCAGAGTGGTCGTGGTCATGGAACACTATGAAGATGCACCGCGTTTTTAGAGAGAAATTGTCAGAACTGGAATAAATTGAAATCAGACCACACGGAGAGCTCCAGCTTTCAACAAAAAGTCACCAAAATCTTTTCATCCAGTCGAAATTTCAGAGGTAACAAACGTAAACAAAAATGCAGTCAACTTGAGAACCTTCTCCTTTTTGGAAGTCTTGAAAATAAAATATGATAAAAATACTCACCATTTAGCACATGAACCACGATGCTCTTGGACTGAGCATTGCTCGGGTTACATTGATAAGTCCCTGAGTCTGATGGTCTCGCTTGTTGGATAAGGAGCCACATTCACGGGATGCTGACAGTCGCTCGTAGAACTTGCCGCGAAATAGACGTGGAAAATGCTTGTTGAATTTTATAATTGCCTTATTATATCATTACAATTGTCTTTTATATTATAAAAATTGCATTTCAGACTTTCTATAAAATAAAAAGATATGAAAACATAAAGTTTTTGCTTTATTTCCGTAATTGCGAGATTGTAACTGGCTAATAGCAGACGGGCAAGACATTGTCTGCCGGATCAGCTAGTTGTATAAACTAAAACGATGACTGTACCTATAGAGAATGGCGTCAAATATGTATAGACATATAATGTTAAAACTTTTACAATAATTCCCGTCCATCAATAAAATGTGCCTTATCAATTTTTTTTTCTTTTACCTCTTCCAACTACAGAAGAAAATTCTTGTATTAAGTAACAGAAGCAAAGAAAAATAAAATAAAGATAGTAAGTGAAACGTTAAAACAAGAGTAAGATGATTTACTATACATATCGCACGCTTAGTTATAAACTGAAAAAGTTGATTTTTGGGAAATCGCCAAAAACGTTTTGTCATTTACGACTTAATGCGCTTATAATTATGTATGTATTAAATAATGAAATTATGATATAGTTAAGTATTAATAATGAAATTTCATATAACTTTGCACAGGAGCGTTTTTTTTTTATTTGAATATCCGTAATGACAAACTTCGCGTATTCTTTCATATAAATATTTACTATTTCTGCCTCTAAAACTAATTTTAGTGACTTTATATGGTTATACTTATCCAACCAATTTTTATGTAAGGATTGTAATCAAGTTAATTCAAAAATAATTTAGAATTTGCACTACGATCGAGTCTATGATTTTTTATATATTTTAGCATTGAAGCGTGACAATGTCTGCCAAGATTGCTGATATTAAAATAAATATTTATTTAATATCCTCAAACCTGTACTTAAAACTTAATATAACGTGCTTATAATTTAGAATTTATGATTTATATGTCAGTTTCAAGCACAGAGTATTTACTAAATACTCACAACTCTCAGTTGTCAGTTGTCACTGTCATCCAAAACGGAGGACAAACGAAAATAAAATTGTTAAATTACGTTAATTATATCAAAGTAACAATATGCTTTCTAGGTAGTAAACTATTTTATAGCAAATTTTTGATACATGGCGCGCAATGTAAATACATATTGTGATAACATTTGTTTTAGGTTAAGCGTTAAACGTGATCTAAAATTCTTCATAAGGTGTTTATCCGACAAACCTCCAGAACATGATAGAATACCAGAAATTAAGGTAAAAAATACAAAAGATGAGAAAAAAACTGAATCTAACACAGAAAAAATTCAAAACCTTCTAAAACTTATGATGTCTGAGCCAAAGATATCAGAAGATGAGTACCGCGAGAAATTCACTACGGCACCGGAAAGACCGAAGAAATCAGATGTTATTGAAGCTAAAACGGAAAAAATTGGTACGTTGATGAAAAGTTTACTTATATTTATAATAATTATTGTTTTCGTCAATTAATTATTTATATTTTTATTTACAATATGAACTAAAATAGTTCTAATGTAAACTAAAGTATTGAATTGTATTAAAGTATCTGCGTGGTAAAATTCAAAAACTGTTCAAAAATCTTCAAACTTACAAAATAAATAATTAATTTTGTTTTTGGCGAAAGTAGATGTTTCCGCTTGTTGAAAGCTTGTGTGTGATTTTCCATTTGTGACATCTATTATTAAAGAAAAATTAAATTTTTAATTCAACATACAACTTTGCACAATTAAGCCAAATGTTTAATTCTTAGACTTGGTATTTACATATTTATTGATTGTTTCCATATTAAGTTTTTTGCTTTTAGAGGAAAGCATTACAAAGGCAGCCTCAGAAGTAGCACAGGCCATTGGAGGTGATGTCAAGCAGACGGAAGCTGAATTACTTTCTAAAGTCTTGGGCAAAATAAATCAAACTTCTACATCTCTGAGGTAAAATTTCTTTTATAACTTTTCTATGCATCTAATTTTAATAGAATTTTCACTGAAAGATACAAGAGTATCATATTGTCTAATTTATATAAATAAAAATAGCATAAAAACAATCAAGTACTTTGTCCTAACCAATGAGCTCACCAAAAACGGATACAAAACCAGCTTATACAAAGTAGAGGTAGGAGGAAGGGGTATGCCAGCAAAATCCCTATACAACCTACTAAAAGACCTTGGCTTGTCAAGAACTATCATTAGTTCATTACTAGAAAGGACATATAAAGCCGCACTATTAGGATCATACCAGATTTGGCTAGGCAGGGGAGGGAACACTGGCAGTGAAGGTGAGTGTTAGTGATCACTATAAACAGTGCACTCTTAAACCTACACCTGGGTCACAAGTCCCGGACACTGATATGGTTCCTTCCTCTGCATCGCGATGGACCCAGCTCCCACATGGTCAATCCAAGAATTGCTAATAATTTCGTCTCAGAACGATTGAACCATTGCAAATTAGTTAATTCTTTTATTGTTGTGCTCATTCATTGCTCAGGACAAGGTTTCTATAATTAAAACATCTGTATGTCTATTTGTTATGGGTTACATCAAAAATGTCAGAAAGTATGTTGACAGGACTTTCACTGGTAGGTTTTATAAGGAATAACATTGGCTACTTTATTTTTAGCAAAATAATAAGGATTTCTAACAAAAAAGGAATCACTAAATTCACACACTAGTAGAAAATAAAATATTGAGAAACAAACAAAAATTTTAATATCTAACCTCTCCTCTGGTCTGCACTGAATGTGATTTTTAGAATACTTTGTTTATAAATTACAGTGATTTACTAGTAGGTATGAAAGTGGACAGATCAACAGACAAAGAAGAGCCAGCACAGAAGGAGACAAGAGGGCAACAGGTTAAGCGTCTGACAGAAAGATCAAAAGAATTTCAGAGGAATAGATATGGTCCAAAAAAAGAACAGACTACTGAAAAGCAAGTACAAAGGAGAAGGTATTGCAATTATTATTTATTAAACTTTACATTTTTAGAGTTCCGTACTTGTAACGTCACTGCCTGTCTTTCGGCAGGCAAGGGCCATATTGTTAAGAAATTGATGAGCCACACTTGTAAAATAATTATGAGGTCAAGTTATCTATTTATGTGTGGACCTTATAAAGATATTAAAAATGCTATATTTAATATATCATATACAACAAAATTTTCTAAAAGAATGGATGGGCAGCAGCATACATTTGTACAAATTCAACACCTACTGCTATCACCAACCCGCCTGCCAAGCGTGGTGATTATTGGCAAACCCCTCCATGAAAGGCACGAATATAAGACGGCCCCCAATTGTTGATTCACTTTGTAATATTATACTGTTATGTTTATCTTCTTCGCTCATGTTATATTTGCTCAGTATCTATAGGGGTTTACTTGTCTTTCAAAAGAACTTTTAAAAGTCAACGTCAAGAAAATATCATTTGATTTGATTTAATTAAAGACCGCAAACTTGTTTTAAAGCACATTACTTAATAATAGAAGTGAAAACAGCGTTATTTTGAGTATCCATCATAATCAGTGATATAGGCATATAAACAGGCAATTAATTCCGGTTTTTATACACAGAGTAACGTCCCCCTTGGGCTCCCTATCTATTACTTATATGATAAAAAAGTATAATGAATTCTTGACGAAACATTACGAGTACTTCGTATATATCCTATCGACGAGAAGCAAGGAAATTATATCCATGGTTAAATACTTTAAAAGAATAAAAATATACTTTGTTTTAAGTTCATTATTACAGAGCTAAAGGAATCATCTATCGAGATAGGAAATAAGATTAGAACGTTTATTTTCAATACTGTCGTTGATGGGTTTTGGCTGATCGAAAATTACTGTGCAAATTCAATTGAACAATGATGGGACTGACATTATTGTCATGGACATAAAAGTCCCTAAATAAAAATAGAAATAAAAAAAAAAAAAAAAAAAATACAAATTACCATTATGATTGACAAGTATCATTGCAATGAACTACATTTAAAAAATCTAATTTTACGTTTCTTTGTTTGGAACGATTCTAAAAAAAAACTCTACTATAACTAAGTAATTAACTAATTACTCTACTCATTGAATAAGCTAGTAGAAAAAATACGATTTAATCAAGTACCATAACTTAGTTTTTCCTAGAATATAAGTTCTACCTATAACACAGGCATTAAGTTGTCTACCTTAGGAACAGACGTCCGTGTGTCATATAGTCCTCTATATATTTATTATTATTTATTATTATTATTTCATATAATTTCATTGATAACTAATACACACACAGATTAAGATTATTGGCGTGTTTTAACACTTTTGATATTTCAGTGTAATGTAGTCTACTACACTAAAATATCAAAAGGATAACTTTGGCTAAAATTAATATGAAAATAATCACGAAATTGTAAATACAGCTGTCTAATTTTCAGACTTCTGTTTGTTCGGCTATGTTACCGAATATTGCGTCTGAGCCAGCAAGATTATCGGAAAAACCAGGTAGGCTACATTATACTTAAAAAGGCAATTTTCCTAAAATCTCGTTAAAATACATAATAAAATTTTGAAAGGTTTTAGAAAGTCCATAGAATGCATGAGAAACTAAACTACTTTGCTTCAATCCGCGAATGAAAACGAGGGAAAATCGGTGGTATGCTGCAACCCGAAAGCTACACCACCGAATCCGCCACCAAAGCACAGCACTACACTGACTTTCCGAGGTGCCTCAATGCCAGTAAAAAAAATTGTAGTGATAAAATAATAAATAAAAAACGTTAATTTATATAAGCAATAAAACGTTATTTTATGATAGTCATGATATTAGTACTGATAATTGTGTAAATAAAGTATAACTTCTAATGAGAGAAAGTTTATTTACCGCGCCATTCAGTTGAATTTTTTTTTATATTTTTCAGTTTTTAATATTTCCGAAATTTCTTTTAGCGGCACTGCGTGCCTTTGCAGGCATAAGCGCCTCCAAAAAATGTCCTGATTGAAACTATGAACATGGTATATTAACAAACGTCTACTAAGTCCAGCTGAATTCAAGTTTGTAACACAGAAATGAAGAACTTCCATATAAATATAAAACTCCAGAATCCGGCCCTATCGAAAAATCCGTTCTTAATGGTTCTCTCCTAACTGTCAACTACCTCCTTGCTGAATTTCCTCTTTCTACGTTCCGCGATTTTCGAGATTTCGTGATAAATGACCTTTCGGTTATATATATACAGAATACATTAGATTATATTTTCAAATAATTGATACAATCAGACACTACTTTGTAGGACTATGGTAAGCCGTCCGTCTGTCTGTCTGCTCGTAAGGTGGTCCCCCCCCCTAGCATTTCCAAACTATTAGACATAGAGACTTGAAAGTTTCCATGTTAATAAAACATGCTAAAAAGTGATTGGAAAAATTATTTTGAACGAAATCAGACAACAACTTTTGAAGTTATTTAACGAATACGTTTACAGCATATCAGATACGGAACCCTTATATATAAGGGTGTCTTGACACGCACTTGGCCATTTTTTATTTGATATAAGACTTAGTAAATCGTACTATATCCTAGTTTTTCTGTACTCTATTTTATTACGGAAAATACACGTGGTAAAGTCGAGACACGGCACCCTTGGACAGTTTAATTACGTGGAATGGGAAAGGGGGAAAATAAAAAGGCTTTAAGCGTTGAATTTATACCTCGGGAAATTCTTAGGGTTTTTTTTTCTATATACTATGGCAGACGTGTACGGAACACATCGCACGCATAATATTGAACTGGCCGATTATGTTTCAACGTGCTTTATCAGCCAATTATTATAATTAATTAACTAATTGGATATCTCCATCCAACACTGAGATACATCGAGGGAGGGGGTTTCCAAAATGTGACGAGAACGGAGGGGGGATTCAAAAACTGGGGTGACGTAATTCATGAAGGACGTCTTGCTGATACAGTAAGCGTTCGGCAATGAATACGTTAATACACTCCTTTCTTTCTTTCCCTTATAATTTTTTTCTAAAAAAAAGATATACTACGAATACTTTTGACTCGTCCGTTGGCGCAGTTGGCAGTGACTCTGCCTTCTGATCTGTGGTTGTGTGTTCAATTTCCGCCTAGATTCTGGGTGCATTATCTCAATGTATGTACTGAATGATGTCAGATTGCAATCGGTCATCTTATCTTGCCCCACAGCCATATCCTCTGCAATCTAAGCGGACCCTGGTACTAGAAAGAGTTAACGCTAGTAAGAAGATGTTATTGCTATGTGTATTTTGTATTATGTGTTATATTGAATATTAATATATGAGTAGTTTAATCTTAATGGTTATCTAGATATAAGAAGATAATAGAAGCTTAAAAGACAAAATGTACCTTATATGAAACAGTGCAATAAACCTAAAGGTACTGTGCAATGAACCTCAGTAAAGTTACTGATGTTTAGTACATCCTGTGTGGTGGTCGGTAGCGACTAAGGATTCGTATATTATATAATTACTAGAAGTTATTTAACCATTATGTCCAACGTATAAAACCCTAAAGCTTGAATACTTTTACAGCTGGACATAACACCAGATCGTGAAGTGGGCACAATACTGTTCAGTGCAATGGGCGCTGTGGGCAGCGCAGCTGTGTCCGCGGCAGCTTGTGCTAGGGACAGCTAGCGGCGGGGCTCAGCTCAGCTCGGGGCGCGTTCGCCGCTCTGGGCTGCGCTGACCAGCCAACCTATTGACGACGACGTGGAAGAGGTACCAGAGAGCGAGGACAGCTAGCAGATGGTTGACGATCATTCGATCGCCGACATCGGCGAACGAATGAAACTTTTCCTGGACATTCCTCTTAGATTCTAGTGGTGTTGTGAGAACAGTGGACACCGTGCATAACTTCGAAGTGAATGAATAAGTTATTTTGAACTTACGTGAGTGGAATTCATAATTAATTACAAAACACGGCCTATATATCGGTTTGTGAATATCATATTTGCCGCATTAGTTTGGAACCCGGAGTTGTTCGGTGTCACGACGGGAACGGCTAGAGTCCACTGCTTCTTGAACAAGAACCCTAGACGTGTTCGAAACTAGTCGAGTAAAACCGATATTCAAAAATGTGAAAATATTAGTGACGTTTCAAAACGATTTATGACAAAGTTATCGTTATAAAAATTGTTATTGTTAAAACTAGTCATGGACATTAGGGTACGTTAAATCGACAACGTAAAAGGTAAGCGTGAGAAAATTTGGGGCACAATTTCGATACATACGAGTAGATGCGGGTGTAATAACCTGCGCAGTAAGCACTCGGCGTAAATTTGTTCTTTACGATCGCTATTTGCCGCTAACTCAATTTTCCATCCAGTGCGTCATGTCGCACGCTTATAACAACGTCACATCTGCGAAGTTTATTTGTGTACCGGGAAATACTTAACCGTTGCTTTCTTATGAAATCACGCGTATTTTAAAAAATATATACTTTTTAAGCCTTATCAATGTTATTATTTTTTTAGTATGGCAATATCACAAAGGCAGATCGAATCTAGTATACTTCGGATTTGAATTTAAGCCTCTTGCAACGTTTGAACTTGCAACGTTTAAGTTATCAAGTCTTTAAGATATTTTATTATACATAAACACAAGCGAAACCTCGCTACAATATTTAGGGTGTCAATAGCTCAACTTTAGAAGGTATGGAATGAAATCCGCAAGGTACTTTGTTCAAACACCTACGCCGCTGGGGTACTACACCCAGTCCTGGAACAAGCTTTTAATTTAACCTTAACCTTTAAGTAGGAGGTGAAACAGGAATATAAGAAAAAACTCAAAACTGTTTTTGATATTTTATTTATTTATGCATAGTTCTACTAACGACTTTTATAAAAAAAATCATAAAATTCACAGATATAATAATTTCTTAAAAGCTATGTTTAAATCGTTTGAAAGCATACACGACATGCATGATATTAAATTTAAACAAGAACAAAATTAAACTTGAAAAATAGGACGATTACAATAATAATTAAATTAAAATTTAATTACTATTAATGAAATTAATAATCAACTTAATTTATAAATTAAAATGTTGCAACAATTTTAAATTCTATTTCAGTTTTTAAAATGGCGTAAAATTATAATGACTTGAAATTCATAATATTCTTCAAATAATTTATTGTTGCAGTTATTAAAATAGACATTAAGAAATTGTCACTATGTGATATAAAATATCTACGTCGTTTTTTCAAAATAGGGAAAATAGGGCAAGAATTAATCCGTTACGAAAATTATTGTAATATACCTAAATTATTCAAAATTAAGGAGAAATTCTAATCAGGAATAATCCGTCAAATTCAGTTAAATGAATTACTGTTGTTTAATATGTAAATTAATTCACGAGCTATTTAAATGTTTAAATTAAATTATTGTAAGAGATTTTAATTAAAATATGTACACAATAGATTTTATGCACGAATTCGCTTATAGAGGTTGAAACTGGAAGTAGACGAATTAATAAATTTAAAGTAGAAAATACCTTTAGTACATTAAGTAGAATAGTTTTCTACTAACGGCCTGATCTACTTCTAGGCTGGTAAACTTAAATAATTAACCTTAAGGACTTATGACGACCACATATCCTTGCATACCGGTCCAAATATTTGTTAAAATCAAATAAAATTAAACAATGATTGAGTGACTTGTTAATTATATAACAAAATACACTCATAATTTAATATGTATGTAAATATTAGAAATTTAGTAATACTTAGTGATTTTTCGAAAAATCACCATCTTAAATAAAAAACTATGTATTATTGTATATATTCTTCGGTTATTTATTTTTTTGTTACTAGCTTTCCTACGTAGCGAAATAGGTTTACTGCATTTTTGTATATTTCAGATGTATATTTAAATAGATCAATGTATACCGCAATAAAGAGATACGCAAAAACTGTTCTTTTTTAATAATAATAATCATTCTTGAGCTTACGCGGAGTATAAAAGACGTGTAGGCACAAGAATAAACAAAAATCCTTAAGCGAACTTTTCCAACCCCGACTCTACTAGGCTATCGTATTGGCCACTCCTATATTACCCTTTTTTCCTGTAAAATGCTATTGCGCACGCACGCCAACCGACACTATACTCGTATACAAGAAACAGTCTCGGCTGGAAGTGTGAGACTTGCGATCAACGCGAGAATACCCACTAAAAATCAGAAAAAAACAGGATTCAGAGGCTGCTTCAGCTTCGCTGCAGCAAAGATATGGAACGATCTACCACCCCCGCTTCGCGCTCGAGATAAAATACTTAGCATTAATACATTTAAATACAAACTAAAGGTATTCTATATGAATGTTCAAATTGAGGCTTCATTTATTAATAATAATTGTCTAGTCATTTTTTTTTTTTTATTTTTTTTTTTTTTATGATAGGGACACATATACATATACTTGTACTAATTTTAAACTTATTTTATTTTATTATGTTAAATTTAGTTTTAAATTATTTTTATAACTTTATATAGGGTCGAATTTAAATCGACTTAACAAAAAGACTAAGTTTAGAATGTAAAAAAAAAACTAGTAATGGCCAAAAATCACGTCGTTTTTGTAGTAAAATGACTTTCTAAAAAACTCTAATTATTAGATAATATTTCTCATTTGTGAAAATGATTTTTTTCTATGTATACTCTAGTATGATAACTTGCAAAGAGACGAATTTCTTAGCATTCCATGGATTCACCGTGCGGGTACCGGGTCCATCGCGTTGCAGAGGAAGGAACCATAACAGCTCAACGTGTTTGTATTGTTTGTCCTTGAAGACTACAAAGTTCTACAAAACTTTGCGCAGCTACAACAAGTCCTACACTACATGATCATTGAAATGATCATTCAAATGAAGCTATGTCTGGCTTCGGTATAAGAAAAAGAAATATTTTCACGTAAACACAATGGATTATTGACACCCGTGGACAACTTCACTTCCAGAAGTACTATAACTATTGTCAGTCAAAAAATAGTAAATATAATCATAGATAATTGTTGAGAATTAAAGCTGTATACATTTGAACCGCTGGTCATAGGACTCCCTTCTTTTATGCCGCTCTCCCTTGTTTCTTGCCAGTCGCATCTAGCTATCTCCTTTCACCATCTTTAGGTTATAACTAACTGTGCCCGCGACTTCTTTAGACTTTCCCACGAGTTTTGCATTTAAGACTATGTTATTTCATTAAAAAAAAGAGGATAAAAGTGTATAAACTCGTTTCTGTTTTAAGAAAATTAATTCGAATACGTATCGATAACTTTTTAATTTTACAACCCTACTTCCGATTGTGGATGAAGCCAAAATAAAAGTTTTATGCCGAAGAACCACGGTGGGGAGCTCTCGAAGCCGTCCGCGATTAAATCTAAATTATAACAAATATCTGTCGAATAAAACTCATAGTAACCTCTTATTTTAAGCTATATTAATTGGAGGATCACGAAAGTACAAGGTATGTCTAAAACACTACTAGGGTTATTTTTTTAAAACATGGAGAACTCACCTTGAACACTCAATTTTGGCCCATTGGGCTCTTCCTCGAATATCGCCAAATCCTGAATGATAAAAAGATTATCCGTAATTTAATCTGTAATGATCTGAAGTAGCAGAAGTGTTAAAAATCGACTTATGTACATCTGAATCTGTGTGTATTCGTAAACGTTTATCAAAAAGTGCCTTACGCTGCTTCGACTACTAAGTCTTCTATCGCCAGGAATGTACGCTTTCAGCGAATTTAAAAATAATAAAACAAACACAATTCATAAATCAGCTAATTTTCAAAGCCCAGCCGCTCCTTTAAATATTGCGTTGTTAAGCTAAAAGTGTATTTCTTGGGGCAATATTTCAAAATCTTCCAAACTCCAATTCGTGTTAACAGCCGTTCGATTCAGGAGATGGAAGTATTTAGCCACGGAGAAAGAATTTAGAGTTGTATACTAGCCGACCCGATAAACTTGTATACGGATTATGAATGTTTTTTCCAATGAATTTTTTTCTTATTATTTTAAATATTTAAGAAAAATATGAAAGCCATTTTATTATTCGCAATATAGACAGATTCAAATCAAAGATCAATAAAGAATCTGTTATCCGCGACTTAGTGTTGAATTTTTTTTTACATTTTTAAATTTCGAGAATTTTTACTTCTATATCGATATCTCTTTTTTCTATTTTTTCATAAAATATGCATAATTAATATACTAAATCGTTAAAATAAAACCTCACGCACACCAATGCCAAACCATTTACACACACATTAATAAAGTTTATTATTGGACACTCTCAAAGTGTACTCATGACGACTACTACGACAAATATAACAATATTATATATTATATAATATTGTGATATATAGCATATAGCCTTCCTTGATTAATGGGCTATCTAACACAGAAATAATTTTTCAAACCGGACCAGTAGTTTCTGAGATTAACGCGTTCAAGCAAACAAACAAAGAGAAGAACAAAGGCTACTTTTTTTGTGAAAATGACATTCGAAATGGTTGAAATAGGGGTTTAAAGTTTGTATGAAATAAAAAAAAGCGGTCGAGAATAGAAGCTAGTATTACTATATAAGGTACAATACACCCTACAATACTATCCCTTACCCACCCTATAATATTATCCATTATCCAGATCAAACATATCTATACTAATATATAATTCTGAAGAGTTTGTTTGTTTGCTTGAACGCGCTAATCTCAGAAACTACTGGTCCGATTTGAAAATTTATTTCAACGTGAAATTAACGGTTAAGCGATTAACTTCAATTTACATTCCTTTATTGGTGATGAGGCGGTGTACCTAATATCTAAAATGTAACTAACATTGAAAGAAAAACATTTATTTTTCAATTTTTTACGTACCTAAAAAGTATATTAGAAATACTTTTTAGGTATGCCTAATATTCCCTTTCCCCCCTCCTTCTTTATATCCTCGTAATAAAAAAGTTTTTATCGATTTTTGTTCTAAAATATTTATTCGCGCTCATAATTCAAATTTCGAATGCCAACGTTTAAATATGGTTAATGATTTTTAGCATGTTTTATCAACATGGAAAATTTTAAGTCTCTAAGACTAATAGTTTGGAAATGCTTAGGGGGAGGAACCACCTTATGGATAGACAGACGGACGGACGAACAGGGCGAAATTATAAGGCTTCTTTGTAGTACTACGGAACCCTAATATTATCTAACAATATTGTTTTGAAGACACACTACCTATATATGGATAGGTAGAGATCTTTCTTATGAAAAAATAGGTTTGTTTTTTCTATCAAATACTTCATTTATTGTTGGCATGAAAAAATTTTGTGGCTCCTTAAAATCTTTGAAATTTTGCAAATTGTTTTTTTGGCTCTTCCGACTCAAAATGTTGCCAACCCCTGGTCTAGAATTATATGTAAATTAAGGAATGCAGTTAACATTTTTCGAGCAAGTTATATGTAAAAAAAAAGGTTGTTCTTAACAATTTGGCACACTGCAAATATAATAACAACTTTAGTAAATACCTATTATGAAAACAATAGACAAAAAACTTTAACTTACTAAATCTGCTATGTAAAATTTTTATATTTACAATAATTAGAGATGGCCGTCGGATCAAAATTCGCCCACAAACCTCTTTACGTATCACACGCTTAAACGACTTTTTATATTGCTTGACTATTTAACAATAATTCTATAACAATTGTTTGTTTGTATACATATATACAAGTTTGAGTTGCTTTTATATGTGAAGACATATATTAATGGAATGATTTGTTACTATAATTGCATCTAGTATGTGCACTAACTGATAGTCTGCCCAATACAATAAAACAACATACGTTTGTCATCACGCTTTGACAGCATTGAACGGGAATAATATTATGGGATAAGAGAATGTATTAATTAAACAGTAAGTAACGTTCGAGCAGGATAGTGTCTGCTTGGTTCGCTAGTATAGTATATTCATACATATATATAATCACGCATTAAGTAGGACTAAAAACTGGCTTATGTTAGCCCTAGCTCAGATGTTAGTCTATTTGGGCTGCATTGCTAATACATCACAATTTAATCGAGACCAGTGCTTTGGTCTATAATAAATGATGTAAACGAGACGTTTTATTTTGTTACAAATAAATAAATAAAGAATATTGCATATTGTATAAAAATATAACGATTCGCACACCCTCCTCTATGTAAATTATAATTGTGCCAAATTTCATACTCCTCCGTCCTCTCAATTTTCGTCAAATGGTACGTAAAGTTTTCTCTTCACGCATTAATTAACTCTTTGGATTTATCATTTTAACTTACTTAGTAAATTAAAATATATTAATAACGTTTTATTTCGTTTCATTAATTTTAATCCTAAAAACAAAACTTCGTTGATTAGTATGAAAAATTCCGCCGTCGCACGAATTTCTCATCTTCTAGGAATTTGACTCAGACGTTGTACCAACGTCGTTGATTAATTATTATGAAAAAATTTGCCACCGCAAGAATTTCTTAGAAGAATCTTCTAGGAATTGGACTCAGACGTTGTACCTTTTAATACATACAGGAAATAGAATATTGAACATAACCAAAATTATAGAGAAATTGTAATAGAATTTTTCATCAATAATATTCTAAAATATATTAATCTAATTTATAAGATTTTTTTAATGATTTAATTTATTTTCTTCATATTATTTATTTATTGTTTATGTTGAATTTGAAATTGTAAGAATTAATTTAATTTGAACCATTTGTTGACTTATCTTTTATATTGTATGACTTGTTCGCTTCAATATGTTTGTGCGTACAGGCTATATTCTTTTATAAATGTTATTTTAGTCCATTTTATTTTGTACACAATAAACACTAGTGAACCAATAAATATAAAAAAATAAATAAACAAAAAAGTAAAGAGAGTGATTAAAAGAGGAGTTTTATGTGTATAATACATTCATAGTACAATATAACGGAACATATATAATATAACGGAACTTAGTGCATTTTCTATATTCATACATAACGCAATATGTAATTTAAAGTATATAAATAATAACAATCAATTCGAAAATATGGGACAGAAATATGTACAGGGCAATATTTTAAGGTTGGATTTAACTTACAATTGTGTTCCGCATACTTCGTTTTTATTTACTCGCTATAAATTTATCATTGAAAATAATAAAAAATAATACTATTTATATGACATTATAATATTATTTTATGATCATTATTATAACATTATTTTTAATTTCGTTAGTAAATACATACATATTAAAATATAAATATTCCCAACAAAAATCTATTTCAAATTAATTTTTCTAACTCTACCATCACACTCTACTAAAATATTTTGGATTAAAAATAAAGGTATAAATATATTTGATAAGTAATCAAATTTATTTATGTCTTTATTTTTAAATATTGTTGCAATAACTGGATATAAAATTGCCCACTTCTATACTGAGTTATTAGAAGAACTATTAAATTGTATTTATAACCTCTATATTTTATTCATTTCCTTATTACAATTTTGTTCTTGTTTTATATTTTATTAATTAATATCATAACGGGACATATATTTATTCTTTTGTCAATACTTTTTAGATAGTTAATTATTACTTTTAGTATTGCTAATTATTACATTCTATGAATATATGACATTAAATTGCAATAATATAAAGTTATAAAAATTATAAAAAGTTTTGAGTCATTATATATTATGTACTTACATGTACAATAATAAAATTTAAAATATGATTCTCCTCATATATTCCGATTATTAGGAATTAATATTAATAAAATAATTATTTAGTTCTTGAAAAAATTTAAATCATAGGTACATCTACAAAAAAAGTTTTATTATAATTGAATACTTATAAAATATTATAAAGCTATGTTTTAAAGATTATCCTTGTACACACAAGGATAATAAATATGAAAAATGGAGCTGTCTACACCTAGGCTTCAAATAAAAAAGGTTATTTAATTGTACCGACCTTTACTACTCCCGCCGTCCTCGTTGGCGTCTTCGCTTGGGGGCGGTTATTTGATGAAAATGGTTTCTTGATTCAAAAAATGTACAAAGTTAATATGAATAATGATGTCAAAGCGTAATTGTGACAACCGTATGTAATCACAGATATACTGAATGACTAGAGCCAGACATACCTTCACATGAATGATCATTTCAATGATCATGTAGTGTGGCCGGGGACTTTGTGTAACTGCACAAAGTTTTGTACAACTTCGTAGACTTCCAGGACAAAAATGTACAAACACTGAGCTATGTCCGGCTCAGTTATTTATTTATTTTATTTATTTTATGTTTATTAGAGAAACAAACAGTAATTACAATACTTAGAGTCTAATATAATATAAGAATCGAACGCACGTCTGTTCGCCGCGTATATCGGTGCACTACTGAACAATGAGTAATGAACATTGACCAAGAAGCCGAGAGTAATGTAGAACAAACGCAAAAAAGATATTTTGCTGGCATTGAAACATAATAATTGCGAGTATAGGACTTTTGTAAAGCCGGAGCCAGACATAGCTTCATTTGATCATTTCAATGATCATGTAGTATGGCCGAGGACTCTGTGTAACTGCACATAGTTTTGTAGAACTTTGTAGACTTCAAGGACAAAATGTATAAACACTTTGAGCTTCTAGCCAAAATCTATACAAGTATACAGAGCTGAAGAGTTTGTTTGCTTGAACATGCTAATCTCAGGAAGTACTGGTCCGATTTGAAAAATTATTTCAGTGTTAGATAGTCCATTTATTGATGAAGACTATACGCTATATATCACGCTAAAATTGAATCAATTTTTTTTATCTAATTTTACGCCGAAGAAGTCGCGGACACAGCTAGTGTAATATAAATAAAAGGAATAGTTACTCCGTTAGATAGAAGATTTTCGATTAATTTTATCCTTCTTCTTAAATATTCTAAAGATGTCCGCTTTCTTAGATTTGCGAAGTATTGTCTCAAGAAATTAATATGTCCGCTATGAAGATAACGTCAGCCCTTTCATTTTGCACTGATATAATCTTTATTGGGTTATAAAAATATGGGTTATATCATCTGTAGGTATACCTCACTAATTTTGTTCGTTATATAATTTAATTAACCTGGACTCGCACAGCGCTTTTATTAATTTAGCTTCTATTTTAATCTTTTGTATCGAGATATATTAATATAAATTGTACTTTCTTTTGTTTAAATTTGCTCTATAACAATTTTTTGTTTAATCGACGAGCGAGCTATGTAACAGCGATAGAATGCTATATTTACGACGCAAATTGTTTATCTGTTGGTTGAAATTTTTTCATAATCAATATTGAGAATAACGTAAGCATAATGTAAAGCGCCTTCAGTCTCAAATAGGTTTTTTAATCTGTGTCGGGTATGTAAAAAGACTCGATCAAATTAAATATTGTTACCAAGAAAAGCTTTGAATTATCAAAGAGGCAACTTTAAAAAGTCACTAATCTGAGTTAAAATGTATGTTTGCGTAAAGAGTAATACCGCGACCAGTTAAAAATTAACAAACAGTCGTTTATTTATAACAGCTGATTAAAATTTCTTGGTACATTAAAATTTTTTAAGTACAGACTATATGACACACGAAAGTGTGTTCCAAAGGTAGACAACTTAATGCCTGTGTTATAGGTAACAGACGCTTTTTATATATAGTTTTTCTATATATATAAATATATATAATACACCTAGAATCGAGGCGTCCTCTGACATCATAGCTGGAATCCCTACAACTTCATGACTATCACTCAGTTACACACTAGAGTATTTGTTAAATAACTTCAAAAGTTGTTGTCCGATTTCGTTCAAAATAATTTTCCTAATGAGGTTTTAGCATGTTCTATCAACATAGAAAATTTCAAGTCTCTACATCTAGTAGTTTGGAAATGCCACGGAGACCAGCTTACGGGTAGATAGACGGACAGACGGACAGAGCGAAATTACAAGAGTTCTTTGTAGTACTACGGAACCCTAAAAAGTCAATACTTATTAATGCCTTCAAGGAAATAGCATGCTCTATATCGAAGGCAGGCATTTGCGAAGCTTTTACATCTAAAGTGTGCGTTATTTGAATACACAAAGAGCGAAATTTTTCTTTACCACCGACAAAGCAATTTTTCATGTATTCTTGAGACATACACAATGCCAAGAGAAAACTACGTACAAAAAGTAATAAGTACTGTTGTTGGAGTTGCGCCAGAAGCGACGACTTTACCTCTCGCGGACAACGCTTTCGTCAAAAAATTTCATATTAGAGTCAAGTTTATTTGTAAAGAGTTAAAGGTCTCAATTCTTTATTCTTGCTTATTATTGAAATTCTTTATTGCTAGAACGACGGTCATAGTATAAAGCGTAACTATGATGTCAGTAAATAACCCAGGATCATATATTATGGACGTGTAATTTTGGAAGCAAGTACGTTTTCACAAAGTAATCGGAAAAAACGAACCCTCTTATATTGGATTTAGTTATGAATTTTGTATGTACTTGATCTGTAATGCTTTAACAACAGCAATTCTTTTTATCCTTTGTAAAAAAATATATAAAATGGCCAAGAGCGTGTCAAGACACGCTTATATAGAAGGGTTCCGTATCTGATACGCTATAAACGTATTTGTTGTTTGAAACGGATTTAAATTAGTATAAAAATGAATCCTAGTTATATTATAAACGCGAAAGTTTTTACACATAGATGTACGGATGTATGTTTGACGCTTTGTCATACAAAAACTACTGAATAGATTTTAATAAAACTTTTCAATAATATAGTTTATACATCAGAATAACACATAGGCTATAAACTATATTGATATTGTGTGAATTGTCCAAAGTTTCAAAAATATCATGCGCAGTTTTTATAACTGCACGTGAAATAACATTTCTATATGACAACATCTTAATAACTCATCAGAAGTACACCTGATCTCAGCAAAGACTGCAGTATACATTAACAAAATGCAGTCACTTGTGAGTATATTTTTGTAATTAAAATTAATAGGAGACTCACTTCTGCCATAAAAGCCATATTAAATATTCATTTAATTCTACGATAAACATATTTTAATACCGTTGTCAAAATTTCCTTTTTTCTCAAACTTTTTTTTACTATTTCTTGTCATCACTTCATTTATAATTTCACTATATTATATTTATAGTCTCAAATGGTAGTTTTATTGGTTGATATGTCCTTTCAGATATTTTTCACGTTTGCTTTGGTGGCATTTACTACAGCAAGACAATTAAATCCTGGACCACAAGCTGTCTCCGACGAACAATCCTCATCATTATCGTCTCAAAATCAAGGCAAAAGATATATAACGCAAGAATATACCTTATATCTTACGCCGAGCGAAATAAAAGCGTTGCAATATGCTAAAAATTCAGCAGCCTTGGAAAATATACAGACTTCTCAAAATAATCAAGAGGCAAACCTACAAAATTCTAAGGAACAGCAGCAATTGTACTCGCAGTACAGCCAATTTTTGCCACAGGAACCACAAGCAGAAATCCGAGGTTTAGTTGCACATGATTCCTATTTGCAAAGCCAAAACGCCGAAAATCAACAACAAAATTATCAATTACTTAACTTGTACCCTGAACAACAGCCTGAACAGCCAAAGCAGTCAGCAGAATTAAGATTAAATGAGGCGTACGAAGGTTACCGTTGGCTGAAACAGCAAGAAGCATTAAGCCAACAGAACAGCGAATTGCAAAGCGACTCTCAATGGAAGCCATATACTCCGGTGGCTGCTAAAAACCAAGAAGAATTATTGTTACACGATCAACTTAAGCAGCAATGGAATCGCATTCTGGATCACAATCGCAATCAGTTGAAAGCTTTGACAGAGGCATCAAAGGAAAATGAAAACTCCCAAAGGCTTAATCAGAAAGAAGAATCCAGTGTTAAGTCTCAAACTGACTCGAGGAAAGCAGAGGACAACAAATCCGCCATAGAAAAGGAAATAGAAAATATTCTTAGAAATAACGGAAATAATCAATTAGCCCAGCAAAGCGCCATTTCTCAATCAGAAGGCAACAAGCAAACACTACCAATAATAATTCATAAAGAAGTTAGTATTACAAGACATCTTCCAGTGCCAGTCGTGAAACAAGTAAAAGTACCAGTCCACACGCCAGTTTTAGTTCCAGTACCTGAGCCCTATGAAGTTAAGGTACCTCACCCATACCCAGTACCTTTGGAAATTGTAAAGCATATTCCTGTGCCAATCGTAAGAAATCACTAAATAGGTGTTTCGTTAAGTAAGTACAGCATACCAAAAATATTGTACCTTCAATGTTTCCAATGTGCTATCCCAAAATCAATTTAGATTTTAGACTGAAGTTAACTGATTAATAATTATTTGTTGTTTAATTGTAAGTTGTTGTCTTTGTTTCTTAATAAAAAATATAATTAAAAATTTATTTTTTCAATATACCTTTATAACTAAAATTTAAGTATCTGAATTACACCATGCTTACTCATGACTAGTTGTAATTGGCGACCTCGCCTGCGGGAACTTACTGATTTTGTTAAATTGGGGGGTTTTTTTTGTGCGGAACCCTTATTACAAAGCGAAAAGCAAAATAGCCCATGTTATTCCTCGTAAAATCAGCTATCAACCAGTGAAAGTCCCATCCAAATCGATGTAGCCATTTCGGAGATTACCCGGAACCAACAGACCGACGACGAAAAAAATTACAATTTGCGTGTTAACTATAGGTATCGTATGCTAAAATGCAATTATTAAAAAATAATTTCGACATTACAAACAGTCCCTTCCATTTTATTTATGTATAGAAAGATAGAGATATGACTATTAAACCATAAAAATTGATGGACATAAAAATTTGCATAAATTTAAGAAAGTGGGTGATTTTAGTAGCAGAACTCTCAGAAATAAAGAAACACCTAGTGATGCACTTTACTAGGCTCTATAAAATTACCTTTGTAACATAGGGTTCTTGACGATGCGATCGAGTGACGTTAATTTTAATTAAAGACGGATAGAGATATCGATGCTAGAGATGAGGCGTATTCATCGTCACACATAAATATAACAGGTCTTTAAACGTAACAGATAACAAATGTTACTGTCCTTAAAAATATCTGTTATTTTAAATACTAGAAAATAGACATGATACTAAAGAGTAGGTGATGGTGTTGCTAGAAATCTTAGAAATAAAAATCAACTCATAATGCATACGACTAGGTTTCGTAAAATCAACTGCACATTTTTGTGCAATGATGTTCGCTTTTATAATATAACTTCCATGTTATATTCGAGAGATGCCCTTTAATAAATTTAAAACTTTTATCAAAGGTAAGCTAATTCAAAAATTCAATTATAATGTAAATAACTATTTGAATGATATGGATGAGAAACTAAACTACTTTGCTTTAATCCGCGAATGAAAGTAAAGCAAAGTAGTTTAGTTCTCATGCATGTCATAGATTTCCGCAAAGTAACGCCTGATTCTATCAATTATTTGAATGATAATAATACTTGGGAATATATTGCTCTAACCAAATCTGAATTATTGTGAAAATGGTGATAACATAAATAACCCGACTGAGTTTGTTGCAGGCTCTTGGGGCGCGAGGAACCCTTGTAAACTTGACTTTTAAGTCGTAAATGTTATCATCAAACTATTAAATAATCTATACTAATATATGAAGCTGAAAAATTTGTTTTATTGTTTGAACGTGCTAATCTCAGGAAATACTGATCCGATTTCTGTGTTAGATTTATCGAAGAAGTATATATCATCACGCTAAAATTAAATCTATTTTTTTATATAACTTTAAGCGGACGAAGCCGCGGGCACTGCTAGTGATAAATAAAATACACATAACGTTCATAAGAACTTAAAAAAGGCTTTATTAATCTAATATATAAAATTCTCGTGTCACGGGGTGCGTTGCCAAACTCCTCCGAAACGGCTCGACCGATTTTCATGAAAAAACTTGTACTGTTACAATAAAAAGAAAAAAATTCAAATTAAATTGAAAATTAAAGATATGAAGCTCTTGTATATAGTGTGTATGTAAATAATATATGTATATAATGTTCATTATCAACCAAGTTACCATATTGGCACCAATTTTTTTTTTATTGGAGATAGGCAAGCACGCAGTCACACTTAATAAACTGTAGATGCGGTCTACGGCGGAACGCGCTTGCCTAGAATGAACCTATTCACTCTTGCCTTAAAGATACCCATGTTGTAGTGGTCTGGGAACACAGAAACGACCCGCGCCGCGCTACTCCTGTTTCGTACTTTTAAGTTTTGTTTATATTGCGGTTTGATGTAACAATATTTAAAAAAATTGTTTCTGATTTAAAATCTCATTGTCACAGATAACAACATTGAAACAGTAATAATTATATTAAGCTATACTGAATACTCAGTTAAAAAAATGGTAAAAAAATTGTACATTTCAAGAAAAAGCCGTAGAAAAATTTCACCCCTGGGGAGTCCAGGATCATGTACTAAACATGAGTTCAGTATATCCCACGAGGGATGCATCCGTTTACAAGTAATGTCAAATAATCGATATTACATATAATAATGTCAAGTTATACAAAGTGTAAATTTAAAACTCTTGTCAACTCTTACAGTGTCGTAGATCGGTTTAGGAAAGCAAATCTAAAGACTTGTGTTCGACCACTACACTATCACTAGTGTTTAAAAACGTAAAAAACAATTTGTTTGTAAGGAGTTGTTCTCGCGACTATTGGTTATCGCTGTAAATATGATAAAATATGTATTTTTTCCGCAGAAATGTAGCGATGAGGGTAAACAAATTGCAGCACTTTATGGATAAATATAAATATACACAGATGAAGATGAAAGTCGTGTTATAACAGTTCTCATACTTTGGAAGGATATTTTTTCATTTAGTGTAAGAGAAAACTGATTTAGAAAGTATCTCCTTTGACGTCCGGATGTCTGTGTGTGTGGATCTGGCACAATCACGTACGAAACAGTGAACTTATCACGTTAATGTTTTTTTTTATTCTTTTAATAATAATAATAATAATAAAAAACTTTATTCGCCAAACATACAGAGATTATAAAATTTAGTGTACAGCTTAATATAGAACGACCCGGCCGATTAAAAAAAAAATTGGTTCGAGTTAAACGCTTATGAATCAGTATTAAATTCTGTTTATTCAGTATTATATGAAATCAAGATGAAAATTTGGCCTTTGACATCGGCTCCAAGTACTTAAAGAGAGGCCAGTTATTGATTAGGAAGAAAGCTCATGTGAATTAGTTTTATCATGCAACCAAAATAAACAAAAATACTAAATGCTTTAATTATGCGTCATAGCGGAAAACAAAGAATAGAAAAGATTAACTAGGACTGGTTATCTATTTAGGTTGACTAAATATGTCTCTCCATCTTTTCCTCGGTCTTCCTTTTCTCCTTTTTATGTCTCGTGGTACCCATTCTGTTAAACGTTTCGTCCATCTATTGTCGATTAGCCTACAAATGTAACCTGCCCAATTCCATTTTAGCAACCTGATTCTCTTTTTGACCTCTACGATTTTTGTTTTGTTTTAGTTATATTACACTAGTTTAAATGACATTCTTTATTAATACAAGGTAGACAAAATAAATTATTCCTTGAAAATTTCCAGCTTAACGATACACGGTTTACGTACACTACACCTTGTCACAGCTAACGCAGGTGTTCTATGTCAGTCGAGCCTAGCTAGAATTCATTGTGTCTGCGAAATACAAGCTCGGAAATTTCAGTTACGTGTGTGACAGATATGTAAATTTAAATGTGTGTGCGCCTAATTGCTTTACGGGCATGAGACACGTCGTCTAATATCAGTTCTCCGATTTATCCATTACAATTCAGTTCATTGTTTATTTAAAAACGAGATAAAATTCATGGCTTCGTTCGCTTTTGAATGACAGTTACTTTTTCCAATTGTGAGTACATAAAGAAAATGACCATAGAGCACGCAAAACTTGACGAATCTATTCAAACTGAACAAAAGTACAGCGTAAAATCATAAATGTATTTATTGAAAATAAAAATTTATGGGTGAAAAAATATTGGATGAAAGAAACTGGCGAAAAATTAAATAAATGATTTCTTGGAAAATGAATATGTTTTTTGATAATAAGCGATACATTACGGTCCGATGGGTAAAAAATTCCCTCTAACAGAGATACGGTAAATAGAATCTCGCCGGAGATTTTATATGTCTATCAATTATTCCGATATTGAATTTTCTCACATAGAAAATGAGACTAAACATTTAATTTTATTTTCTAATATATTACTACGAATTATATTGTAATATTATTTTGTGGAGATTGTTTTAATGAAGCTGGCGAACTCAAAGTTATGCCCCCGATGTGATGGAGTAGCGAATTTATCAACGAATAAATCCTTTTTACCAACAAAAAGGTTTTGGTTGGCGATAGTTCGCCACAGATTATTCTATTTATCTTTCTATAGTTTAAAACTATGTCGCTTCCCGCTTTTGCACGCTAAATAAATACCGCTCCGGGGGTCCTGGGTTCGATTCCTACCTCGAGTTTGGGTGTATTATATATATGTATGTAATAATATATTTCTAAAAAAAACTATTTGTGTATAACAGGCGTCAGTTACTTATAACACAGGCATTAAGTTGTCTACCTTAGGAACAGACGTCCGTGTGTCATATAGTTATATATATATTTATTAACATTGTCTCGTTTTTCTTTCCGCAGATTTATTCAAATAAAGGTAATTTTTCAATGCAGATAACATTTAAAAAACTGACTGAAGCCTTTGATGAGATAAATCTACCTGAAATTAATCTTATAAATGGTTGAGCAGTTCGTCGGAAAATCTCACAAACCGAACGAAACGCGACAACAATACCATCACTTGACGTGACAGCATTGCCGCCGCTTCACGCCGATTTTATGCAAGAAAGAGGTACTGGTACCCGGACGCGTCGGCCCAATTCGGCTACAAGCATGGCGCTACCTCTAATTAAAATTTCACTGATTGATTAGTCCTGACATTGCAAAGGCCGTAGGGATTCCGTCAGACGGCAGTCGGTCATCTTAACTCGACCCACAGCCACGTACTCTGCAGTTTAAGCAGACCCTGGTACTAGACCGGGATAACGCTAGTTAGAAAAAGAATTATCTCACTCTAGACTTTTCTATCTAGAGCGGGATTAATTTTGGTGTGATAGCAATCTATAATTCTTATGATTTAATATAATGATGAATAAAAACAATCTTAAACACTTTAAAACTATTATTATTAGTTTAGGATGAACTTTCAAGACAGTATTCAAAGAGATTATCGAAAACTTAACCACTGTGAAAACTTTTTAATCATTTCAGAAGGACATTAACCCCTTTAGTATTATTCCCATTTAGTATAACGAATTTCAATATGAATAGAATTATTTATATCTTAATTAATCTGCGAATTTGGCTGCATAAAAGAGTACCAGTTCCATATTACCATAAACAAAGGACATCTTTAGCTTAAAAATGAAATAAAATGAAATGGAAACTCTAATAGCGCTGAAAATTCAAATTACATTCGAAAAAAGAATGCGCATAATATTACATTCACAGGCTGGATATAAACATAGCTCTAATTGAAATGAAAAAATGAAAATTCTCATCTGAGTATACTTACTATAAAAATGCTTTTTGTCGTCTGATTTGAATTTCAACATAAACCGCTCCAGGACTACTATGAAAATATTTTACCGTAGTTTTTGTCTTTGGTTAGCTTTTGAATCTGGTCTCTTTGAAGGACTGCACTGTCTTGTTCTGTCCACTTAGGCTGTACTGTCGAGCGACCTTTGCCTGGACAAAGGCGAGAAAATAAAATAATTTAAGTTGGCGGGAAGCCAACAAACCTTATTTTATCTCATAACCTCACATTTAATTTATAACCTCAGCAAAAATATCATGACTTCAAAAAATCACAAAAAAACACAGAATACATATATTTTATTTTAAACTAGTTCTTATAAGATTTTTATGTTGATGTATAAAAACAGATGATCAAGACCTTTTTATGGGTTATTCGCCTTAAATGGAAAAATTTGGCTTCTTAAAGTGTATATGTAAATCATTTATAAGATCCAGTGTATAAAATATTTTTCAATTTTTTATTTGAGTAATTCAAAAGTCAAACTAAATCCTTTTTAAAATAAAAAAAGATGCAATAAAATAAAATTCAAATGAAACAAAATGTTGTTAAAATGAAAGGAGAACATCAAATAAAAATCTCCTTACATTTTGACTGGTTGGCGCAGTGGGCAGTCACCCTGCCTTCCGCTCCGGGGGTCGTAAGTTCGATTCCCGCCTCGAGTGTAGGTGTATTATCTATATTTACAAATTTCTACAAAAAAAAATTGTGTATAACAGGCGTCTGTTACCTATAACACAGGCATTAAGTTGTCTACTTTAGGAACAGACGTTCGTGTGTCGTATAGTCCTTTATATATTTATTATTATTTATTTATTCTTCAATAACACATTTTTTTGATCATATTTTAGAAAGTCTTTTAAGAATTTGGATAAAGAAATAAAATAATGAAAAATGGAACTCAAATACTCGCTAATTGGAACAATAAGGGAAAATACAAGACACGTAGATTTGACGTTAAATTGTGATTTTCCCTCATTTTCGCCCCGCTTAGATCAAATCTTGTTAGTAGCCGTCATTGTTAGGGTAGAGTAAGCGAATTGGGGCTAGCGTGTCGTCCCGACATTTTTTGACTCTACGATCGTGACTGTGATAGAGCACGAATTTCCCTACTCTACATTTAAAAATTACGAACCTTTTTAAGCGTAACTATCATTATTATGCTTGTTTTACATCATACTATTTTTTTGTCCATGGCTTCGTTCGCATTATCTTTCGATATTTCGGGAACATAAAAATAAAAACGTTAAGTTTTAAATTTCCATATCATTTATATTTATGTCCTATAGATATTTTTCCAGGAATTTCCGCTGACAATTTTCCAATTATTGTTGAAAATCGTTCGTGGTTACCACCTTTTGTTCGCATTAAAACTGTCGAGCGTGATCTGCATTTTATTATTAACTTTGGATTGATCTCATATACACTGGACGCTCTTCGCTCATGGAACGCTTATAGTTTGGCCCAGTCCGTCTAACCGTCTGTCCGCTATCAAGGTGAACATGCTAAAAACTCACTAAGAATTTTTTTTAAGCAAAATAGGATCATAGGAGAATTGGGCTTTACGATATAAAGATGCAGACATCTTTTCACGCATGTATCATGGGGAGTGATCCGAGGAATTGTTCGGACTAATTCCAGCAGTTGCATTCGGCCACAGGACATCTCGCCAGAAAGTTTGAAATTTCATCGTCACCACCTTGACCACCTCCGCTCCGGGGGTCGTGGGTTCGATTCCCACCTCGTCTACCTTACGAACAGACGTCCGTGTGTCATATAGTTCTGTATATATTTATTTATATATTCTTACATCGCACAATTCCCTTCTGGAATCAAGTACCAGGAATTTCCGAACCGATACGACTTAGGGACCTTTAAGAAAAGAGCATAATCATTCCTCAAAGGCCGGCAACTCATCTGTGAGTCCTCTGGTGTGGCATTTGTCCATGGACGTCGATAGATACTCGACTGAATCCACTGCGCGTTTTCACTTTGTAATATATAAAAAAAATATTAGCTATAAAGTTATTTAACAAATAACTTTATAGCGTATCAGGTATGGAACGCTTATATATAAACGTGCCTTGACCAAGTCTTGACAATTTTAAACCTTTAGAAAAAAGTGCTCCAAGCATTTTTCCTATCACATAATACATACTGACAAAAAATAAATATCAAGCGAGAGCTTTTTAAGGTGTTTATTAAAGCTCTTCGCTATAAGACCATTGACTGACACAACGATCGGGACAACGTCTGTTGATTCAACATTCTACATGGCAGTAATCTCATGAGCAATGTCTAATATTCAGTTAATTTTTCGTTTTATTATTACTGTTATTAAACAATAATTCCTACTTTTCTAGGCGTGCTGGTAAGGGTCGAATGTAAGAGGCGCTTCTTAGTGGTCACAGTTAATTCACCGAAAGCCTTTGATATGTCATAAATCAAACCTTTTCGCAATATTATTACTTATTATTCGTTTAATTTATATCTAGATCTTTATTGCTGTTATGGTTTTATAGAAGAATGTTATTGAAGTTTTTATTACAAAAAATACAGGTAGTACATACCAATTTATTTCTTTCATCATCGCATACTCATTTCTCAAAGGCCGGCAACGCATCTGCGATCTCTCTGGTGTTGCAGTTGTCCTTGGGCGTCGGTAGGTATTCTTAATCTATATCCCCCCATATAAATAATTACAAATAATAAACTCATAAATAAAATTCTAGAATATTCAGCTTAAATTTATATATACACTTATTTATCTATATATATATAAATGAATCGCAAAATGTGTTGGTAAGCGCATAACTCAACGACGCCTTGACCAATTTTACCAATTCTTTTTTTAAAATGTTTTTTGAAGTCTAAGGATGGTTTTTAGGGTGAGAAAAATTGGTATAATTGCCGGGAAAACCCTAAGAACAACCCTTTTCTATTTCCTTTTCTATTGCTATTCAATAGCTTGTATATTAAAGTTGTAAGTTTGAGTTCCTCAAATAAGTGTCATATACTTATTCCAGGAACTTCAGTAATTCTGTTCAATTTGAAGGGGTTTCATTTTTAGTGCGGAACCCTAATACACCTTCATACATCCCTTCTCTTAAATAGCTCAGTTTATTGTTGAAAATTGCATTAAAAACCGTTGCGTAGTTTTAAAAAAAGCGACTTATACTAAAATCTGTTCATCAAGAGAGACCATAGACACAAAAATCTGTTTTGAAATATTGCCTTTAACATATAGAACTGACACAAATATTATGATAAATGTTAAAATAAAGTGCATTATGCAAAAGAAACACCGTTGAACTTTGTCCTAGAAGACTACAAAGTACTACAAAACTTTGCGCAGCTACACAAAGTCCCCGGCCACACTACATGATCATTCAAATGAGGCTATATCTGGCTCCGGCATTATAGCTTTGCTCTGTCTGTACGCCTGTTTGTCTATCCGCAAGGTTGGCTCCTCCAAGAATTTCCAAACTATTATGCCGGAGCCAGACTATATCTTCATTTGTATGATCATGTAGTGTGGCCGGGGACTTTGTGTAGCTGCGCAAAGTTTTGTAGTACTTTGTAGTCTTCAAGGACAAAACTAGATTTTCATTATTGCAATAAATGTTATTGACTACCTAATACATATTTAAATATTGAATAGTCATAATATAAGTACAAATAAAGAAATATTTTATAAGAAAAAAGGGAAAAGTGTAAAAAAATGAAGAAAAAATAGTTGTATTCAAAGCCTTAGGCCCACTTCTTCTTTCTACTTACATAGCTATCTCTGTAAGAATGATCCTTAAACGATACCGAGCAGAGAAATAAATAATTAAAGTGTAAAATGAAATCGTTTGACATAATCCAACGACAAAACCGAAGCGGCATTAAGTTGTCTACCTTAGGAACAGACGTCCGTGTGTCATATAGTCCTGTATATATATTTATTTATTTATTTATTTATATCTATTGATTGCGTACACTTTGAGGGTTGAATTTTTCACAGCTTCAAGGTACCGCAGACTTCAGTATTTGGTATTAATTTCAACTTTAAAGCTCTATGCGTTCCTGAGAAAAAGGGCCTTGAACGGACGAGGTGATCCTATAAGGGTTCCTGTTTTTGCTTTGGTACTACGGTACCCTAAAATTGATACAGATAACAACATCACTTTAAAAACAGCACGGGCATTTAGCCTGTGCGGAAAATTGATTAACAAGAACAAAAAAAAGAAAAACTAAACGAATCTATATATAAATACGTAAACAAAAAACTTTTGGTACCACTTTACGACAATTGTGCAGACGGAGTATGAAGTTAGGCATAATAATAGTTTATATAAAGGAGAGTACACGAATGCTAATATTTTTATAAAACGTACAATATTAACATATTAAATTATTAAAATTAAACCACACGCACACCAATACCAAGCGATTTACACACACATGTATATGAGAGGTGTCGAACCGTTTTGGGGCATATCTCACTGTAGGCAATTTTATAGTTTATAAGGTCTACTATTTGTAATTATATATGTCTGCAGTGCTATGTGTGCCTCAAATAAAAGTTTTTTTTCTTTCTTTTCTTTCTTTCTTTCTTTGAAGTTGAGTGTTAATGATCATTATAAAGAGCACGCCCTTTAACGTACATCTGGGTCACGAGTCCCGGGCACTGCTATGGTTCCTTCCTCTGCAACGCGATGGACCAGGCACCCGCACGGTGAATCCATGGAATGCTCAATAACTCATCCATGTCTAATAATTAATGTGAATGAAGTAGCAGGCCTCAGCTGGTAGCCCAATAAAGCGAAAAGATGAGTTCCTTGTACTCTGGTTGAGTATTCGCTGCCGTCCTCCAGTGTTGCGTTGCAGCGTGATTTCCGTCAATATTTCCTAACCGCTTCTTGCGAGATTTATTTTGTTCTATGGAACTCATTACTATAGATAATTTATTACAGATAATTTATTTTTATATGAATTTTAATTTTGCTTTTTATTATTGTTTGACTTTTTATTGTTTATATGGGTGTATTATCCATATGTATGTATTTATATATTTACAAAAAAAAAATATTTGTGTATAACAGGCGGCTGTTACCTTTAACCCAGGCATTAAGTTGTCTACCTTAGGAACAGACGTCCGTGTGTCATATAGTCCTATAAATTTATTTTATTTATTTATATTCTATCAATTTTATGTCAAACGCGAAAAGGTTACATTAAAAAAAATATATCAAAAGCCCTAAGTGGTTACATTAGAAATAATTTTAATATGGTGGTTAAGTATTTTTAAATTTTCTAATTTTTCATAGTGTGCAAATATTAATTTAATATGCCATATTATAATTAAATCGTCATAATTGAAACTAAAACGCATCATTTCATAATTATATATAGCATCAGTGCTTAATTATAAAGTACGTTAATCCGTTCTATAACAAGTTTTATCTATTAAAAATTTAAATAATTCTTTTTTTTTTCTTTTTTTTTTATGTTACAAGCGGGCAAACGAGCATGCAGCAGGCACCGAAGTGCCTGCCGGCGCCCATGGACATCTGCACGACCAGAAGGCCAGCAGATGCGCTGCCGGCCCAACAACGTTTTTTATAAATTATTAGCGGACCCGGCAGACGCTGTCCTGCCCGAACGTTGGGTTACTTACTATTTACTACGCTCTATTACGCACGTACATATACTTCAGCGACTCATTTTAATTTGCGGCTATAAATTGAGATGTAAGCTATCCTATCTTTCAAGTTGGATTAAACTGCATACGGTGTGCAAATTTGATTAAAATTGGCTTAGTCGTTTAGGGGTCCATCGCGGGCAAATAACGTAACGCTAATTTATATATATTAAGATAAGATAGAAAAGTTTTTGCGTGCACGTGAGTTGACTTTTGGACATTTTATATTGTACTAGCTGTTTGCCGCGACGTTGTCCGCGTAAAATTCACCTCGCTCTTAGTGCTTAATACCTCCCCAATGTGGTCCCATCGAAAAATTGGTTCTTAGCGAATGTCTTCTAAGTATGAATTACCTTGCCAAAAACATTCACACAATTTAAGGAGAGTGCATTTTGTTTAGTTTTTTTTTCTTTTCAAATTGATGCAAATTAATGTCGAAACATGTTAATTTAATTGTTGTTTCACGTTTTTTATTATCTGGCTAAAGATAAAAATTAACTGAATGAAAGTGACTTGGTTAGAAAAAATAAAAAAATACCTTGCATTCCATACCAAAGCAAAACTTAGTTATTCATTTTAGAAAGAAAAGTGTAAAAAATGGTAATAGACAAGGATTTAGTTGAAAGAAAGACAACGAGTAGTTTACGCACCTTGCTAATGTGAGTGTTTATAATGATAATAATAATTTATTTATTTCAGGTAAAGTACACCCATATAATAACTCAATTGGCAAACCTGATTTTTACAATACCGACCGGGTAACTAAAATTTATCTTGGGCCGGCACTGAATCCCTTCTACGGTTTATCTCTTGGGGCACATTTTATTAATAAACGGACGGCCTGCTGTGGACCACAGAGGATGCTGTTCGTAAGACTGAGTTTTGGGACGGGACCGTTTGATACGCTGTGAACTCGAAAAAACCAATTGATACATTATAATCTATAATGTATCAATTGGTTCATTTGAACAACGTATATGCCATTAAATTGGATTCTACAGAGCATGCTACACTATTTAGCAACTCAGTTCTACCAGTTGGGTAGCTATGAAAAAAAAAATTCAATGGGGAAAAAACGATCAACGAACAATTTTATTAATCATTATAGAAATTTTACTTCATTTTATTAGGCATTCCGTAAACGGTTTTTGAATATAATGGACTTTTTGTATGAGCTATCAAGGGAGATCTTTCGTGATTGATATAGATTCCAATTGAAATCTCAGAGCTCCCTGCCACACTAATTAAATTAGGGAGTTTTGTAATACTTTGTAGTCTTCAAGGACAAAAATGTACAAACACTTTAAGCTATGTCCGGCCTCAGCATCAAAACTAGATCGATACGATTTCATAATAAGATACAACAATATTTGAGGTTGCCCAATTAGTCAGGGTAACCTTTTCGATTTTGTCTGATTATGGATGCTAATGGAGCAGATGTAAAGGGAACGAAAAATGCAGTCACGACAACGGAGCCGCGTGCAGGCGATGCGGACGGAGAGCGGTGTTTGTCCCAAAGAGACTAATTGTGAACGACAGCCTAGATCGATACGATTTCATAATAAGATACAACAATATTTGAGGTTGCCCAATTAGTCAGGGTAACCTTTTCGATTTCACCATCACTAGACGTGACAGCATTGCCGCCACTTCACGCCGATCTCATGTAAGAAAGAGGTATGGTACCCGGACGCGCCGGCCCAATTCGGCTACAAGCATGGCGCTACCTTTAATTCTTCCTGGGATTATCGCATTCAAGTAAAAAAACAAACAAACTCTTCAGCTTTATATATTAGTACAGATTTAGGCTGGCATCCACGCCTCTGTTACCTGAGAAGCCAACCCGTACAAGTTTACAGGCATATCTGTACAGGTAGACCAGAGCGTGTGTGGAACTAAACGGGGGACGTCGATAACCCAAATAAGTGTACATAGTGAGCGAGATAGCTAACTCTTGCTGGAGTTAGACGAAGATAGTGTTATCTCGCTCACGTAAACACGGATTGTTTACTGGTTTACGGCGTACACTAGTGTCGTCCTCCCTTTAGTACTTAAGGTCGTGCCTAATTGCGGCAAAGCAGCGTTATCATACGACACTACCTAATCCAGGTGTTATATTGTACTTGTAAATACAATCCGTGAAGATAAGAAAAGGTCGGTGTTTTATTGCTCCGTCAATATAACCCTATATAGTTGTATATTAGTATATCCTAATAGCGGAGCCAGACATAGCTCAAAGTGTTTGTACATTTTTGTCCTTGAAGACTACAAAGTTCTACAAAACTTTGCGTCGTCACTCAAAGTCCCCAGTCACACTTACAAAAACTTATTGTTATTGTAAAAGTAACAATTCGTAATAAACTCTGCGCGCGCAGTCCATTCTATGATATAGGTTAGAAACAATCATTCAATATTAGAAATAATAAGGCAAAGTGTAAGCAAGGCCAAACAGATCTTAGACGTCTAAGAATAGGACTTAATTTACTCTGCATACATGAACTTAGGGGAGTACTGTACTAAAGGTTATAGCGGGAACTGGGAAACAGTAGAGCAGTTCAACTGAATTTTTTTTAAAACACAATGGCATAGAGCCTTTGTTAATTTTTTTTATTTGTGGGCAAAAAATGCCGGTCGTTAACTAAAATAGTCATCCTTTATTATAACTGGATTGCTACATAAAGAACATTTGAACACCTTTAACCTTTGTTTTGTAATACTGAATACTAACTGAACCGACCCGGCTTCGCCTGACAGTTTAAGGACTTCAAATTAAATCAAAAAAATTCTAATACACTTCATTTTTTCTTTTCTTTTTTGCATTGTTTTGTGTTTGTGCCTTAGAACTTTCGACTGGGCGAACCGATTTTGATGACTCTTTTTTTATTTGATAGCTGGTGCTTTTCGTGTGGTTCCATTTCAATTTGGTCTAGTTCTGACAATCTGAAGTCGGTTTTTTTGACAAAATTTATACACAGTAAAGTCAAATATTACAAAATATAGAGGAACTAAAAGTTATTAGCTTTTTAGAACAACAGCAATTATTATAACAGTCATAAACAATGGTTAGCCTCTTTTCATAGAAACCAGCCCGTTATATGGTTACCAAAATGTATGGAAATGAGAACTCGTATTTTTGAAGGTCGGTTAAAAGTACACCGTTATCACAAAAACCGACCGTACAAATTTAAAATTGGAACAAATCTCGGCGGCATACGCTCGGGGAATAAGTAGGAAGTCCCGATTAAACCCTAATGTGCTCAAGTGACGTCCTCGTTGCCAAACACCAGCATAACCCGATCTCCTCCCCCCCTCGCGCGCCCACAAACCTGTACGACCAAGACCCGCATCCATACTCCACGATGGATCAATTGAGAATGGTCGGTACATTGGTACAGCCATCGTCCATTCTACAAAGACCTATCTCAGAGTCCCAACTCCGTATCGCCGGCGCGTTTAAGAGGGTCTCAGTAATTTGGCCATTGCATTAGCTCTATTGATACGACCGGATGCTTGCTTAAGACGGTGTAACGTCTAGTTGTATAGATTAGAAGTCGGTTTCGCAACTTTGCGTCGAAATATTAGCCTTCAGCACGTTTTCCCTTAGATCCGTTTAGCGTTATGTAATAGAGGTGAGGTTTATATCGCACCTATAGTAGAGCAATGCCTCAAGTTCGTTCCATGCCTAATCTGTACGTATAAAAACGAAAAGTCTCCTAGCACGAAATTTCGATAAACGCGGGACGTTTAAAGGCTAAATTTGGTATACATCCGCTAATAAAGGATTTTTCGATATGGCTGGATTAAGGTTCTAAAGGCTCTCGCAATTCTACGCATAGGAAGTCCCGGGAAACAGCAAGTATATTTCTTAAAGAAGTTACCAGGGTTCCATAAACCCCCTACTGTTGCCATTGTACAATGTCATCACACTATTACTATAATGTCGGAGCTAGACACAGCTTCATTTGAATGATCATTTCAATGATCATGTAGTGTGGCCGGGGACTTTGCGTAGCTGCACAAAGTTTTGTAGAGCTTTGTAGTCTTCAAGGACAAAAATGTACAAACACTTTGAGTTATATCTGGCTCCGGCATAAGTAGGATGTAGAAACTAAGTCTTCCAAACCGAAACAAGAGAGGCAGAGATCTTTAGAGCATGTGTCCTCTAACTACAGACAACCCGTAGGTTACCCTAACAGCCAACACAACTAAGACCGAAAATTAGTACGTTTTCGTATTATAAGTATGAAAAATCGCAAAGTCACACAAAACACCTATAACTTATGCCGGGGCCAGACATAGCTCAATATGTTTGTACATTTTTGTCCTTCTTATTTTCGTTTCAATGGCAAACTATATTTTGGGTGTAAGGGCATATATTTTCAAAGCCCAAAAAGTAGCGACATCAATTGCTCAACCTGAGGCGCATTTGAATGATCATTTCAATGATCATGCAGTGTGGCTGAGGTCTATGTATAACTGCGCAACGTGTTGTAGAACTTTGTAGTCTTCAAGGACAAAAATGTACAAGCACTTGTGTCTGGCTCCGGCATAACGAGAACGCATTTCCCCAGTTAGTAAATAATAAAAAAAACTCTACATATGACATCGACAAATTCCCTCATTATCTATAGCATGATCGAATGTTGCTTTAGAATTCCGCAGCGAAATAACGAAAACGTTTTATTTTTTTTATTGAAATTTTTGTTTGTTTAATTTTACCTTCATTTTATTACATTTGGCATTAATGTATCTATTATTATTCCTTGTGGAATCTATACTAATCTATATCAGTACTCATATATAATATATACCCGAAGAGTTTGTTTGTTTACTTGAACGCGCTAATCTCAGGAACTACTGATCCAATTGGTAAAATTCTTTCAATATTATCACACTAAAGTTGAATCATTGTAGATAGCTGAATGCCTGTGTTTTAGGTAAGAGTTTTACAGAAATATATATGTATATGTTTTTTGTAGAAATATATAAATGCATACATATAGATAATACACCCAGACTCGAGGCGGAAATCGAGGCCAAGACCCTCGATCGGAAGGCATGGTCACTGCCCACTGCGCCAATGGGCCAGTCTATGAAAATAATACCCATATAGGCTGCGTATAGCATTTTTCAAATTAATTCACGTGTACGGAACAGTTAAATGTAGAAGCATTAACACACTTGACATTTTTTTCCAAGCTGAGAATGCGACGTGCGATGCAAAATGTCGTCATTGTTCTATTTGCTGTTGGTAAATTGTGATCCATGCGGGATGCCGTACGCAATGGTTTTGATGATTTTAGGGCTTGATAGAGAGAATCTGACAGAACATGCAATACGTAATAAAGATATTGGGTTTAGGGCTTGTTAGAGAAGCTAGCAAAGGATGCAATACGTAATAAAGTTGTTAATTTTAGGGCATGATAGAGAAGATGGCTGAAGATGCCATACGTAATAATGATGATTTTAGGCCTTGATAGAGAAGCTGGCTGAGGAAGCCATACTTAATAATGATGATTTTAGGCCTTGATAATTGGATCTCGCTCCATCCTAAAACTCCAAACAGTAGACATGAGGCATTCAAAAAGAAAACATAATGTTTTTAAGTGTAATATTTTAAATATATTGTAATATACACTCAAATTATAATTTTAGAAGAAGTTATCATCAAGGTATCAAATAGTTCAAAAATTGAACTATTTTTGTTACTTCCAATTTGTTAAGAAGAATAGTAACAATTACTAAATGAGTCCTTTTTGTTTATAAACAAATAAATACACTCTCGTACGCAGTTTGAAGTTTATTTTCACTTTCACTTTGATAATAAATAAAACTTGGGGCTAAATTGACTTAGATTAAGTTGATTAAATACTAATTGCTACCTGCTACTTCGTCCGCGTAAAATTAAATGAAAATTTTTAGCGTGATATATAGCCTATAGCATTCCCCGATACATGGGTTATTTCAAACTGAAATAATTTTTCAAATCGCACCAGTAGTTCCCGAGATTAGTGCTTTCAAGCAAACAAACAAACTCTTCAGCTTTGTATATTAGTATAGACATAAATTGTTACAAGACTTTTACGAGACACGGAGACATTAATACACAAATCGAACCCTTTTCATTTCATAACCCTCTCTTATATATCCGCTTCCTTATCTTTTATTTGAGTTCCGCACGCACGCACACACACAGACAGACACATAAAATTTATAACACCCCTCTTTTTTCTATGAATTAGTATTGAGCATTTTCGAAAAGAAGAGGAAAAATTGAAATACTAGTAACAAAAGTTTTTCTAGTTTCTTTTAATAATGACTAAATAAAATGTCCCTGTATATATTTAAAGGTTTCCGTCTTGAAAGATTAATTTACTTGCGAACTTTTCTGGCGTCTTTTGTTCCAACGCGCCTTGTAATGGTGCGTCGGCGTTTTTGATTTGGTTTAAATTCTCTTCGGTATTTTTTTTGTAAAGAGATTTAAACGAACTAAACGTCATATTTAAAGAAACAAGCATATTTTCATTTCACTTATGATTTAAGTTTTGGACATGCGTATAAAAATTTTCAGTTATTGCTTAATTTTTTAATTGTCTGTCATGGTCCTGATGAAAGTTCAAAATGACTTATTTCAAAAATATATATTGCTTTCAAAAAAATTATAAAGAAGACTTAACTCCAGCTTTAACTTAAACCAGTTAAACATTAGATGAATAATATTAGCGCGATGATATATACCCTACAACCTTCCTCGACTAACGGGCTGTATCTAACACTGAAAGAATTTTTCACATCGGACCAGTAGTTCCTGAGATTAGCGCGTTCAAGTAAACAAACTCTTCAGTCTTATATGTTAATATTCAGTGGAAGTGTTGCATGACATTTATTTATATTAAAGATTCAGAAAAAGATATCAAAGGTATGGAAGAGTTATTAATATAAATAAAATTAATGGACCCTTTAAAAAACCATGTTGATAGTAAGGGAGCGATTGTTTTAGTGCTGAATATAAATGTATATAAACGATTCTCTCGAACACTTTTGCTATGTTACACAGTTTTGAAATAGACCGATAATTAGAAACTATTTCCTTATTTCCTTTTTTGAACACAGGTGAAATAAATGCTGATTTCCAAATATCTGGAACACAGCCTTCTCTAAGAGATTTGTTAAATAGCAAAGAAAGTGGAACCGCTAGTTTTTCAGCACACTTAGTTAAGAAGATACTAGATATATTGTTAGTAAAATGAATAGTAAACTTGGTCTTACATTGAACCTGAATCTATGTTTATCGTATAAATAATTCTGTGCTGAAATTGCGGCCTGCGTTCGGGCAATAAATCTCTACGCGTATGATTTGCGGCCATCTTGGAATGAACTGGAAAATTTATGGCATCCATAGATACTTTCCTTAAGCGAATGCTAACTTCCATTACGATATTATAAAAGCAAAACGTCGATGTTTTTGTCTCATTTTCTTGTCACTGTCCATCTGCATTGACAATTCTATCCGGTCAAGAAATGTCCTCGGAATGTCCAATGTCCACAATCTCACGACTTGAAATACTGTTTTTAGTGCCTTCCGAAACACACTCGGATATTTGAAAACAGTGGTAGAATGGGTCATCCATCTATCGCCCGGCCGCAGTTACTACTACTACCCTAACTAGCCAAAGGCTGAGCTTTGTGAGGGCTCGTGTAATTTTTCTTACGGGTAATTTTTTTTATGACGCTTTATTTTAATTATATTTTTTAAATTAATTACGACGTATTTAAGTGTTGCGTTCAGGTTGTAGTTGAGAATTTCTATATAATTTACAATGATAGGGTGAGTACTTACTTAGGCTAGAAAAGGTCTCAACAAACAGCTAAGAAATAAACTAGAAATAAATAAATAAACTTAAATTCACAGTTATAATATTCTTTAAAATATGTTAAGGATTGGTCAAGATGCCAGCCACTTTTCACCAGATTAAAATCAGTCAGGCGGGAATATATAAATATGGAAGAAATAGAAACAGCTAGCGAGACAAAAATTTTATTCGTCATAAAAACTGTAGCTCATATTGGACTATTAAATTTGATGTGCGTTTCAGTATGTATACAGGGTGTAAAAGACATCGTACCGGGTAGGCATCCCATGGGTTCGATTGGGTAGATGAAATTTTTTGTGGTGAAATTTTTTTGTCAGCTTTTTCTTGAAATGTACAATTCACCATTATACATTACATTCTTACCATTTTTTCAAACTGAATTCTGTGTAATATCATTATTGTTATCTGTCACAATGCGATTTTAAATCCGAAACAAATTTCTTCAATATTTTTACATCATACCGCAATGTAAATAAAACTTAAAAGTACTTCGATCAGCTGTTTTTGCATGGCATATTGTTTTGCGCGTCAACATTTTGTTGACGATTGCGTCCCAATGTTCAAGATACATTGCGCGTTCAAGAATGGGATGAGGATGGCAATATCCATAACCCCTCAATTTTCGGGATTAATGACTTTGTGATTTTATTTAGGACATTCAATGTAGCCTTATCACAAAGTTTGCGGTACGATGTCTTTTACATAAAAGAACATATATATGTATATCACACTCGCTGATATTTGTAAGTGAAAGGCGAGATTACCGACCAGTAGTTCCGGCGGTAGGAAATGTTTTTTTTCGGAGACCGTTTGACGGGAAGTGTCTTTCATTACCTAAATACATATATTTATATGATAATATTTTATTATTGATTAGCTGTTCCCCGCGACTTCGCACGCGTGAATTCAGTGATTTTGTTAAGTTTTTAGGGTTTTATTTCTCGTTTGAACTCTAATTATTTAGCTAAAAGTAAAGTAGCCTATGTATTCTTGTGAAATGAACTATCTACCAGTGAAAGTCCCATCTTAATCGGTCCAGCCATTGACACAGACAGACAAAGAGACAGATAAAAAAATTTAACTTGCGTTTTTGCTATAGGTATTGTATACATATTGTCATATGTCAGTTAGTAAAAAAACCTTTTGATTTTATAAACAGACCATTACCCACACTTATGCTGTGATATATATTATTTATAATACTTAGTGTGAAGCCGAAAAAGAGTATTTAATTTTTAGCGAAGTTTTGTAGAGTGCGTCCAGTTCAAAAATGTACCCCCTCCTTGGGTATGCATGCAAAATAGCGTGTAGACGCAATACATGCAAGCTTCTCAATATAATTGGTTTAATGTGCGTGGTTGAGTTTGAGATTACAATAAAATCGCTGTACACACACAACCAAGATTTTCAATTAATTAGAGAAGGGCGTGCATTTTTAAGCTAAAACATCTATCCCTTCTGCCAGCGCTGATTTTTGTATAGTCGACCAAGAAATTAGTTTGCCAAGCTAAGGTCGAATGTCGTCACGTCAATTAGTTAAAAGGCTTAGTTTTGCTTGTTATGCAATACGTTAATTTCCTACAATAACCCTAAGGAAAATTTTCTTTAACTAGGAGCTGTCATCCAAAATGGTAAAGCACTTTCTTGGTCGACTATACCTCTAGTGACAAAATGGCTGTACGTCTAGTCACGTTAAGTCTTCCCATCCTAGACCGAGGCTCTATGAGCATTTCTTTTCTACAAACCCCATGTCATTAGTGAGTTTCCATAACAAGGAACACTAATTGTAAGCCGATGTAATTGACATTAGGGTTGTGCATAAGACCGGTAAGTTATATAAAAAAAAATGGAAATTGTTTTCAGCTAGCAAGTATTTATTAAAACAATAATTTAAACTTCAGAATTCATTTTAATAATTGCAATCTAAAAAACTTTAGGAAAATTAAAAAAAAAAAAAGTTTTCAATACATTTTCATAAGACTGATTTTATATCATGTATTGAACTAAATTATCGTCAACACAGCGAAAATCTGAAGATCATTCTGGAGTTTGAACATACAGAAAAACAAGGCAAAGGTAATTTTTAAGAGACTTTTTTTGTTGTGTGCTAGCAACTATGCTAAGTTTTTAAATATTTCTATGAGTAAAAATGCAGATCTCTACACCTTAATTACATTTATAGGTAACAAACTATAAACATAAAATTAAAATAACGGCGCTATAAAATGATATGCAAAATTAATTCTCACGTCATTTCCTAACATTAAAGGTATATTCTATTCATTTCAAAGAAAGTTAACTGTACCCGCGCTCCGGATTCGAGTAATGGTCGTCAAACAATGGCGGCCGGCAAAATCGCGCCATTTTCACTCACAATTTGACAGATCAGTCTTTAGGGTTGCCTGCTAAAAGTGTTGAATTCTCGAAATAGCTAACTGTTGTTACTGTTATACGTTGCAACCTCGATTTAACAAATCGGAGGGGAACAAGAAAATATTCGTTATATCAAATAATTTGTTGAACTGAGGTTTGTTATGTTGAGGTTAGGTTGGTCTAAAATTCGTTATAAAGAGGTTGTTCGCAAAAAATGTTCGCATTGTAAAGGTATATCTTATATTAACTCTTATGGACAATTCAAGGGGATTACGAAGAATTTGTTAAATCGAGGAAATCGTTATATTGAGGTACGTTATATTAAGGTTGCACTGTACAACATACAACAAGGTATTGATTTATTGATTATTCGTCATACTTAAAATTTATAGAAGGCGGAGTGCTATTAATATACAAGCCAAAAGCTGATCTTTGTGAGGGTTTATGTAGTTTTTCATATATTATTTCATTATATTATTATTTTTGACAGATAACACATCTAAATATAAAGTTTAATTATAATGTTAAAGCACAAATCTATAGGCGTGCTAGTTTTTTGTAAACTGTACCACAAAACTGGTCAGTTTCATGGATAGTAATAATTATTGTTAATTGTTTATACCATATTTTATCTAAGTACTAGCTATGCCCCGCGACTCCGTTCGCGTGGGCAACCCTTAACATTTAGGGAGATGAAAAATAGATATTGACCAAATCTCACTCCTAGCCAATATGCACGCAAAATTTCATGAAAATCGGTCGAGCCGCTTCGGAGGAGTTTGGCAACGCACCCCGTAACACGATAATTTTATATATTAGATTGCTTATCATTTTTTCTAGTAATTGTCTTTAAAACTGACTTTTAGTAACAAACAGAAGCCCCGGGTGGAGCTTCCGATTGAGAGCCTCAACGCACGTTTCGCTTCGACACCGAAGCATCATCAGGAGATAGACTCTACAAAGGTTATTCGTAAAGTGAAATATATGAAGATGTTTTTCATACGGCACCTTTTCTGCCCGATCATGACAAAATAATATTTAAGCATAAATAATTTAGTTATCAGCGTTTAAATTAATTAAAAACATAGGTTGTATTTACATGGAATATATGGACTAGTAAGTACGCTATAGGAATTTATCAAATTGAATTAGTTCCTCAAATAGAATATTTAAAGTCTAAACAGATCTCACGTTTTGCCAAACGAACAGCTTTACTTGAGTGAGATTGGAGCATACGTTAGCAACGATAGTTTGTTCGACAAGAGGGGTTCCTTGTATTACTACGGTAACCAAAAAAATTGCCAAGGGCCTGTCGAAACACGCTTGTATAGAAGGGTTCCGTATCTGACACGCGATAAAGGTATTTGTTAAATAACTTCAAAAGTTATTGTCCGATTTCGCTCAGAATAATTTTCTTAACGAGTTATTAACATGTCCTGTCAACGTGGAAAGTTTCAAGTCTCTACATCTAATAGTGTAGCTTTCGGGTTGCAGCATTACACCGATTTTCCCTCGTATTCATTCGCGGATTAAAGCAAAGTAGTTTAGCCTTTCTCGATAGTTTTACTTACTTCTACGTTCTAAACGTAGCATCAAATGAAGGTTCGAGCTTCAACTTTATACGACTTACATGGCCGTAACGTCGAGAATTCTTTTTTTTTTGAAAAGAATATTAGGAATACCTTTTTAAGTATGTCTAATATTCCCTTTTCCCCTCCTACTAAGCTTAAATTAAAAGCTTGTATTAGGAGTGGGTGCGAACAGTATTTATTTTTAAAAAACTCAGCAATAGATGGCAGTAAAAACACAAATATTTTAGTCATGTTTTCTAGACCAACTGTACCCGCGTCTTCGTCCGCGTAAAATTAGGTGAAAAATATTTTCAATTTCAACGTGATGCGTAATAGCGCGTTTAAACAAACACACTCTTCAGCTTTATATATATAGTTTAGATAAGGCCTTTCTTTTTTTTGGAACAGCAGTCATGGGAAAACACGTGTATCGCTAATATAAAAGAAAGCATACTATGAAACGAAACGAGTGATATTTGACATACCTCAAAAAAGTTGTCGAAGTCCTGATCGCATATGACGTCATCTCGGTCGTGGTCCAGGAGTTCTGTGAAGAAGAGTGTCATTTTGTCCGTCTGTATGGAGCTTAACTGTGCCAGGGGTTGCTCCTCTTCCAAATCCAAGCATTCCAAATCCTCGCTGCATCGGTTTACCCATGTTGCTGTAATACAAATATCGTCATGTAAGTACGTCAGTTGTGTATAAATCTATACACTATACCAATATATAAAGCTGATGAGTTTGTTTGTTTGCTTAAACTTATATAAAAGGGTTCCGTATCTGATACGCTATAAACGTATTTGTTAAATAACTTCAAAAGTTGTTGTCCGATTTCATTCAAAATCATTTTCCTAGTGAGTTTTTAGCATTTTCTATCAATAAGGAAAATTTCAAGTCACTATGTCTAATAGTATGGAAATGCTAGGGGGGACCATCTTACGAGCAGACAGACGGACGACCGGACACAGCGAAATTATAAGGGTTCCTTGTAGTACTACGGAACCCCAAAAAGCAATATTTATGCTCATTATAATAGCAGTTAACCCGAAATCAAATGTCTTTTCTTTTTTAAATCCACACAAATTTACGCAACCGATTTCAAATTGGATTACGTCATTTGATATGTTTATTTCTTGCTAGAATTTCCTGTGCCTTCGTTCGTATCCACATAATTTTATCTATAGTAATAATTTAATTTATAAATGTATTTGCATTGACTCATTTTCAGTAAAACGGTTCTTAATAATCTGTCCTTATCAATTGCAACGCTTGCTTGTGTGTGAGCAGCGTATTTATTAACTCAACCACACGTTGCAGGTCAATGATATGGTCGCAGCCAGAGCAACTTAACTTAGCGATCAACTCAAATGCCGACCACTGATTAGGCCACGACCTCCTCAAAAGATTTATATTATTGAAATCATTTTGTACAAATCATGAGCATAAATAAAGAAATCGTAAGTAACGTATGTCGAAGTAAAAATCTAATTGTCTAACAGCAAAAGAGATGGGAAGTTGACTGGTAGAGTATCGAAATTCTAAAGCGATTTACAATTGTTCTGATACAGGTATTTGCGGCTACAACTAAATCACACCTACCATTTATACGGATTATCGACTCAAATGCCGACCACTGATTAGGCCACGACCTCCTCAAAAATAGTCATCTTTATGATACATAATTCAACACATACTTTTGTATACACAAATAATTTTCGCATGCTGCTTTACTCCTATGTCCTATACTATGTATAAGAAACTAAAAAGCCAGAGGACTAGCTATTCATATCCACGACACACCTTTGTAAATATTGATGCATTCAATATTTTTGAAGTCCCTCAGTGGGGAAATCAATGGAAAACCACACGATCTTGTTAACGACCGTAGTTTTTATGAACATGGAGATGTTAGATATAATTCATTAAGACCACTTAGGGATTGATCGTTGCAAAAGACTCGCACGTGAAGTTTTGTTTTGGCCGGGAATATCTAAAGACAGTGGAATATGTCAGGAGAATTCAAATAAACTAAGTAAAGAAACAATGATACCATCTTTACTAATAACCTTTGTAAAGTCTGTGTATGATGCTTCGGTGTCGAAGCGAAATGTGCGTTGAGGCACATCGGAAAGTCAGTATAGTGCTGTGCTTTGGTGGCGGATTCGGTGGTGTAGCTTTCGGGTAACACCATGCGAAGTTTTTTGCATAAAATGTTTTCGGGTTTCCCTCCGTCGAGAGTAATATTAAGTACTTTTATTCAAAGTTGGCTGATTTATCTGTTGTGTAGGTACCGACGGCAGTTACTGTTCTCTAAATGTATCTGTTCTCATTTCTCTTACGTATAATAAATTCGCTATCGTTATAGAAATTGCTTTTTTCTCTTAGTATGATAAATTATGCGGCGCTGTGTTGATGGAATTTAGATGATTCTTCTTTGATGTGGTGATAGGTTATTCTGTAATAAGCTACGTATATATATTTACTCTGAGGTTCATATCTTTGTTTTTTGTTTTAAAGTAATAAAATTTAATAGGTAACTTAAATAACTTTTACAGTACACAATATATTTCATTTTTTATAATTACGTCATTCGCGCAACTAGAAAAAGAAGACCACTTCTATGTCCATTCTCTCCTTTCCCGAGCCAGTACAGTAAATAATAATTATAAAAACAACTATTTATTTAATTTACTTAACCCAATTACAAAATTTGCTTATAAGAATAAAAGTATAAATACTATGGTGAACTATAATCAAAGATAAAAAGAAGACACGAAATATATGAGAAACTTACTAATGAAATAATTGGGCTTGTGAAATGAAATAGTGGCAACCTCAGCATAGGATGCCGTCGTATGCTTTATAGGACAGCGCTGATTTTCAGGTGCGACCCTTAGGTGACCACACGGACATGACGAAATAAAAAATAAAATATCTAACAATATATTGTTGGATAACTTACAGTTAGACGGTAAAGAAAAGTTCTTACAAAACTAGCTGTGTGCCAATGAAAGTCCCATCTAAATTGGACTAGTCGTTTCGTAGATTACCTTTCACAAACAGACGATGAGGGAGAAAGATTTTTTTAAAATTAGTTTTTACTTTTTTTGTTAAAAATATAAATATCGCATATATGGCCATGCATGCATTAAGTAAAATTTTATTATGACGTAAAAACAGACGTTTCAATTTTATTTATATCCACAGATTGATGCGTGCCTTATCAGTTCATGAGCAATGACAATAACGCTCAGAAGACCGTAGCATATTGTCCCAGCCTTTAACTATGTAAAATATCTAATATACCATGGCAACGGTATTAATTAACTACAGAACATTCTTGTAACATACTTGGAGGAAACTGGCTAGTACTTTGAATATTATTTCCGCATTCCTTTCCTTCCTAGGGGCCACCCTCCTCACCAGCAGGAACACGACGCCATGGTAGGAGAAAGAGTACTTTGTACGGTTCTGTACCTCCAAAGGAAATAAAGAAACCTTTCTATGATCGCTTCGTTGTCCGTTTGTCAGCCAAGACCCTTTTTCTCAGGAATGCGTAGAGCTATAAATAGGAAATAATAACAAATACTAAGGTTGGGATCCATTAAAACGTTAAAAAACCTAATTGTCTAAGTGTACAAAATCAAAAGATATGGTCATTTATGTCGTATTTCACATACTACTACATTTGCAAAGGAAATCAAAAATATAGGATACTTCCAGTTGACCAGAATCATAAAATTACTCCAAAAGTTATGTCTTAAAGTATAAATATAGGAAAATTTTGAAGACACGTAAATTTGGGACAATAAAGTGTTGTGCATTGACACTGTCAAATTAAAAGGAACTCTATGGTAAGTATAAATCTTAAAGTAACCTGGCAAAGTATTACGTGCTGATACGAAACTATTAGTGCGAGAATCTGGCTCGCACTTGCCCAGTTTAATTTATTTGATTGGTCCGTTGGCGCAACGGGCAGTGCCTTTGTCTTTCGCTCCAGGGTCGTGGGTTCGATTCCCGCCTCGAGTCTGGGTCTATTATCTATATATAATATGTATTTATAATTTCTGCAAAAATAAATGTTTTTGTATTACAGGCCTCTGTTACTTATGACACAGGCTTTAAGTTGTCTACCTTAGGAACATACGTCCGTGTGTCATATAGTTATATGTGTATTTATTTATTTCGTCAAGATAACAAATAACAACCAAACCTGACAGCTGGCAAGTGATTCCACAAAGATGTTGTGCTAGAATGCGCACTTTTGGAAGTTTGGACCTAATAAATCACGAAGCAATCTGCAACACAATATTGTTCTAATTTCAAAGATTTTCTAAAAGTTTTTTCGTTTATTGAAAGATAATATGTATAACCGTTATTTTTTAATAAAAAAATACCGGAAAATGTTGTTAGCGATTGCGGATATCGGATTCTTTACCAAGTAACATACGTAAACGGCACGTAAAAATATATATTTTTAAATATTATATATATATATATATATTCAAAATAAAACTTTTAAATAGGCGTAATGTGTTAAACATCGTGACGCATACACGGTGACACTGTTTTGTTCACTGTCATGCTTGTAAATAAATAAAATAAGGCGTCTTCTGAAAATCAGCGGTAGAAGTTTGAAAAAATTCTCACTTTGCTGAGAAGAAATGCCCTTTTGGGGCATCTCGCTATATAATGTATATAGCAGGTTTGAGCCTCAATAGCTCAACGGTATAAGCTATGGACTGAAATCCGCAATTTACCAGGTTCAAACCCCACTACCGTTGGGGTACTGTCGCGCCCGCTCCTAATACAAGCTTTTAATTTAAGCATAGCAGGAGGGGAAAAGGGAATATTAGACATACCTAAAAAGTATTCCTTATATTCTTAAAAAAAAACTAAATTGTATTAAATATTTTATAAGAAAAGTTAGGCTAAGTAATGTATAGTGTGATGAATCCAATAAATGCTTTTCTTTCTTTCTAATTATAAATAAATAATTAACATAAGTCTTCGGATCACTTACATACACTTCACACAAAGTGTCTCTCCTATTATTTTTATTAGAGGTGGGCCCGACAATTGAGCGTGGGCGAAACAAGCCAGTGACCCTAAAAATGATAACCAACGACTCAGAAATTCTCTGTTGCGTGAAATAATTTAAGTTTTTCGATGTGGAACGTCCATTGGTGCATGATGGACAACTAAGGTGTGGAGTGATCTTCCCGCGTTAGTGTCTCCCGATGCGTTGACCTATAAAGTTGAAATTAATACCAAATATGTAGGTTTACGGTCCCTTGAAGCTGTAAAAAAATTAACTCTCTAAGTGTACACAGTCAAAAGATATGGCCATTTATGTCACATTTCCTATACATTTGCTAGGGGAACCAAAACCTATAGGGTACTACCCTGTTGCGGATAGATGAAACAAGAACGGCAAAGACACGTCCTCCATCGAGGGCCTAAACGGAACGACTGTACGTGGCTGGCACTAGTATACAAATAGCGGGCGAGATAGGTACGCCTTGAGATATTCCGATCTTCATTTTCACAATGATAAGGGTTCATTTAAACACATTTTAAATAATAATAATAAAACCATTTACCTTTGTCCGCGTAATATTTGGTACAAAAAATAAAGTCAATCTAAGCATGATGATAGCCTGAAAGAATTTTTCAAACGGGACCATCAGTTTTTGAGATTAGCGCGTTCAAGCAAACAAACAAACTCTTCAGCTTTATACATATATTAGTATAGAAAAGCAAAAGATCACCTAAAACAAAATCTCAAAAACCGCTGGACGTACAATGATGACTTGCTTGCATTGCATGCCATCATTTAATTCCATGCCAGTCATAATATCAAGGCAAATGCTTTGCTGTAGTTTTAGAAAATTATACAGGGTGTATAAGACATCGTACCGGATACGCATACCATGGGTTCAGTACATGATTCTAGACTCTCCAGTGATGAAATTCTTCGTCGGCTTTTTCTTGAAATGTACAAAATGTTTACCATTTTTTAATAGAATACTGTACAATATCATTATTACTATCTGTTCAATGTCCCGCTATTAGCCAATATCCTTTATGTTTTTTTACTACCGAATCTCAGACCTACCAAACATGCACATAAATTTTCATAAAAATCGGTCAAGCCGTTCCGAAGGAGTTTAGCAACGAGCACCGTAACACGAGAATTTTATATATTAGCAATGGACGCTGTTTACAATTTTATATTCCAACCCATTATTAAAGTTTAGCAACAAACACTATGACACGAGAACCTTATATGTTAGAAATTGTTGATATTTTATCATCCCCAAACTAATCTCAGATTTGCGCAGAGTAAACCTTAATCCTACGAACCATAAGAGTCAATATCACTATGTGATACACTTCATCACAGGCAATTCATTTTATAGTTTAAGAAAATAATAAATATGGTGCACATTTAACATGGAGAAAGTTTCTTTAAATCAGTGATTCTCAACCACTGTGCCGCGGTACTTTTGTGTGCCGCCAAATTTTGCAAATATATAATAATGTTAACATTTTTAAATTATATCATGTTGGCAACATTTTATACATATCGAGATTACGAAGAGCAATCTTTGGTGTCGGCGACATTGGAGTGACGTTGCTACTCTGTGGATGTGAAAGACTAGCTTTATTATGACAATTGATGTTTCCGTAACTAGGTGTTTTTATTTTCATTGAGTGACCTAAATATTTTTATGTAACCCAATTCACTAGTATGTGAATATTTATTAGTTGAGAAACATTGTCAGTTCACATACCAATTAGGTATCCAGATATAAAAAAGGGGTTATCCAGATACAAAAAGAATAGTAAAATGCATTTTAGTTTAGTTTGATTTTTCATGTTTTAAAGTTAGTTTTATTTTAAAACATGAAAAAACAAACTAAACTAAAATGCATTTTTCTTAGATCTGTATGCCACATTCTTGCCACTCTTAGTTTTTTTACGTTTTCCAAATAAAATTGATAAGTTGTATTCATTACAAAGGAATATTCTTAAAAATACTTTACTTTGAAATCAATACAGTGAATAAAACTCATCAAGTTCAACGAGATAACGAAAAAACATCTGCAGGCAGCTGTATTCCACCACAGGATATCTCGCCAGAATCTAAAATTTTACCCTCACCACCTTGATGTCCTAAAATCCACAACCGTGCGATTTTCAAGAAACTTCATACCTCGCACAATTCCTCTCGGCAGCGCATCTGCTGGCCTTCTGGTCGTGCAGATGTCCATGGGCGCCGGTAGGAACTTTGGTGCCTGCTGCCTGCTCGTCTGCCCCCTTGTAACATAATAAAAAAAAAAACGTAGTTGTGACCTATTAAATATAACTCCGCCTAAACTTATTAACAGAAAGAAACTGTAACTTTACATAAAAAAAACAAGAACAAAGAATTTCCCACAAATAAAGGTAAAAGGTAAGTAATAATGTAGATTTAGCACACGTTGTTATATGAGGAAATCAATAAAATATTTCTCACTCACCAAGTAAAATTTAATTCTCGATTAGATTCGACGTTAAACGGTCGTTTAATCTGTGTTGATGGACGTCAATTTGTGGCTATAAGTTTAGGTTCATCTCAGTTTCGCTGTTTAATAAATCTATTTCAGTTCTCTCTTATTTTTACTGGTTGGAACTAGTTGAACCACGAGGAGAACCAGCAAGAAACTCGTAGTTACCCTTTTAAAAATAATTCTTACAAAAAGAGGTAAGCGTTATGACTTCACAAAAGGTGTGTACCGTTTGCTAGCTGAAACAAGAATGCGAAATTCAACCAGGCTGAATGGCCCGCTGGACAATGCAACCAATTGAGTGCGCTAAAAAAAGATGTGCTTCAAATACAGCCAGTATTTTGCATGTTTTTATAGCGTTCGAATATTATTGCTTTGATGCTAATTTTTTTGAATAAAGAATACTTTAGGTATTGCCTAATATTCCCGTTGTGGTTAAATAACCTCGTATCTTTTCATGCTTAGCGTCATTGGTATCAAATTGTTTCAACAAGGGTTAGCCTGTGGGACGAGCGGAATTCAACCAGACTGTTACGGCAATAAGAAATTTGACAAGCTAATTTCGTATATGAAAATAGGTTTACGGCATGCAACAATGGTCTTAATATATACAAAATAAAGTTGACAATATTTACCATATTCATCGATGACGTTTTTCATGCATAGTGTGGTGCGTACACTTTCGATAATCGATATTTTTATTCCTAATATATTTTAAGCTGGCGAAGTAACGAATTAATTAAGAAAAACACGATTCTAAGAATTTAGATTTAAATCTAAAAATAGAGAAAAGAGCATTAATAATTCTCGTATTTATGGAAAAAAATTAATTAGGTTATATTTATCTAGTTCGGCTATATCTAGTTATTTAAATGAATTAGACATGTATGTCTATTTCATTTAAATAACTAGATATATTTAGATACATCTAAAAATATCAATAACATGTTAATTTATATTAAAAAAAAATATTCTCGGAGTTGACAATACATCGTATTGTGTAGTACAATAGTTTTTTGTCATAGCATGTATTGTCAATTATCAATAAACGTCACAAAAAAAACTGTACAAGTGAAAAGTAATAAACTATGATTAATTATTTATTGGAAGACAAAGTTATAAATACAAAACCTCGACATTAATGTTTTTCAAAAAAATTAAGTTATCTTTTGACATGCCACGTTTTTCTTATCGTCCCTCTAATATTGTGTCTGATTTATTTATTTTCTATTTATGTCTTACATTACTCGATTGCAAACGTTTTATCTATACATCTTGTTTTTAAATTCGTTCCTTGCAAAATTTTATTAAATATTTTTAAATAGACGAAAATACCGTTGATGAACAACTTGCAGTATTTAATTTCTCAGATTTATTGTCACAACTTGCTGTATTAGGCTGCACAGAAACGGATTCTCTTCGATGCTTTTTTTAGGTGACCTCAAATCAGGTCTTTCAAATTTACCTCGTTTAATTGAGGAATCAGCGGTCATTAACATTTGGGTCTTGAAAACAAGATGAATCTAGTGTATGAATTTCATCTACTATGTTCTACTATATATTGCTATTTGGTATTGTAGCTGAGCTCTGTGATGTTATTCACACATTCATGCAAAACAATCTTATTTATAATATTATTTTTTAATATTATTACATTACATATTATATATTTGATAATATTATTTTTTCATAAAAATGACTCGAATATTGAGGATCTTTAAGGTAGGAAACAACGTAGATTTCGAGTGTCTAAATCCATTAAATGTTATTAAAAAATCGTGCTTGTCTTATCGGAATCCAGATAAATCTGCCCGCTGCATCTATACATTTTTCTTTGATAAACCTAAAAATATGTTCTTACTTGACATCTTATCTTACATATGGCAATAATAGAACTTTTATTTAAATAGTTATCTTGTAACTAAAGTTTGCAATACAACTTATGTATTAGTTAAGTTTATATTATAAGAAACTAATGTATTCTGACGACTCGTCGCTGAAATTTTCCATAGCATGAAAACAAACCTTGGTGGTTTTACTATGCTATCTGCTCTGAATTGATTGTAAAATGTCTCGTATAAATGTGCGGGGGTTCTGGTTGTGTATGACAGGCGCCCGTGTGTCATATAGTCCTATGTATTTATTTAACTATCCTCATTAAATTATATCTCCTACTCAATTTCAGTTCGCACCTCGCCCAATTATGCACATCCGTAATACTCTCGGCGTGCATAAGCCAGCATACCCTCTATGTCGCGTCCCTCAAGCATATGTAAAGAAGATTTACCTCTAACTTTACAACACGCCTAAAGAAGTTTTCACGGCAAAATCCTCAAAATTTAAAATTATCTAAATTAACACGGACGAAGACGCGGGATGCAGTTAGGTTTTGAATATAAAGAAAACTGCTTCAAAAAGTTTGTTTTTTTTTTTGCTTTTTTTTCATATTTGATTTAAATTGTATAAAGAGATCATTTGTTTTTTCATCATCATAATTATTCAAAAACTGTAAATAATAAAACGTCGATTTATAAAAATCTTATTACTTGACGCCGGCTAATGCACAACTCGTGCCGGAGCCATAGATTAAAGAAGAAGAAATGCTGACAATTGACATCTATGATTGACATTAAGTTTCATATTTAAAAAATGGGGCAAAGGTTTGATAATTTTAAAAACAAAATAACTTAAATGAGATATTTTGATTAAAGTATATATTTTGAAGACATTTTCCAAGGTAAAATTTTATATTTTAGCTTCTCAAATTAATCGCAAAAACAATTCCACTGGGCGTTATGTATGTTGACCCTTGCCTATTTATCATTATAAATATAACATATTTTTTGGATTTTGGAAGTCATTAAACTGGGTCCTGAATAGTTATTTTTTTATTTATTTACTATCTAGCAAGAAAATAATAAAACAAAATATTTATCTTACAACAGAGGATTTCATTTGTCATGGAAACTGAAGACGATGTTGTCATTCTAATCGTCGGTGATGAAAGTGGAAATTCAACTTTTCCCGCGCCTTTCCAAATTAAGCAAGAAGCGGTAGATGCTTTCGATGATACTAATATTAATGTTATAATAGAGAAGCTACTCAACGATGCAGATGAGCAGGGGGAATTAAATTTTCAGGAAACCTTAGTAGATGATACAGAAATAATACAGGATTTTGATTATGAGAATATTAAAGATGAAACTATTGAGGAAGAAGTTGAGTACATTGAAGAGGCTTTGGTAGCTGAAAATGTGTGCAATCAACAAAAAGAATACAGAATATATTTCCCAGATAAAAATAATAAATTTAATAAGAGAACTAAAATGGTCAGTCCTTCTTTAAGGCAGTCTTATGTTAAAACTTTGAGGGACGAATATCCGGAATTGAGAGAGGATGAAGAGTTACTTATTAATTGTTTAGTAGATATAATGAGACATACTAAGCCCCCACCTCCACCCAAAGATTATTATATGATGAATGATATAATGCTAGAGTGAGTTGTTGGGCCTTTTCTTTTTTTAGTATTAATATTAGCTTTCATTTATATATATATATATATAGACACACTCCGGGGGTCGTGGGTTCGATTTCCACCTCGAGTCTGGGTGTATTTTCTATATATATGTATTTATATATATCAAAAAAAATATTTGTGTATAACAGGCGTCTGTTAATTATAAAACAAGCATTAAGTTGCGTACCTTAGGAACAGACATCTGTGTGTCATGTAGTCCTGTATATATTTATTAGGATACCTTGCATCTTAGCTTTTAGTAAAATTTATACTTTATGTACTTTGCAGGTGCATCCATTGTGGAAAGAAAACCGAGTCAATACCAGCAGCGGGTCGTCACTATCAGCAGAACCATGGAAGTAGATATCTCTTCTGTTATGCTTGTGGTGTTACCTTTAGAAGGTAATTTATATTATTTATATCTAAAATATAAAGTTCTCTTGTCACAGTGATTGTTGACAAACTCCTCTGAAACAAACAATTTTTTAATGCCCTAAATGATAAAGTCGCTGGGTTCAGCTAGTCTAATATATAAAATTCTTGTCACAGTGTCCATCGCCAAACTCCTAAACCGTTGGACTGACTTGGAATAAATTTGTTGTGTAATATGCACACAAAATTTAATTAAAAACCAAATTATATAAGATTCTCGCTATTAATCAAAAGTGGCTACGCTGTCTGTTTTCTTTTATTATATAATTCCAGGAGGATAAAAAAAAGGAAAACTCATAGGAATATTTAAAAAATACCAAAAGGTGTAGAGTAGGTCGCATCTTTGGAATTCTTCCAATAGTTGGGGTTAGTATTGTCTTTGACCTTTCGTCTGAATATAAATTGGGCAAGACAACGTCAACCAGGTCTGCTAGTTATATTATATTTTTATGTATTTTCAGTACAACAAATCTCTACAAACACGAGAAGCACTGTGACTCCCCGGATGCTGTGATAGTGCTGAAAGCGCGTGCAATATCTTTGGGCAGGAAGGGACGTTCCAGACCCTACATACCTGATTTCTTCGAGAGGGAATCTAAGAAGAGGTGTGCCAACTTTCATTTCCTCTATCCTATTTTTGGTCATTTATAGAGATAGGTGAGGGGGACCCTTATCTATCATATATTAATATGTGAACAGAAAACTTTCGGTACCATTTTACAAAAACTGCGCAGACGGAGGAGTATGAAATTTGGCACGGTTATAGTTGTATATAGAGGATGCGAAATGATTTACAGACCAATCTTTTTATATATAATTCTACTGTACGTGTGTACATCATTGAGCACATACTAAACAGATTTAAATGTTTTTTTATATGCGTTTGGGTGGCGCTCTGGATGGTATCTAGGTTAACTTTTTATCGATTTTTACTTTTGGGCAGGACAACGTCTGCCGGGTCCGCTAGTTTTACCATACGAATGCGGCAAAGCGAAGTCATGACGACCACATGTATATTAATTGCAAAAAAAATCAAACATAACAATGCTGTTGTACAAATAAATATTTTTTTTTGTATATAACTTTAAAATAGCATATAGTACGTAAATCTAAAGATTGTGTCTAATATTTTCCTTTCCCCTCCTATTAAGCTTCAGTTAAAGGCTTGTGTCACTAGTGGGTGCGACCATACTGCAACAGCGTTGGGATTTGAACGGGATTTCTTTTTTTAATTATTTAATATATTTATAATACATATTTTATAAGAATACTAGCGAACCTGGTAGACGTTGTCCTGACACTGTTGGCTTACTGTTACTATTGAAGATCAACATATAGCGCCATCTCACATATCTTCTACGATAATAGAGATATATAGAGAGAGAAGGAGCAATTTTAATGTGCATAAAATGTATCCAGCGTATTTGATTAAATTAAGATAAATATTAATATGGTTTACCTTTAAAATTCCTTCGCAAATAGTTCATTATTTTTTGTACTATGTAAAAGATGAAAATTGTTACTCTGGGTTATACTTAGGACATAGACATTTGCCATCACTGACTTTTTATAGATTTTTTAAGATATGCAATTTCGTACTAAATTATTTTGATCTATCTTGTAAAGTTTAGCCAACGCACGCAATGTAAGCCCGCGAAAATACATCACGTTACAAATTCTTGATAGATCATTCCCAGCATGCCCAGACGGATGGCAACCTTAATTCAAACCGCGTGATAATTCGTTCGGTACATTTTGCGTTTATTGCGAAAAGACAGGCACATCGCGGACGACTTTGTTTTATAACGTGTAGTGATAATCATAAACAGATATAATTCACATATTTAAGCTACAACTGCGACGAATGCTCGGCGTCATTCGCGTCAAAGCTCAGCCTGGTGGCGCACCAGAACACGCACCGCGGGCTGCGGCCCTTCTCGTGCCGCCAGTGCCCGCGCGCCTACACCTCCTACACTGCGCTCTCCGTGAGTTAAACTATCCCTATATTGACAGCTGTCTGCCTGTGAAAGTGCCATCGAAATTGGTCCAGCCCTACTGAAAATTAACGATAGCAAACAGACAATTAAAAACATTTTAAAGACGAGGAGATAATAAAATTAGGACCATCGAAGTTAGACAAACCGTTGCGCGTTAGAGCTAGTAATAAAATACTTATATTTTTTTAAATTTCTATCCAATAAGAGCCATGGTTTCACTTCTTAAATGAAATGAAAATTGATCAATTAATAATTTGATTAAAATTAATCTCTCTCTTTATCAGCCGTTATCGCCCTCTGCTGGGTACATAGGCCTCTCTTCTTTTATGCCACTCTCCTCTGTCTTGCCAGTACCATCAGGGTACCTGCCTCTCCCTTTATGTCATTCAACCCTCTTGCTACGAGGCGACGTGGATTTCTCCATATCGCTTTAGGCCACCACTCGGTAATTGCTCTAGACCACTTGTCATCACCAAGTCTCGCCATATGTCCTGCCCAGCTCCATTTGAATTCGGCTACTTTGTGTCTGACGACCTTGACTTTCGTATGGACTCGGATTTCGGTATTGCAAACTCGGTCTTGAAGTTTGATGCTATATTTTATTATAAAATGAATATTTAAAAATAAATCTTCTTCTTAGAGTTATCCCGGTTTAGTAGCATGGGCAAGTTAAGATGGCCGATTGCCATCTGATTTCATCCTCGGAACCCCCACGATCTCTACAACCTTACGATTGATATCACAAATTGACATTAATCGGGCCCCACTGTTTTGTTAGCCTTCGGAAACACGGAGGTCTAATATCAAATATAAACCAGTATTTCAATGGGTCACCCATGTATCAACCGGTCGCAGCATGAGCTACTTAACCTAGCGTTCGCCTCGATAACACCACGACCTCCTTAATTTTTACGTAAATAATATGAATAATTTCCCACAGCGTCATGCAAAAAAGCACTTAAACCAGACGTTCATATGTGACCACTGCGAGCGTGTCTTCAACGTGAAGACGGCGCTAGTGGCGCACATGGCCACCCACGAACGTGAGTTTTTTTTATACTTATTCTATACGACTTGATATTTAAAAGAGAAAAGATTTGATTGCTTTTGTTTGCGTTGAATTCTGATTCTTAGTGCGGGTGAGTCCGTTTTACCCGCAAACATCTTCAGGATACTGTTGGAACTTAGCCGCAGTCTTGTTAATGAGGATGAGATCTTAGTGCTTATTATATTGTTTGTATTATAGCTTGTAATATAGATACCCACTCCGTTCCTTAGCTCTGCGAAAGCACGCGTGCCCGGAGTGCGACAAGCGGTACGCGCAGCGCTCCGCTCTGCTGCTGCATGTGAATCGGCAGCACCTCGGCTTGCCACCGCCCTGCGCCTGCCAGCTGTGCCCCAGAAGGTACTAACATCTTCCTAGAGTCACCCAGCCTACCATAGAGTTTATATTCTACCATAGAGTTTATATTTCACTATAGAGTTTATATTCTACCATAGAGTTTATATTCTACTATAGAGTTTATATTCTACCATAGAGTTTATATTCTACCATAGAGTTTATATTCTACCATAGAGTCTATATTCTACTATAGAGTTTATATTCTACCATAGAGTTTATATTCTACCATAGAGTTTATATTCTACTATAGAGTTTATATTCGACTATAGAGTTTATATTCGTTTTATACCAGAGTCCGCCTAAATTATATAGGATTTGGCTGTGCGGCGACTGTCGTCGGACGTCATCCTCGGAACCCACACAATCTCACGACTAATACAACTCAGTGACATTAATCGGGGTTAATCTTACGTGCCTTCAAACAACGGTGGAGGTCGTATATTTAAAAAACAGTCTTCGAACGGGTGACCCGACTGCAGTAAGGTTTACTTAACCTAGCGATCGAGTCAAGGCCGGCGACGCATCTGCGAGCCATGTGCTGATGCATGCCCTTTAGACCATCTCAAATTTCTAATGAAAACTATACAATCGCCTGATTATGTTTATATTCTTACTAACACATGCTGATAGATTGCGGGAAGGTCAAAAGGGAAAGAGAGTCTCCAAAGAACTCTTTTAACCTACATAGCCCCGATGTAGATATATTTCAAAGGTATATTTTAATTAAGTAACCATGGGACTGGCATGTGGTCTGAAGGATATAATACTCTTAAAAAACACCAACCATAAAAGCACGCACGCACGCGATATATGCATAAAATACGTGCATTCGTACAGACAAACTAAACTTAATTCCGTGAGGGTACTGTTCATAATTACTAAAAATCTATTAATTTTCAATGTCTAAAATGTTTTATTAAGTTCCTCGATATCTTTAGGTGTATGAGCCGTGTCCTCAAGGCTTAGACGCTTCATTTACTCCGGCATAGCAACCCATTTTTCCCCTTTGTGACGTACGCACAATTACGTAAGGACTACGTAAATGGGCTATTTCATTGGCATTCTCACATATCAAGTTCAGATAAGGCAAATATGGGACAAGCTTATACACCATGACTTTCCAAATAAGAGGATCTCTTTTCCCCCCTTTGTGTATATAGTGCCAAAACGATTCGCAAACAGCCTTAGATTCCGCTACGCTGTTTGTTAATCTATTGGTTTCTTATTTTTTATAAACAGTTAGCTATTCCAGACTATCTAATAGGAATTTTAAGAATATTTCAAATTCTAAGAACAGCTAGATTTTGTACCTTAAACCAGGGGTGGGAAAACTTTTGGCAGGCAAGAGCCACATCCTTAAGAAATTAAATGTCGGCGGGCCACATTTGTAAGACAGTTATATGGAAATATGTTTCTACTTATCTATTTATGCGGGTAGATGTTTAAAACAATATTGAAAATGCCAAATTGTAGTACAAATGTGCTGTCTTATTTAAATTTTAGTACAGCACGATAAAACTTTAGGCTCGTGTAATGTATTTTTATTTATAAGAATTAGAATTCCATTTACAAAACAGCCAACCGCTACCTTAAGCCAATTATGTTTACTGAAAATAGATAGAGAATAGATTGAGTATAGGCAGGCATAGTAAGCACAAATGAGTACGTCCTATGATTATAGGGGTAAGATAAGGAATCAATCAATTGAGTAGAATTTTTTACGAAAGATTCTACGACAATGTATATCGGAACCAGAAATAATACGTAACCTCACCAATAAAGACGACGAAGATCGACTTACAAACGAATTTAACATTGTATTGTATGTAATCGTACGACTGATTCTGTTCAACGAATCAATGCTGGCTAAAATCATGACGTGCCCACAATACCTGCTCAATTTTTTTATTAAGACTTTAATCGGGCAGGTGCGTCAGCTGTTGCGATAACTTTGCTTTTTTTATGCGACAAGAAGAGGCAAACTGGCCGGTGCTATACATGTTTACAAGAGACAACTGACGTCCGTAGACAACTCCATTACCTTGCAGATGCGTTAAACATACCCAGAGTGCATGTGTGTGAAAAATCAGATGCTAATAGAGTTCGCTAGCTTATCCGAGGGCATTATAAAGGAAGAAATATATCGCCTAATACGTGCTCCTGAACAATTAATCACAAATGGATGGAGGAGTTTGGCAATGCAATGGTTAAGCAAGGACAGGGTTATATAAATGTCCTGCAAACACTTCCTAATGTTTGTTCTAATAAAGGCCTACTGACTGTCACATATAAGGCGACCAATGATTCCCGGTAAGCATTTCTCACCCTTAGTGACTAAGCGACTCTTTATCATGGTGCAATAAAAACAACCTTTGCCCATAGTCGACTAATAAAAACATTATCGCACCGGAAAACAGTTTAGTTGACTCACACCAAGCATATCATTTCTTTTGTTTTGAGTAATAGAAAAGTTAATGCAATATTTTATAGTTTAAACAAAACCGCTATCACGTAACCCAAACAATACGTCCGTTGTTTGTCTATTATATTATACTAGCTGTGCTCTTGACTTCGTCCGCGTAAAATTAGGCACAAAAATTGGATTAAATTTTAGCATGATTATATATAGCCTATAACCTTCCTCGGTAAATGGGCTATCTAAAACTGAAAAAACTGTGCAAATCGGACCAGTAATTCCTGGGTACAGCACGTTCAAGCAAGCAAGCAAGCAAACAAACTATTCAGCTTTATATATTAGCATAGATATCAATACATTTGATTTTGCATTAGATAAATTCCGTATCGGAAGAAAAGTGTAATAAAATAAAAGTGCAATTTATACCTGCGCGTTTTTTTGGTACTCTTTTCTTAAGGCTCTTATAACACGTCTTAATTAACGATAAAAAGGTGTAAGTGATTCTTTCAGTATATAAGGAGAGGTAATAAAAAAGGAGTATAAATACTTTTTTATGCTCTCTCATATATCTTTCTCTCTCGTCTCTATATCGATTTTGGCATTTTTTTGTGAAATCTATTCAGTAACAACTCTCAACATCCGCCTCCCTACATGACTAGGAGCTCCTTACTATTGTTAGTTATACCCTTTCAAGGTCGCAAACAAATATGAATAAATAAACAAATACCAAAAAAAATCATCAAATTCTCAAATCGAAAAACATTCACTCTTGAATAAAAAATCTTTTATGTGTCAATATTGAACCGGCGCAATTGAAGTTTTTAAGGAATTTAAATTAACCAAACGTAACGTTGTTTTATTAGAAAAATGAAAGTCTACTTTACAATAGGAAATAATTAGGCACGGAAGTTATTACTGTGCTAGGTAACCGGACAATCCAATAGAAAGTATAACGTTGGAATCCCATCGCAAAATTCGCTGTGTTATGGAGCAAAGAAATCCCATTGTATCGGTCCTTAAGGTGTACTTTCACATTTCTTCTATCGCACAATCAATACAAAGCAAGCTACAGTATTGGATACAGTTGTATATACACTCGGGTGCGATAAAATCGCACATGAAAACATTTTTTTTGTAAAATATATATTTTTTTATTTAATAAAAACACATATATTTTTTAATATTGGATTAAAGGTCATTTCAATACCTATCCATGAAATGTGTGAAAAACCTGTATTTTTTTAAAAAGAAAAAATATATATTTTAGAAAATAATGGTCGCTTGTGCGATTTCATTGCACCCGAGTGTATTTGAGAAATGTTGTAAGTCGTGATATGGTTTATAAATACATATTCACCGCCATTTAGACCGTATCAAATTTAGATTACGATATTTTGTTGCTTATTCTAGAGCACGGATAAGTGTTCGACATTTCTCGGTAATGTTCGGTTGTCGCCGTATAGCCAAACCATCCCTGAAGAGCCCAGGCGCGGATCCACCGTGGAGGGCACGATGAGCATACCCACCACTCTAATAGACTTGTGATATCCCAATTTTACAGCGCTGGCTTGCTGCCTGTTCGGGACTGATCATCATCGGACTTTGTCTAATCTTGGTAAGAACTTCTTCAAATTCAAACGATATATATTTATTTTTTAAAAGAATATTAGGAATACTTTTTAGGTATGTCTAATATTCCCTTTTCCCCTCCTATTAAGCTTAAATTTTGGCTGGCCCGTTGGCGCAGTGGGCAGTGACTCTGCCTTCTGCTCCGGTGGTCGTGGGTTCGATTCCCACCTCGAGTCTGGGTGTATTATCCATATGTATGTAATTATATATTTCTAAAGAGATATGTAAATATTTAACTCTGAAATGATCTCCTAAGCTCCATAGGTTAACAATGGAAAGAGTGGACTTGAATACGTAAGGAAAGAAAAATGTGCATTGTATTCCAGTAGCTAGTAGTATGTATAGTCGACCAAAAAAGTGCTTAACCATTTTGGATGCCAGTTCCTTTAGATCTATGTATTAGTATAGATAAAAAGGTTCTACCCCTTCGATCTCCATTGTTAGGTGCAAATAAGAGTTCGCAAAGCGCCTCAATCCATGGGCTTAGTGATGGCTACCTGAATTATTGTTTGCTTATTTAATTGTTAATTAATTAGGACCTTCACTATTTGTATGTTATATGTGAATATGGTAACGACTTCTTCTAATTTCTTCTATTTTTTTCTGTTTTAAGTGACATTTACATGAATAAAAATTAAACAAACAGATGAAAACTTTCGGTACCATTGTAGAAACTGGCACAATTATTATTTATATAGAGGAGGGTATGTGAATGCTAATATTTTGTTATAATATGCGATATTAATACGTTAAATGAATAATATAAAACCACACGCACATATAGGCCAAGCTGTAAGTTTATTAATAGTGTAATCGAAATTGTAACATGATTTCTATAAATTTAGAAGTTATAAGGTAAAGAGCTGGAAATAAAAAATGGGTTTTGATTCTTAGAAAGTATCTCAAAAACGAATTGTAATTTTTCAGATTTGAAAAATCAAAAACAGGTAGGTATATCAAAATGAGAAAATTTAACAAAAAAAAAAAAACAATTCTACTTCCCACGATTGTAGAAAAAATATTCATAACATTTCAGAGGGTTGATAACTGGTAGGCACTCTGGCTTGCCTAATATGAATCTACCTGTTATGACCTCTAGATTATGGATATACCTGTTATGATCTCTAGATTATGGATCTACATGTCTCTCAGCTCTAGATTATGAATCTACATGTTATGAGCTCTAGATTATGAATCTTCATGTTACAAGCTCTAGATTATGAATCTACCTGTTACGAGCTCTAGATAATGAATCTACATGTTACGAGCTCTAGATTATCAATCTACCTGTTATGACCTCTAGATTATGGATATACCTGTTATGAGCTCTAGTTTATGAATATACTAGTTATAAGCTACTGTTTCAATTCAATTTCTCTAACTAATTCTGCTCTTTCTTGTGTGTTGTATTTATCTGTGGAAACTTTACTGGTCAATGTATTAGTTATATTAGCATTAAGTTTATGTGAAACATGTACTGTATGTGTCCCTTAAAAAGAAAAAAATAAAATATTAATTGTAAACATATGTACATATAGTGTCGTACAGAGAATTAATTTTTTTGGCATGAAATTGAAGACAACCATGTGTTTCATTTGAAGATAAAAGTTACCAAGACAGGTTCACGATCACTTCTGTTTTATATAGCTTCATTTGAATGATCATGTAGTGCGGTCGGGACTTTGTGTAACTGTACAGTTTTGTAGTACTTTATGGACCTCAAGGACAAAAATGTACAAGCACTTTGAGCTATGTCTGACTCCGGTATTAGACTATTATAAATAGGACAGACATTCGAGGAAACAATCAAGGACACGAATAATGAATCTGTCGGTCGAAGAGCGATCGATTTTAGGATTCCTCGTGACGGTATTAGAATCACGATTGTCAGCTGTCGGCCATCTTATCTTGTAAGATTCTAGGATTCACTCTTCGGTAATTCCACTTAGCCTAATAAAATTATTGTGCACCGAAAAGAACACGTGTACGGTATGGTAATAGTCTTCTCGCGTTAACATTAATTTTAATTATTTATTAATATTAAATTTTAATATGTTTTAACAATAATATTTACAGGATTAAACATTAACATGATAAGCAACTTGAAGTTGCTCGCTCATAGGACCAATGATTTAATCAGATAGCGCCAGACTTGCAGTCCTTTTGGTCTGCAGCCAAATTAGGCCGGCACCTCTTTCTCAAATAAGATCGGGTATCTCTCATCTTTAAATATCTATACATACTAGAGATGGGCTGGTCGAAATTTGCCCTGAGACATTTTTATTTAAGACGACACATATATTACTTTATTCATAGAAAAATAAAATTTGACAATTAATATAATACCGGAGCCAGACATACATATGTAGCTCCATTTAAATAATCATTTCAATGATCATGTAGTGTGGCCGGAGACTTTGTGTAACTTCACAAAGTTTTGTAGAACTTTGTAGACTTCAAGGACGAAAATGTACAAAAACTTTGAGCCGTGTCTGGCTCCGTATCTATAATCTATACTTCTATACTAATATATAAAGCTGAAGAGTTTATTTGTTGTTTGTTTGTTTACTATATATAATCTCAGGCACTACTGGACCGATTCGAAAAATCATTTCGTGTTAGATAGCCCATTTATCGAGAAAGGCTATAGGCTATATCGATACATCTCACGTAGTTGTTGTAACCCCAAATTCCCACCTTCATAGTAGAGCGTTACAAGCAATTAAATTGTAATGTCACTGTATAATATATTATTGTATACAATATGTAATAATGTCACTGTGGACAGCGGGGGGGGGGGGGGGGGGGGGGGGGGGGGGGGGGGGGGGTGCGGCGAGTTTATTGGACATCCGCTAAGACTGGACTTTTCGATAAGGCTAGATTAAAGAGGTCTAAGAGTAAGTTTGATTTTACGCGGACAAAGTGTCGCTAAATAGTAAGTATAAAATAAAGCAATTTATTTGCTGATCTTCTATTATCATGAACTACTCTACTACTCCACTCTACACTCTACTCTAGTACTCTACTCTTATCTTCTTTATCAATTCCCTCATTACTGAGGATCGTGATCACAATATACATTTTGTCGGACTATCCGTCTCCACTGGTTCCGGTCCAAGCTTGACCTCAGTGCTTGGTAGAACTTGTTAGTGGAGTTGGCATCCTTGATTTAGTCGGACCAACGGGTTGGCGAACGACCACGAGGCCTTTTCCCTTTGGTGTTACCAACGATGACCAGATTTTCAATATTGTCACCTCATAACTTTTATAACTATAATTAATTACAGGTTCTATCTGCTAAACGCAAAGGAGGTTGTAGCGAAAATGGCATTGGCAGAAATTTCTTATTCCTACGAGTATCTTGGTGTTAACACAGGACAATTTGTGCGCACAGAAACTACTGACGAAAGTTTTCTTATTTTGACACAGGTTGGTTTTGAAAAGTTTCGTTAAGATAACATTTAAAAGCAAAATAGTAAATCGCTTAGGATGAAATTTCATTAATCGCTAAATGAAAGCACTAGTAACATGCCATTATAATTTATTAAAATTTAATTTGCTAAGAATTTACTTACAATAAGTGTCAGTTTTTTTTATAGATAAAGTACAAGTTACTTTATAAAATTATAATATAGCTTAATATCTAATAAGTAATATAATTCTAATTTATGCTAATATGTGACTATTTGATGACTCTACGAATGTGTCCAATAACACAATCTTATTGTCCCTAATAACTTAAGGGTCTTCCCCTCTTTTCTTGTGTACATAAACTAACACTACATAATACAAATCAATCATTGTTTGTTACTCTCGCTAAAATTCGAAAACTGTTGGACTTATTTTAATTTTATTTGGTTTCGAAACATTCGGCCAGTGTCAAGTATTATGGAAAAGACAAGATTAGTCAATTGGCTGATAGCAGATAAGCCAAAATTCGGGAAAGACTTCTGCTGGCTGTGTGCAAAGATATTTATTTAACATATTTAACATCTGTGATATCTTATACTAATATATAAAACTGAAGAGTTTGTTTGTTTGTTTGTTTGAAGGTGTTAATCTCAGGAAGTACTGGTCCGATTTGAAAAAATATTTTAATGTTAGATAGCCAGTTTATCTAGGAAGGCTATAGGCTGTATATTATCAACGCTAAAATTGAATCTATTTTATTTTATCTAATTTTACGCGGACGAAATCGCGGACACGGCTAGTTTTGTTATATATTTCTTTCTTCAGTCACTACACCTGGGACTAGTTGGCAATCCTTTTGGTCCCGCTGGAACAGGAAAAACAGAATCGGTGAAAGCTCTAGGTGGTTTGGTTGGTCGTCTTGTGCTGGTGTTCAATTGCGACGAGGTAAGTAAAGATTTGCACAA